>QRDG01002483.1:1073985-1609239 GCA_012064385.1 Puccinellia tenuiflora | reverse complement strand
CATGATATTTTTTTAATCTTCTTCATCTTATAACTTAAATTATTCCCTATTTTTTCAGTCGAGATAATTAATTCTATCTGTGTGGACGTGTGGTCGTACTCTATTATGGTACTCTAACCACAGTCTCCATCCCTATGGGATCTTCTTTCTCAAATTCTTAGACTAGGCTAGAGAGTAATGCAAACTAAAATAAAGAGGTGTCTAATGAATATAATATAAAAAAATATGCAAGTGCGCTAAATAACCAAGTGAGATTTGCAATTCATACAAAAAGTCGCGAACTAGCTAGTAGAAATAAAACACTTACTTGATCAACAGTCTAGCAATAGGTGTTTGACCGGACGGTGGCAAAACCCCATAGCGGCCAGCTAGCTGGACGAAGCACCGGCCGCCAGACACGTACCATACCCCCCCCCCCCCCTCCCCCGTCTCCGTCCCTGTCCAAGTCCAAACGTAACCCAACACGTACATAATATTCGACACAAACACAACAAACACCACCTTGGCGAATATTCTCCGCCACCCTAAATCCGTCAATGCGTCAAACCTCCATGTACTCCGGACTTGTTTGTCTTCACGAGCTCCGTTGCTCCTCCCAGACTTCATATGACTCCACCTGCAACTGTAGTCCCTTCTTCTCGTTCAACACTATCACACACCGACCACTGATCTGTGTGAAAATGCTTTCAACTTGAAGGAATTTCACCGTCGCTATTGAATCACCTTGAGTCAAATTCACAGTTGTCTCAGTTATTTTATGGTGATCCAAATCCGGTTCTATAAGTGTAACGCCCCAAGATCGGTACTATGCAGATTTTAGCGTTCCAGCCAAATCCGCATAATAACGATCCTAAAGGACGCCCACCAGACATAATGTGCACGTCGCAACACACACGTTATGCGGGTGGAATTGTGATAACATTACAATAGTTCTCGACGGAACCCACAAAAGAACATATATACGACAACGACTCACCGAGTCAAGAACAAAGATACAATACAAAGATCCAAATAACAACGGAAGCGGGTAGCGTCCGACTACGGACAATATACAAATTTGACTAAGAATCCTGAAGATAAGAAAAGGCACCATATCCCTGCCCAGGCCAAGCCTAGACGGAGGGATTCCCAAGCTAACGTCGTCAGACTTCAAACCTGTTTGGCTGCATTGGAATAGCAGCCCCGAAGGGGTCAGTACTAGTAGAAGTACTGGCAAGTAATACTCACAAGATATCAAAGCTGAATTCCGGTGGAAGGGGGTTAGCGATTGAGGCGGCAGCAAGGAACACTATCAACTATTAGAGACACGCTACAAACTTTCGTCTAACAGAGAGGAGGTAAGAGAGCGCATAGAGAAACAACTATACTACTCACCAAACATACCCAGCTAATTCCTTACCAGCCCGTTTATCCTACGAGCAGCAAGCCCAAAGGCACTCATACAGTTGGCAAATTTTATAATTTATTATTGAAGTAGCTCTATCTTACTAATCAATTTATTAACATCAGGTGTAAGTTGTCTATGATCTTGTTAGCCAGCATCATCACCAAGTCGTCCATAACCGCGGACACGGCTTTTCGAAAAGATTTAACCCTGCAGGGGTGCACAAATGTAACCACACGCACTTCAACCCTTGTTGCCAGCTATTAGCACACTTGCTAAGGTGTGCCGGCAGGGTATCCGACGCTACACTTTCCTTCACTACCGCACAAGTCCAGGGAACCACCTAGCTAGGTCTTGCCCACCTTGAAAGTCCGGCCGAAGCTCCGAGGTGGACCTAACCGTTTGCGCCTATGGCTAGGTGACACAGACTACCATGAGCTGGTCACTTCGCATCATACCGCAAGCCCTACCGTAAGTAACCATCACGTATAAGTCCCGGAGGCGTCCCATCCATACCTGCATCACAAATAAATAAAGCGTCGCGCAAATGAAAAGACCCGAACTACTTGTGGCGCCCTGGACGAGGCTGCAGATCCGGTACTAGGTCGAGGGGAGTCCCATTTCCTCCCACATGTGGGTAGTGCGCTCAGTCTTGGATCAGAGGACAAGAACTCGGGTCCTAGGCGACACTAGCAGAACAAATCACCACGATTGGCCTTCCGCCGGTGCCTTATCTTTATTAATTATATCCCATCGCCAAACATTAAAGATTATCATGTGAATTAACCCAACTATCATATTAAGGCATGACTAGATAAAGATAACAAGACTCGAGCAAAACAACCTAAGCATGCACTACGACTCGCAATGCCAACACGATAAACAAGCAACAAGTTAATAGGATGTGGAGGGGTGGCTATATCATGGCTGCAAGGTAAACATGCAAATAGGATCAAGACACAAGCATCGCAACGTAGGGCTAGCAAGGAACAAAAGATAGGAGGTGTAAGAGACAGAAAACAAGCAAAGATAGCAAGTGAGTATCACTTGCCTGCAATCCGGTAGAGGTAGCAGAACCTGTCGTTGCTCACATCAACTCAACGTCCTATTCCCGAAGAAGCAACAAACACTGGAAAAATAAAAGATGCATTTTACTACTACGGCAAAAGAAGCAGCATGTTGATGACATGATGCATGACAAATTAAATGTGATTCAATTTTATTTCCTAACACAAGGCAAAACATTTTAAATGGGATCGGTGCACAATATAGATGCACCGGACAAACCCCACAATTAAATTGATTTAATTTGACTAAATGGATAAAGGTGCGATGTTAATTAGATATGCATGATTTTATAAGATACGCATATATATGGTATAGGGTTAGGGTTGGGGTCACACATCGGATTCGGGGATCTTCGGATTCGGGGCGGAAGTCGTCGTCTTCGGGTCGTAGTCGAAGTAGTCGTTCCATCCGGAGTCGAAGTAGTCGAGGTAGTCGACGTCGTGGAAGTAGTCGTACTCGGGTCGTCGTCGTAGCGGACCTTGGAGTTCCGGGCTTCGGGGTCGCCGGGGTCCTCGGCATCGGGGATTCGGGCATCGGGCTTCACGGACACGCACGAAGGCGGCCGACACAACTCGGACACGAAGAACTTGGCGGGTTCCGGTCGGGGTAGATGTTGGCGGGTTCACGGAGGCGTAGCACTTGGCGGGTCTTCGGCTTCACGGAGTCATTCACG
The DNA here is from genome assembly GCA_012064385.1 of Puccinellia tenuiflora. Taxonomy (NCBI): domain Eukaryota; kingdom Viridiplantae; phylum Streptophyta; class Magnoliopsida; order Poales; family Poaceae; genus Puccinellia; species Puccinellia tenuiflora. The sequence goes on along the minus strand of QRDG01002483.1, from coordinate 1,606,114 downwards.
ACGGGGACGGAAACCGGGAAACGCATCGGGAAAACTTTCACGACACGGCAACGGGAACACAGGCAGCAGCACGCCACGGAGAGATCGGGGACGTCCGGGGAATGAAACGGGAAACTCATCGGGAACGGGCAACAGGCGACCGCCGGGGACGGGAACAAGACATGTGGAGACGCGCACGGAGATGGACACACGGACATGGCACAGGGGACGGGTAGGAGGCCGAACAGCACGGGTGCCAGGCACGCATCGGAGATGGACACGCCCCAGCGTCGGGGATGAAGGGGGAGCGCGCGGAGGTGGGAGATGGGGAGCAGGGGCCAGCCGAGGGAGCTCGGGTCGAACAACAGCTCGTGGGCGAGGCGGCGGAGACGGGAAGCTCGGGGCAGGGGGCGGCCACGGAGAGGAGCAGCAGGTCGCGGAGGGATGGGGCCGGCCGGTGCGGGACAGAGGAGGAGGCGGCGTGGCGTCGTCGGGGCGGACGGAGAGGCGCCGGCGTACGCGAGCTTGGAGGCGGGGCGGCGCGACTGGAGCCGATGCGGAGGAAGGCGCCGACGGTGGAGGAAGCCGGGAAAAGGCGAGCTGGGAAGGGAGAAGGAGGGCCGACCGGATGCGAGCACGCCGGGGAGGATGAACGGGCCGCGCGGGAGAGGATGCGGGTGGAAGGGGAGAGGGTGGCCGGAGCAAGGGAAAGGTGGGAGGCGACGGTGGTGGAGGTGCGCTGCGGCAGAACACGCGCGGGTGCGGGGTGGAGGTCGAGCACGGGAGGTTGGGGAAGAAGAAAAGTAAAGGAAGGAAGAGAAGATAAGGGATAAGGTGGAGGGAGCTGAAAAGAAAAGAAAAGGGTATTTTTGCGAGGTGGAAGGACCTCTTCGTGAAAAACAGAAAACGGAGGAGGGTGGCTGCAAGGGGCAGGGGGTAGGAACAGAAAAAGCCAGGGGAAACCCTAGGGTTTGGAGGTTAGGTGGGCTTGGGCCGGTTTGGGCTACTCTCTCGCAATTCTCAAATTTATTTTTCTTTTGCAAAACAATTTTGGCAAATAATTTTTTTGAAAACGGAGACAACTGTCTCGATAAAATCTTTTCCGACAATTTTAGAAAAATAAAATAGGGTTTAATAAAAATAGTTTTTGCGGACAAAAACATGCGATGCGATGATGCTGATGCATGATGATGCAAAAACAAAAACAAACAAAAATCTAATTTTTGGGGAAAACCCCGGGACATTACAATAAGTGAGAAGGCTAACGACGGAGCGAAGCGAGGCCCGTCGCCGGTAGTTTTTGCCGATCTTTCACAGCGAGTAAACCAAATAGCAAATCTCCCAATCACGCGATGAACGCAATCTGAAGAAGAGGAAAGAATTCCAGCAAGCAATGTGATGATAATCAACACGCCTCAAACCTCATCCTGATAATCCTTGATTCACACAAGAACCTTCAAGCAACTTTATTAAATCTGGATACACGGCGGCGCCGTCCCCAGAGAGTTGATACACATGTTGACACAATTGTCTAAACTCAATCTAAAATTCAACTCCCCTAAAATCCTAGCCGGCGGCTCCTTTATATAGAAGGTCAATCAGCTAATCAGTTGGACAAACCCAAACCGAACCTAACATGACTCCTAAACCCAGTTGGACTCGGACTCACAGTAAACCGTCCTGTTATAGGCTCGACCAACACAAGTGGCACGCATGCCTTAGTTGACCCAACCTTAGCCTTACATATCGTTGATTGTCCTAGCGTGCCAACCTTCAAAGGGATGCCCTCATCAAGTTGTACGTACACACGTACATGCATGACCATGACTTTGCACATCTGTGTGGCATCATAAAAGTAAGTTTATCTTCCATAATTTAGTGGATAAATTAACAAAAATCCATACAAGGGCTGCATCTAGAGGCGAACCTTAGTTTCGCATCTGAGAGGGAGGCGCTTGGGGGTGGCGGCGAGATAGCAAGAGAGATTGGTGATGACGTGAAACCACACGCTCGTTGGGAGAGCCCAAGAGGAAGGTATGATGTAGTGCAGCAGCAGTTTTCCCTCAGTAAGAAACCAAGGTTATCAAATCCAGGAGGAATCAAAAGTGCTCAGAAGGTTGTCAGCTGCACGCGCGGCGCAACACGAGTGCTGACATGGAACCTGCACACAACACAATCAAACAACTTTGCCGCAACGAAATAGGAAGGTTGTCAATCTCCCCGGCTTGCTGAAAACAAAGGATTAAACGTATGGTGTGGAAAATAAATATAAGTGCAAAAAGTGGACAGCGAGCAAATGATGGTGGAACGTGGTGTAAACGTGTTTGTTTCAGTATAAAAGAATGTACCGGGGTCCATAGTTCACTAGTGGTGTCTCTCCATAAAAGATAACTAACATGCTGGGTAAACAAATTACAGCTGGGCAATTGACAAATAATGAATGCATGACAATGCAAATATATGACAAGATGATTACTATGAGATTTAATTGGGCATTACATCAAGATACATAGACCGTTTTCCAACAACATCTATGACTAATAATCCACCACCAGGTTAACATCCGTGTCCCCCGTTGGTATTAAGTTGCAAGCAACAGATAATCGCATTAAGCAAAGTGTGTAATGTAAACAACACAAATGACCGTAGACATAGTATTGTTGTTTTATCCCTAGTGGCAACAGCACATCCACAACCTTAGATGTTTCTGTCACTCACCTAGATTACCGGAGGCATGAACCCACTATCGAGCATAAATACTCCCTCTTGGAGTTAAAAGCATCTACTTGGCCAAAACATCTACTAATAACGGAGAGCATGCAAGATCATAAACAACATATAAAGATAGATTGATAATCAACTTGATCATAGTATCAATATTCATTGGATCTCAGCAAACACAACATGTAGCATTACAATAAGATGATCTTGATCATGTTAGGCAGCTCACAAGATCTAAACATGATAGCACAAAGTGGAGAGACTACCATCTAGCTACTGCTATGGACCCGTAGTCCAAGGATGAACTACTCACGCATCACTCCGGAGGCAGGCATGGTGATGTAGAGCCCTCCGGTGATGATCTCCCCTCCGGCGGGGTGCCGGGAAGAGCTTCAGGAACCCTCTCGAGAAGGGTTTGACGACGACGGCGGCTCTGAAACTTTTCGTGGAATATGACTCAGGTCATTAGGGTTTTCGGGGCAGGAGGAATAAATAGGCAAAATGGTGGCGTCGGAGGGCACCCGAGGGGCCCACACAACCCGTCGGCGTGGTAGGAGGTGGGGCCGTGCCGAGCCCTGGTGAGGGCACCCCCTGGCGCTTCTCTGGCTCTCCTTCGGGCTCCGTGGATGTTTCGGTGAAATATTGATGTCCGTTGATTTTCGTCCAATTCTGAGGATATTTCCTTAATAACTTTTCTGAAAAGGAAAAACAGCAGAAAACAGGAACTGGCACTGTGGCATCTTGTTAATAGGTTAGTACCCGAAAATATATAAAAAATACTATAAAGTGTATGCAAAACATATAACAACAGGCATAATAACAGCATGGAACATAAAAAATTATAGATACGTTTGCAACGTATCAGCATCCCCAAGCTTAGTTCCTACTCGTCCTCGAGTAGGTAAACGATAAATACAAAATAATTTTTTAGGTGACATGCTACCACACAATCTTCATCAAATAATAGTGTAAATCACATGTGTATGAATGAAGTTATCCAAGTCAATGATCTATAGTTTGCTACTAATTAAGCAATGAGTAAACAACTGAATCATATGAGCAAAACTTTGCATGAATAGTACTTTGGAGACTTGAATCCAAAAGTTTTGCACAAGAGTTAACTCACAAAGCAATAATCTCTAAGTAAAAGGTATTTGACCAACACAAAGGAAGATTTTAGTTTTAGCTATTGCTTCAACCTCAACATATTCATCTCATGGATATCATCAATACAAAGCAATATAATCAGTCAAATACACAATCATATAACAATTGTTGTACCAAAGTTGACACTAGTGTTTGCTTGTGGAAGATAGAAAGAAGTAGGAAAACTGACTCAACATAAAAGTAAAAGAAAGGCCCTTCGCAGAGGGAAGCAGGGATTAGTCATGTGCTAGAGCTTTTATTTTTTATAGAACAGAAGTAAAACAATTTTGAGATATGCATGTTTTCGTCAACGACTTCACAGCAAAGAAACTAGCTAGTCCCCCATAACAAGCATAGACTTGTGAGAGCGGCTGGTTTTAGAGGAACGAGTACATTCCTCTTTCTCCTTTGTTTCACCACTAACCAATGTTTGAGCTGATTTCTCAGATTTTCATTATGCGGAGGAGAATGGTGAGTTATATTTATATTTTGCTTAAGCCGTTCTCGGATTGATTCAAGTGAGGACGTAAACCATCAACACCGGGTGAAAGGGGGGGGGGGATGGCCTTGCTTGTCACAAGTTATATCTAGCTCTCTACTGCTTCCTCATGAGCTTAAAAACAGAGACACAAAAAGGAGTATTTTGAATATTTTAAAGGTAGCACATGAAAATTTACTTGGAGTGGCAGGAAAATACCACATATAGGTAGGTATGGTGGACACAGATGGCATGGATTTTGGCTCAAGGTTTTGGATGCACAAGCAGCATTCCCGCTTAGTACAGAGTTTAGGCTAGCAAGGTTATTTTTAAGCAAACACAAACTATCAACCGGTACAGCAAAAACTTATATGACAACATATTAGAAACATTATAAGACTCCACATTGTCTTCCTTGTTAACCAAACTCTTTTACTAGAAAATATCTAGACCTTGGAATTACCACTTATACAAACCAAATTTCAACAAGCTTTACGGCAGTTCTCCATTAATGGGTTTTACTTACATGATACAAAAGCTTAAACATGTCCTACTTAGTAACTCAAAACAATTGACAAGTATCAAATTATCCAAGATAGTGATCTACAAGACTATGTAAGCATTTTCCATTATGCCAATTACCACATGCAACATTTTCTGTTCCAACCAAACACCAATCAACTTATTTAAACAACTCTCCAAACAAGTATAAGTGAAGAAAGAGAGTACTTTCTTTAAAAGAACTAATAGCTCTGACAAGAGATACATGAAAACAAGAGCTAAAAACTTAACAACGCTAGAAATAAATACTCAAAAAGTATAAGTGAAGAATAGGAGTATTCTAATGAAAAAGCGGAGCGTGTCTCTCTCCTAAACAAGAATGCTAGGATCCAACAAGTTGTGACCAGAAGATAAAACATATACAAACTGAAAATAAAATCACACAGACGCTCCAAGAACATCATATATGATGTGAAGGAATAAAAATATAGTCTCCCTAGAGATGACCTGATACTTTGTCGATGAAGAAGGGGATGCCTTGGGCATCCCTAAGCTTAGACACTTGAGTCTTCTTGAAATATGCTGGGGAGATCCATGGGAACCTCCCCAAGCTTAAGCTCTTCACTCTTCTTGATCTTATTATATCACCCTTCTCTCTTGACACTAGAAAACTTCCTTCACCCCAAACTCAACATAATTCTCATTAGAGGGTTAGTGCATCAATAAAAAACTCACATGTTCTGTAAGGACGTAGACATGGAAATCATCTTAAATATTAGCTACTGTTAATAGCCTTAAGCGAAGCTCTTCCACCCAAAAAGAATTCCACCTAACACTTGTAATAGAGAAAATGCAAAACAAAAGATAGAATCTGTCAAAACCAGAACAGTCCGCAAAGACAAAAAATTTCGAGGCACTTACAGGTCTCAAATCGAAAAATGTTGAACTAACAAAAGATGCGGACATATATCATGAGTATGCAAAAAATTGCAGATTTAAATCACGTTTATATAATTTTTGGAATTTCGTACAGTGAACAGCAGAAATATGTTTCTGCGCAGTCATCCTAATATAGAATCATCTTAACATTAGAGACTTTGCTTGGCACAACAATACGAAAAAGTAAAGATACAAAGGAGTTGCTACAGAAGTAGACAAGCACCTTGACTCAATAAAATAAAAATTACAGAAAAATAAAATGGGTTGCCTCCCATAAGCGCTTCTCTTTAACACCTTTTAGCCAACATGCATCAAGTATTACCAAGTGTAGAAATATCCAAAGAGAGGTCAGAAGTTTTCTCAACTATTCATTGTATCTTATCTATGTAAGTCTTAGAAATTCCTCTCTCAATATTCTTCGACACACTACTCTCATCTAAGGGATTTTCAGGAACAATCCAATAAAAGTTCTTTTCTAATGCCTCATGCATTCCTATAAGTTTAAAAGGTATTGGTATTTCTTTCCCTTCATCCTTGGTTCCCCCAGTATATTTAAGCCTATCATTTTCCAGTTTTTCAAGTGTATTAATAACATTAATATAATAACCAAGCATATCATACCGATCAAAAACTTTTCTAGCTTCCCTAGCAACATCACCAAATTCTTTAAACAGGGTTTCTAAAACAAAATCTTTCTTTTCACCATCCTCCATATCATGGAGTTTAAGAAACATTTGCTGCATTATAGGATTAAGGTTAACAAACCTAGCTTCTAACATGTGAACTAGAGAAGCTATAGCAATTTCATAATTAGGAGCAAGTTCTACCAAAGATCTATCCTCAAAATCTTTATCCTTACTAACATGACTAAAGAAATCTTCAATGTTATCTCTCCCAATGATAGAACCGCTACCTACTGATATGTCTTTTAGAGTAAACTTAGGGAGAAGCATGATGAAATAACAAAAAGCAAGCTGAAAATAAACTAAATGCAAGAAACTAATTTTTTTGTGTTTTTGATATTTGAAGCAAACAAGATAAAATAACTAAGCAAGACAAAAACAAAATAATGAGATAGGGAGTGTGAGACCCCCCTTTCAGAAGCTCCTCTAATTCCCCGGCAACGGCGCCAGAAAACTGTCTTGATGACGTGAAACCACATGTTCGTTGGGAGAGCCCAAGAGGAAGGTATGATGTAGTGCAGCAGCAGTTTTCCCTCAGTAAGAAACCAAGGATATCAAATCCAGGAGGAATCAGAAGTGCTCAGAAGGTTGTCAGCTGCACGCGCTGCGCAACACGAGTGCTGACGTGGAACCTGCACACAACACAATCAAACTACTTTGCCCCAACGAAACAGGAAGGTTGTCAATCTCCCCGGCTTGCTGAAAACAAAGGATTAAACGTATGGTGTGGAAAATAAATGCAAGTGCAAAAAGTGGACAGCGAGCAAATGATGGTGGAACGTGGTGTAAACGTGTTTGTTTCAGTGTAAAAGAATGGACCGGGGTCCACAATTCACTAGTGGTGTCTCTCCATAAAAGATAACTAACATGCTGGGTAAACAAATTACAGTTGGGCAATTGACAAATAATGAACGCATGACAATGCGAATATATGACAAGATGATTACTATGAGATTTAATTGGGCATTACATCAAGATACATAGACCTATTTCCAACAACATCTATGACTAATAATCCACTGCCAGGTTAACATCTGTGTCCCCCGTTGGTATTAAGTTGCAAGCAACAGATAATCGCATTAAGCAAAGTGTGTAATGTAAACAACACAAATGACCGTAGACATAGCATTGTTGTTTTATCCCTAGTGGCAACAGCACATCCACAACCTTAGATGTTTCTGTCACTCACCCAGATTACCGGAGGCATGAACCCACTATCGAGCATAAATACTCCCTCTTGGAGTTAAAAGCATCTACTTGGACAAAGCATCTACTAATAACGGAGAGCATGCAAGATCATAAACAACATATAAAGATAGATTGATAATCAACTTGATCATAGTATCAATATTCATCGGATCCCAGCAAACACAACATGTAGCATTACAATAAGATGATCTTGATCATGTTAGGAAGCTCACAATATCTAAACATGATAGCACAAAGTGGAGAGACTACCATCTAGCTACTGCTATGGACCCGTAGTCCAAGGATGAACTACTCACGCATCACTCCGGAGGCAGGCATGGTGATGTAGAGCCCTCCGGTGATGATCTCCCCTCCGGCAGGGTGCCGGGAAGAGCTTCAGGAACCCTCCCGAGTAGGGTTTGATGACAACAGCGGCTCTGGAACTTTTCGTGGAATATGACTCGGATCATTAGGGTTTTCGGGGCAAGAGGAATGAATAGGTGAAAGGGCGGCGTCGGAGGGCACCCGAGGGTCTCACACCACCCCTCAGTGCGGCAGGAGGTGGGGCCGCGCCGACCCTTGGTGAGGGCGCCCCCTGATGCTTCTCTGGCTCTCCTTCGGGCTCCGTGGATGTTTCGGTGAAATATTGATGTCTGTTGATTTTTGTCCAATTCCGAGTATATTTCCTTAATAACTTTTCTGAAAAGGAAAAACAGCAGAAAACAGGAACTGGCACTGTGGCATCTTGTTAATAGGTTAGTACCCAAAAATGTATAAAAATGCTATAAAGTGTATGCAAAACATGTAACAACAGGCATAATAACCGCATGGAACATAAAAAATTATAGATACGTTTGCAACGTATCAAGGGGCGAAACCCTAGAACCAGAGATGGCAGGAGTTGGTAGGGGTGACTAGAGGGGTGGTAGGAGGGGAGGTTTTGCTGGAGATGGTGGTGGTAGGGGAATTGGGCAGATGGTGGTGGTGGTAGGGCGGCGCACCACCGATGTCATTCTTGGATCCTGGTGGTTTCCAAGGTTTCAACCCCGACTAAGGTTCTCCCATTCCGGCTGCATTCAACAACTTCAATAACAATTTCTCCTGTGGTGATCCTGGTATGAATAGTTCGATTTGTGCTTGATGCTTGCGGCTTGTATTGCTGAGGATGAGTAGGTTCCTTATGCGGATATAAGAGTGCCATTAATGACATGAATACAATGAGTTGAGGAGAGGATGAAGGATCCAAAGAGGTTCTTCAAGCGTTTTTGAATGAGGAGGTCAGCTTTTTAAAGTGATGCATGACATTCTTGTTGCTGACTTTGGCCTCCAGTCCACTTCTCAGATGTCCTATCAAAAATCACTAGCTCACCTGAGTTCAATAGTCAAGCTGCAAATTGTTTTGAGCGTAGTCTACAGTCAGCAACAAGTATCATCAGGTGTTAGATTGTGTACTCCGTATGACTGTGAATATATTAGGCCTAATGATCCTACTTAAGTTCATGCTAAACTTACCCAACCTAGGTTCGGTCGCCATTTCAAAGATGCCCTTGGAGCAATTGATGGAACACACACATTCTTGTCATAGTGCCTCAGACAGATAAGATCAAATATAATGGTGGACCCGCTCCCTCTTTGGCCAATGGACCCGCTCCCGCCTCAGCTGATAGCGTCATGGAAGCACTACGACAGATCATTGGCGAAATTTTGGTAGCTCGAAAGTTATGCTTATTGTAATTTCGAAATCAATATGACATTTCTATTATTTTGGCAAGAACACGACACCATGTTTTTTGTTATTATCTACATTTTCATGTAATTTTTATTTTATTTCGAGCTCATTTTGTACTAAAAACTAGCATATGTAATATAACATGGCTTTATTAAGTGCACATATCAAATTCAGGTGTGTTACAAACATCTGACAACCCAACACAGCAAATAAGACAAAACCCAATAAGCTTAAGAAAATCTCCCAAACAGTTTGTAACAGTTTCTCCCCCCCCCCCCCCCCCCCCCGTGTGATGGTGGCCACTAGCCAGTGCTTGTGTTGCACCTAGTTTTTAATGGAATCGTGTGCTCCATCTAAATATAAATATAGACACCCTATTCAGCACCCAGGGTGCATAATACTTATTTTGCACCCTAAGTTTTTTTTACGTTCTTTTATTTACAATTTATGTTTGATATACAAATAATTACATTCATATTGACCCACAACGAAAAATTGACATAAAAATGCAATTTTATGTCTCGTAATAGTGTAAAAACCATAAAAAATGCATATTTTACGTCATATTTTTTTATGTCACGTAATTTTTTTTACGTCATATCGATATTTTTTTATGTTCTTCTTGACTTACGAGGTAATACAAAATTTACGTGACGTAAAAATCATTTACGGTTTAGAAGATATGGGGTGGGTGTAGAATAACTTATTCTACTCCCTGGGTGTCAAATAGCGCGTCCCTTAACGTTGATCCTTCGATACTGCCTGCGGCTAACATAGACATCAGCTAACATAGATTGTTGTAGGTTTCAAGATGCACGGGAAAAAAAAAGAGGAAGAAGAGGGAAGTGTTGCCGTGGGCGCAAGTGCTGGAGAAGAATGGGACAAACAGAGCGATTTTTTTTTTAAAATAAAAGATGATCTTGTGGATTCTTGTAATATATAAGCGGTTGATTTGGGTCGTAGTTTCAGATGTTTTGTTCCCCTCCCCTGTCTTCCTGGAGGAGTTGGCATCCATTCCTGTTGGTTAGATTGCTTTTCTCCCTTAGGCCTTGTTTGTTACTAGAGTATTATAGGGGATAGGTGGGGATAATCCTCTAGTGGATTGGGTGAAACCCTAAACTTCACCCAATCCCCTAGGGGATTGGGATCCAATCCACTAGGTAGGGGTAGTGTATTGAATACTCTAGGGGATTGAGAAAAATGAACTAGAGTTTGGGGATTTGTGGGGAAAGGTGGGGATAAAACATGTCCAAAACACTAGAAACAAACGATGTTTTGAAATATGTGGGGATTTAGGAGTTTGATCGGGATAATCCCCACCAATCCCTAAAAAAACTCTAGAAACAAACAGAGCCTTAGGATTTTATCCTTTTTATTCTAGTTTCTTTTACAACTTTTGTAAGAGACGTGATTGATTTATGTTACGGAGTAATAAGATCGGGGGAAACCCCTAGTTCAAAAACAAAAACTTGGATTGGCCGATTGTACCAAAGGCAGCCCAGTAAGAACTCCAGCTCTTAATTATTCCACCCTTTTTTTTCGATCAGTTAATCTCTCGTTTCAATCCGTTGATACTTGGAGCTCAAGGATGGTTACGGTAAGAAGATGATTTATTGTCATACTAGTTGAATGCCGTGCGTTGCTACGGAACACACGCGGAAGACCGATGACGAATAAAATGCACCGTCCAGCTCCTAGGACATAAACCTACGACATAAGCTTAATTAGCATAAACTGAAAATGACTTACAAATATAATGCCGCACACAAAGAAAATTGGTGCATGCTTTTACAACTCTGCATCCAGGAAGATAATTTCAATATTCGGCCATGTACCATTTCTACAATAAAACAAACAAGATATACTGGGGAAATATATTATACCTTGTCACCTTGATCATGCCATTTCCAGCTAAATATTATGAATTAGCTCTTCCAGTATCACCGTAATGCGAACAGAGGCGCTGGTGGATGATCGCAGCCTCGAGACTGCGACGAGGACTTGGAAGAACGCCATTCCTGGAGCATGCAGCTACCTTAGTTGCACAGGAGACGAAATAAATGGTTCCATCATAACCTAGTGCCACAAGGTTTTCTGAAATATTTGTTTCTACTTCTTATGAATAATTACAGAATTATGCAAAGCTAAAACTATAACCACTTTCTCGAAAGATAAGACATGTCCTCGGATGGTTGCACAACTTTGATTCAGTTAGCTAAAAAATGCAGACTTGCCTGTACAAGGTGAGGGAACATTATGAGGCGAATATATTAAACCTAAATAGCAAGCAAATGAAACGCGGTGAGTAATGCATCATGAGGTCAGTGTTGCCCATCATCAAGGAAATAAAGGGCTAAGATTACCGAACTCTTAACAGCAGCCAAAATAAATAAAATAGTAACTACTTACATGTGGTCATACTAACAACGATATGAATCAATACAGTTCCAATTTAATTCCTAGAGCTCCTGTCTAATTTCTGAAGGCCATGTTGATGAAAAATTGTAGGGAAGCACATCCAGATAGCTTAAAAATGAGAGGTATGACCGTAAATGCGAACAGAGGCGCTGGTGGATGGATTCACCCACCATACGGGATTGCAGCCTCGAGACCGCGGCGAGGACTTGGAAGAACGCCACGGCCATAGAACTGCACGACGACGGGCGGCCTCTGGCGCACGGAGGCGGCAGCCCGCGGGGCGGAGACGGTGTGCGGGAGGTAGCCCGCGGCCCGGGTCACCGGTGCGGCGCAGGTGGAGGTACGCGTGCTGCGGCCGCGAGCGACTGGAGGCTGGGGCGCAGGCGGAGCTTGAAGAAGATGTTGTAGATCTTCACGTCGACGCTTGGCATGGCTCCCTCGCCGCCGACCCCCTCCTCACCGCTCAAATCCGCGCATCAGACAGACGGGCGTGGGGATGAGGATCCTCTCCACCATGAGGGGAAGAGCGGCGGCAGCCAGCGCGTCCAATTCCTCACCAAAACCTCGCCCTACTGGTTCCAGGCGATGGTGAGGGCAGGTCTTGGCGGCGGATCTGGAGGTCGAGGGCCGTGCGCCGCCGATCGCGAGGTAATAAAGGGGAGTGGCGGCGCTGGTCAGAGGATGGGGAAGGGCTCCATCGATGGAGGCATAGGTGGCGATGGGCGATGACGAGGATCGCTTCGGAGGTGGGCTTATGGGCGTGGATCACATCAATGGCGACGTCGAGGTAGCAACCGAGAGCGGGGAGCTCCTCGACCTTGGAGCCGGGCTTGGCATGGATGGAGATGGCGACAGTAGAGGCGCAGGAGGCGGCCGCCGGCTCTAGTGGGGCCCTTTTGGCCTTGCCTGCTCGAACTGGAGGGGCTGGGGGTTCGGTCGGGGAAGGAGAGAACGGGGCAGGGACAGGGGCGGGGGCGGGGGCGGCGGCGTTCGGGAGAGAGAAGATTGCGGGCGGTGGGACCGTGGGTGTTGGAGGAGCGCAGGAGCGGAACGCACATACGCGAGGGAGAGTGACGAAGGACGAAACGGAGGACGTACGGCAGACTAAGGAACGAATCGTTCTTTTTAGATAGGAGAGATATATAAAAAAGGGCACGCAGATCATTAAGAGAGCGAAGGAAGGAAATAAAACGGGATTCCACTATCCATTTCTTCCATATATCAGTACTGCCGGAGTCCTAATTGGATACCACTGGCCTTAATTTTCTCGATCAGCATCCGATATCACCGCGATTGAAATCCTTTCCGTATTATCTTACTTCTATTCTTTATAAAAGCAGGGCTCTTTTGAGCCTTTCCTCTAAAATTCCGTCAGATCGACGCGGGTGTGTAGTTAGCCGGATAGGTTCGTCGACGATGATGCTGCCGCGGGACAAGAGCGTCTCTACCGCGCATCTCCCGGAAGCACTCGGCGGAGCCTGTCCACCGCTCCGGCCAAACGTCATCAATCCTTACGGCCGTCCATACAGGTTCCGGACCGCGGCTCTTGTTGCCATGCAAGAAACGTACGATTCAGCTTACACGATCGAGTTGATATATCTCAGGTACTGGCAGATGTTCCTGGTCGTGCTGGTGGCATACACGGCGTGGTCGTCGCCCTTCGAGCTAGCCCTGGTGAGGGCCGCCTCCCGAGAGCACCTCGTCGTGGACCTCATCGTCGACATCTTCTTCTGCGCAGACATCGTCGTTTCCTTCTTCGTCGCCTACCGCGACAGGTCCACCGACCTCCTCGTCGACGACCGCAGCAAGATCGTCGCGAGGTAAAACCTTTCTAAAAGCACCGTTTGACCTCTATCGGAGAGTTGGAGTAATATTAATTCCATCCCCTTCGAACCTTGTCGATACATATGCTTCAAACCATGCCTTATATATGTGCGCGGGGTGATTATAGGTACGTGACGCGGCCGTGGTTCGTGATGGACGTGGCTTCGACGATCCCGTTGCAGATAATCTACCAGCTGATGGGGGGCAAAAGAAACGGACCATGCGGCTTCCTCATCCTTCTCCGGCTCTGGCGACTACGGCGTGCCTGTAAGCTTTTTTCGAGGTGCGGACGTACTCCTCCATAAGCATATATATAGGGATTTGCTAATTCTCAGGCGCCTGATTTTTTCTTATGTCTCAATCACCCATAAAAATATACATGAGTTGTACTTTTCTGTGAGAAATGTGCAATTGCACTTTTCTGCCAGAAAAGTGCAACTCGTTCCAGTTGCACTTTTTTTGAAATGTAGTTACACTTTTCTGAGATGATTGAGACTTAAGAAATTCTCATTTATGTCTCAGTCACCCACAAAATGTGCTTGAGTTGCACTTTTCTGGGAGAAATGTGCAGTGACAGAAAAGTACAACTCGTTCTAGTTGCACTTTTTTGAACTATAGTTGTACTTTTCTGAGATGATTGAGACTTAAAGAAATTCTCAGTCAACTGAGACATAGGCAAACCCATATATATATCTTAAACGAGCACAACAAGTCCTGGACCAATACGACAGAAATACACCTTTATTGTCTAACTAACAGACATAACTCGACTTTTCTTTGAACTTTGATAAGGAGCAATACGACAGAAACACCAAATGGAGCCTGAGCTCTAGGGAGGACGTTTTTCTAAAAAAAAATCAAAATCGGAATTTGTATGTTTCCTAAAATTCCGAAAACAAATCTAGGCGTAGATAATGTCGAAATCTATCTTTGTGCATAATCTCATGCAAAATTCGTATTGTTCTATGCTACACAAAAATGACTAATCTAAATAATTTGATTTTTCTAAAATGTGCGCTTTTAAGAAACTTTCAAACTCCGATTTTGAACTTTTAAGAAACGAGCTCCTGCTACACTCACAATATGACTCGTCTTTCGAAACTCATATGCTTTTGGTGCCCTCCCCTGATCAAGTGATTGGTCGAGCGATGTCACCGTAGTTTCACACACATCAACACACTAATATTAAATTTAAAACGAAAAAACTGAGGAAACTATAATATTGAAAAGTATGGAAGAACAAAATATCGTAAAAATAGAGAGAAACCATAATTACAAAGACAAACTATATAAAAGAAAAGTTGAGAAAGTAGAAAAGAGAAGTATAGGAAGCATACATGAAAAGCCAGAAATTATTTGTAAGTATTGCCTATGGGAAATTAGGTAATACCTACAAATAATGTCCTGTTATCCATGAAGAACCCTCTTTAGGTTGTTGAATATAAATATATTGTTTAACACCTTTCCATCAGTGCAGACTTTACTTGAGTTGGTTAGTGTATCAATTCTATATATCTATTAAAGGTTTTAAAGGTTTCAAATTTTAGATCATGTTCACGCAGTATTAAAAACAAAGATTACGCATACGACACTAAATCCACGCTAAGAACTAAAATAGCATAAACGAGAAGAGGAGTGTTAATATAATATCTTACGTAGCCCCTTTTCCATCGGTTCGGATTTTGATTAAGTTGGTTACTGAATCAATTCTATACATACCGGTGAGGGAGCAATATTGTCCCGTTTTAAAAGATAAGATGGATCTCCCATCGCTACCATCAAATCATATGTTAATAACAAGCGCCGTTTAGGATTTTGTACTTGGGTCATAATTTGTAACTTCAAACAAACATGCACCCACACACGATTTATTTAGATACGTTTCTGAATAGAGTTGGACGGCGTGACATTCTTTCTTTGGCTTTATCTAATCGGCTGTATAGTGTACTGTAGTGGCGCTTGGAGCAATTTAGATCCGAGACTGTTGTATGTGTTAACTAATTGTGTCACGGAGTCAGCTTCTCAACCTTAGCCACCAAAGAGGGGGGAAAAACCTCGTGTTGCTCTCAGCCAAGGGTGATTCGGGGGCTGCCACACCTCTCCTCCCCTCCTCCGTGCCGCCCCCAACGGTTGCTGGGCGATGCCCGCGCAGCTGACAGCGGTGGTGCGGGACCTTCTCGGCAGTCGGCGGTGTGCCTGCATGAGTGAGTTTGGTGGCGCAACGGAGCGTTTGGTGGGCCTCCGGTTAGGGTTGGGGCTACGGAGAGGTAGACGGCAGCCATGCTCTCACATGCCCTTTTCGATACTCTAATGCCCTGAACCGAAGCAACTCTGGAGGAAACCTCACATCCCCTCGGGATTGAGCGATGGCGGTGCCTCGGCCTTCTTGAGGACATCGTTTTTTGGAGTTTGCACTAGATGGTGAAACCGTTGGTTTTGAGGTCGTCACGGCCTATTTTTTCGGGCCGTCAGTTCTATGGAGCAGGATCTGCATCAGCTCGCGGTGGGAAGGGGGCTGGCTTCCGGTGGCCGATACTCTATGGCAGCACGGTAGTATGCAACCGGTCTAGATGCATCGTTCTGGCCACAATCTGCTCACTATGACGTCATGTGATGATGTCGCAGGTGTTTGGCGATGGGGCAGCGGCCCAGCTTCTTTGACGGTGGTCGTCTTCATGGTCATGTGGATGACATAATGGTTGTATCTTTGTTTTGATGATAGTATTTAGCTACATGTGTCACGGTCGTGATGGTATGGGACATTCTCTTCTTTAACCGCAGAGTTTCAAGGTCGGCGGTGGTATGGGGCGCCCCCTCCAATTAAGATTGGGTTCGATTCGATGCAGCAGGTGCTATTCATGACGGTTTCGAAGGATCTGTCGAGTCATGCTTAGCCTAGCCGGTGGTGCTGATTTGGCGTCTCATACGGAGGCGTCAAGTTATGTCTGGTCTTGGCAAGTGCTACACACAACATCTTATCCACAGTGTCCAGTTGTGCATGTTGCTACTAGGTCGAGAATGGTGCGACAATGGCTGGAGCCGTGGCAGTATGGGTCGTCATCGACTCCAATTTCTCATCTAGCAGCATCTAGTTAGCGATGAGCAGTTGGTCGGACTGGTGATGATGGTATAAACACCAGCATCGAGTTTGCATATCTCAATGGTAACATTTTTGACAATGTTGACGCATGCTTCCATCGTGCTCTCGCTGAAAGTGATGGCTCGAAACTCGTCTTTTGGGGTGAAAATCCTGTACTCGACCCTTGGTTGGACTCATCATTATCGACGCACGTGCAACTTTTTCCTTTTTGAAGCCATTGCATAAAAATTGTGTATTTTGTGTTTTACCATGGTGTTCATGTTGCGATTTTTTTAATACCCCTTTATGTAATACTAGAAAGATACCCCGCGCGTTGCAGCGGAGATTTTTTTCTTCAAAAGTGTATTATAAAAGAAAGGATATTTGAAGCATGAAATGGATTTTTTTCCGGAAATATGGAGGATTCAATAGTCTAAAATCTAAATTTAATTACCGTGAATGTTCGTATATTTAACCGCAAAAAAAATTGATTATGTGGAAATTGTATGGCTAAAAGAATTAATGAAGTAGATAGATTGCATGTATATAAAGATTTTTATTAATAATTGTGGGATGACATGTTCAGTTCTTTATTCATGGTTATCAAGGTAAAATTATAAGCATTGCAGGTTGGAGAAGGACATCAGGTTCGGCTACTTCTGGACAAGGTTTTATGAAGCTCATCTGCGTAAGAACACTTGGAGTGATGCACCAACCAACTCACACGCAAGCTGGTAACACGTTAATAGAAGTTGCTCACTTACGCTGTTTGCAGGTGAGTCTGTTTGCGCTGCACTGCGCGTCGTGCATCTGCCTGTGGCTTGCGTTCCACTACCGGGTCAAGGAGCAGACGATCGGCAGCCTCCGGAGTGACTTGAAGGAGCGCAGCGTGTGGTTCGCCTACACGTACGCAGTGTATTGGGCCATGACCACCATGGCCACGGTCGGCTATGGGGACCTGCACGCCGCAAACACCGGCGAGAAGCTCTTCAGCATCTGCTTCATGCTCTTCAACATGGGCCTCAACTGCTACGTCATCGGCAACATGACCAACCTCGTCGTCCATGCCACCACCAAAACATTCCTCATGGTACATGACACCAAACCTTACCTGGACTGTATTGCCATTCCCTGCAACCACACATACGAGCACATGCATTTGATGAATTCATGGGACTTAGCTTCGGATCGAAATTGATTGCAGAGGGACATGGTGGACCGGGTGGCGAGGTACGGGGAGACGAATCGGCTGCCCGTGTGGATGCGGGAGCAGATGGTGGAGCACGTGCAGCTGAGGTTCGAGATGGCGGAGCTGCTGCAGGAGGAGGTGCTGTCGGAGCTTCCCAAGGCCGTCAAGTCGACCATCGCGCAGCGCCTCTACAAGGCCGCGGTGGAGAGCTGCTACCTCTTCCGGGGGGTCTCCGCCAACCTCGTCGTGCAGCTGGCATCGGAAATGAAGACGGAGTTCTTTCCACCAAAGGTGAACATTGTCATGGAGAACGAGGTCCCAACGGACTGCTACATCATTGTGTACGGTCAAGTGGTAAACTCCCTGCACACATTCAGAGTTCACGACCCGTTTTTTATTTGATACCCCAAATAGTATTCGTCTGTCAATTTCTTATTTTCTATATCGCAGGAGGTGTTGACAACCGCTAAAGATGGCACGGAGAAAGTAAGCCCTAAAATTTACTAAAATCCAACAAATCCGCTGAAAAAATAATCACCGTATGTTCTTTCAAGTGGGGAACGATTATAAACAGCTAGTGTGCTCTCTTTCCAGTTTGTGATGAAGATAGGACCACATGGCATGGCAGGTGAAATTGGCGTAATGTTCAACATCTCACAGCCGTTCACCATCCGAAGCAGAACCCTCACCCAGGTTATACGCATAAGCCACAGCCACCTCCTGCAGACCGTTCGGCCTGACACTGAAGACGGGGAGACTATATTCTCTAATTTTGTTAAGGTATGCACAGTTCAGCCTATTTTCTCCTGTGGTATTCAGAAACAAGAACATGACTATCATGATTACTTGGCGTAGTACTAGATTCTCTAAACTTGGCATTATATATTTCCCCCCAGTACCTTGGATCTCTGAAGGTACAAATGGAGGAGCTAACATTTGCCAGAGATTTCCACTCCAACACAATCCCATTCCATAACAGCAACTCCATGCGTGTAGTTATCCACGAGCAAAGTACCATGGGAAGAAACCGCGCCGCAGGGAAGCTCATATATCTACCTGGTTCACTAGAAGAGCTGATGAAGGTTGGCGAAGAGAAGTTTGGAAAGGCCGTGACAAGGGTCCTCACTGCCGATGGCGCCGAGGTGGATGATGTTCACGCGCTGAGAGACAGCGATCACTTGTTCCTGAGTTGATAGGAACTGTACTCTTTAACTCTGTACATGTGGGCGTGGCTGCAACCTGATATGCTTGTTCCAATTATTCAGTACTCCCGAAGATTTATGAGAGAGCATGAACGAAAGGAATATTGTGTAGTGGAAATTCTGCTCTAATCTACTTCCTCTTGTCTGAAATGTAAGTCGATTGCATCCTCTCATCCAAAATGTAGGTCTTAGGACTTTGGACATCGACGTATGCTCTTCAACATGGTATGCCATGACCATTAAAAATCCTTACCCCAATCTATTAATTGAATAGTTTTACAAGAAATTAAAGACGAGCTACAACCTCTTCTAATCTTCTGATATTATATATTTCACTCAACCGCTTAGCAGCGTCGGTTACTCAAAGGCGGGTCTCTCTTTTGATCCTATCAAGATCAACTAAAGGGGTGGCATGCCTGCAAGTTTAGTATGCCGCGGGCAAAAATAACTCCGTTTCAGCATATATAACAATTCCCACAAATCAGTTAAACATAAAACCGGTCACATGTCGTCCAGTGCATAAATCCAAAACGGAACTTATGTGCGTACGATGCTTTTGGTCCGATTCATGTCCGAGGAGTGAGCCAACAGCATGTTGTAGTTTTGTGCTAGGTATGGATGGTTCGACGTGATGTATCATACCCGCATCGGATAAAAACTGTCATATGCATACAGCTCTCAATCCAAAAATCAAACCTCAAGAAAAAAATCACACGTAGATAATGTCTGAAGGATTAACCATGTCATAACCAGGTCAACAAACGTCTTAACAACTTAATTTAACTAGTTAGCGTGTAACAATACATATATTTTTAATTCTACGTTTTTTGAATTATATTGTTATAGTTTTTCTCCATCTATATCTTCCTTTTTTAATTTAAAAATGCTAAATTTTGGTCCTAAAGATGGTCACATTTTCTCAGTAAAATCGAACATACTTATGTCCGTCACTCTGCAATGTAACTACCATTTTACATGTGGAGAACGCCACAAATTATCAGTGAAACTGCAATGTGCAAACTTGTCCAAGATCCAAGATATTTTGTGTAGAAGGAAATACAAATTGATAAGTAAACATAAGAGTTAGTCTAAACAATATGAATGGTAAAAAAAAGTCGAGCAAAGTTAGTAAATGTTGACCAAAGGTCGCGCGGATACAAAAAAGTTTCATATGAGTAACATAATTTAAATGGATAAGCGGTGTTGTGATGTTGCTTAAGTTTTGTTCTCAGAAGTCAGACACTATTGTGATCGTGTTCATGCATAGAGAAAAATGTTGTTTTATCCGGCCTTTGTTTTGTTCGCGGTTGTAACTAAATAATAGTTACCATCACGCATCTTAGAGTATTTGTAAAAATACAACGCTCAAAGCGCATCTCTTATTCTGGGAGGTCAAAAGCATCCCCTATTCAAACACACTGCAAATGTTCATTTACAAAAGACAAAGATGTGGAAGTGTCATGCTGTTAGTTTTCAATTCATAACAATTTATCGGTGTTATTTAAACCGACAGTAAGTTCGGACTTAATTTTGTAATCCAAGTAGAAACAAATATGTGAAAACCACCATAACCCCTTGTGCTGTACATATGTGAAAACCATAAAAGGTCTTTCCTCCAACATGCGGACAATAGTCTTATTGTTTCCCTCATTACAACAGTTATTTCCCTGTTTGGATCCATGTAGATTCCACATTTCGAGCGCTTTGCTAATTAAACCTACAACAAATATTACTGCTCAATTAGTGATGCCTATCTCCAAACAAAAAAGCACAATATCAGCGGACAGTTAAGAGAAAACAATGTAGAAGGAAAGAAAAATTAGAATACTGCTCTCTAATTATTCCTGTTCCTATTCCAGCACCCTGCCGGGACGGGGATTGGCCCCCCAGAGCCATCTTCACCGCCTTCGCTGCCTCCGGGATGTGTTGTGAGTAGTTCCGCCGTGGATTACAGGTCCACGGCAGTAGCTAGTTGGTAGTCTCTCTCCCTTGTGCCTCCATATTTATGATCTTGTGAGCTGCCTAACATGATCAAGATCAACTATTGTAATGCCATATGATGTGTTTGCTGGGATCCGATGGATTATGAAGTTATGATCAAATTGTGCATGGTTCTTATATGTTAATTTATATTCTTGCATGCTCTCCGATCTAATAGTTAATGGAATCCAATCTTAGGGTTTGTTGTATGTTGATAGAACTAATGGTAGGGTTCGCCGGAGTGACAGAAACCTGAAACCCCGAGTTAGTTCTTGAGATGTATGGCATGAAGGAGGACCTTTTTATGTTTGTTAATGCTATGGTTGGGTTTTGCCTTAATGAATGTTTAGTATTTGCGGATGCTTGCTAACATTCCAATCATATAGACGTGTAATCACTAGTTGTGAGAGCATGTGTGTTGTGGCCTCTCCCACTTATTTAAGTTACAGTCCTTCTATGCCCTTAACTGTTTAGATCTCCAAGAGAGAGTATTTATGATAGATGTTAGGTTGCTCCCTCTTGTGCCTAGGCACGAGTGACAGAAACATCTAAGGACGAGGGTGTGATGTTGCTACTAAGGATAAAACTGCAGTGTTTATGTCTACGTGATTATACATATTGCTTACATCATGCACTTTACTTAATGCAATTGTCTGTTGCTTGCAACTTAATACCGATGGGCGATAGGCTGGATAGCGATCTCTAGGTGGACTTTTTAGACAAAGGTGCAGTTGGGTCAACGGTCTTTGTTATTTGTTATGATGCCTACATGAATATTATCATGAACTCTTTGATTTGGCTAGATTAAGTTTGTGTCATAATCCTTTCAATTGCCTAGCTGTAATTTGTTTACCCATCATATGCATATTTTATCTTATGGAGAGAAACCACTAGTGAACCCTTGGGTCCCGGTCCATCTTTCACCATTACTGTTTTCGTGTTACTTTTACTACTGCTCTCAAATCACTGCTGCTTTCACCCCCCCCCCCCCCTGTGTTGCTTGTGCTTCTCCAGGTGTGGTTGAATTGACGACTCAGCTGCGAAGACCTTTAAGTATTCTTGAGCTCCCCTTGTGTCGAATCAATAAATTGGGTTACAGTTCACTCGAAGACTACTGCGATCCCCTCTACTTGTGGGATATCAGGGACTTCCACAAGAGAGAGAGAGAGAGAGAGAGAGAGAGAGAGAGAGAGAGATGTCATTCTTCACCATCTCCACGAAGTGATGCCTCCATCTCCACTCCATAGCCATCTCCACCACCATACTCATTAAGCCATATAGTAATTGTAATTTATATCGTCTATCTACAAGTTCTCTTTTCTGCAATGTTTTCTATTGTTGATATGATCATGATGTGTGAGTAGTCCACTCGGGTTAGGGGTTGAGGCCTAACCTAGCATCTATGTGTAATCTAACCATTGGGATATCAGTTCAAATAGTCCTATATGATGCATATGTATGTCTCTTGTCAATGCCTTGCTCGTAGGACTTGTCAGGTACCCAATACCCTGAAGAGTGATCAAGCTAGAGGTAAGAGCAGGGAAACGTGAAAGGCTATGCGCAAAACTCGATGAGAGTAAGAGGAGCACAATAGCTGAAAGCAATTCCTTATAGAACAACAATGACGTCACTAAACTTAAGGCTTTTGTCTGTTAAGTCTTCATAACTTAGGCAACCCCGCAAGACGAAATAGGGCCGAAGTGGACAGATGAATCACTTGTGTTCATGACATGTGAGACATCGGTGACCTTGTACGCATTGCTCGTATATATCTCGGTCTCATATGAATTATGTATCACTAACAGAGGTTCATCTTATTTTATTTATCACATACATATATAACATGCACTACTGGAGGTGAAACCTTAAGCCCTGGCCTATTTTAATCCATTGCTTAAAACAACCACATACGAACAGGTTTGATCTGGTAAATAAAACTTTTAAAGCTTTCTAGAACTTGTTACTGTTTCCTTGCCAAGCATATACTTCCCGGATTCGATAACCTTGAGTCTCTTAGCGGGAAAGCTACATACTACATCCGTAATCCGGATCGAATGTATCACAAACCAAAGTCGGAAGCAACTGGAAATGATAAGAACCTCTAACCTAGCTGGTAACAACACTTTGGAGAAGTGGTCGGAGTTCTTATCCTTATGGAAATGTTGAACCGGCTTTTTATGGCCTCTCTATCTAGGCAGCAGAGTGTAATTTTCCATGACGTGCTATGTCCAAGATTGAGCTTTATGGTTGAACACTGTAAAAATGCCCTCGGTTGTATAATGTCTCTAGCTATTGATGATAGTTGCAAAAATATCTAATCAAAGACATGTAGCAAAGTCAAGTGAAGCATTATTCTTATCAAACACATAATTTCAATATTGAATTTTTAAACCTAGCTAGACCGATACATATCAGCTTAACCAAATCATCAATGTCATACATAATTTATGTTGGACCGATACGAACCCAATATATATCTTATACTCCATCAGATCCATAAAAAGTGTCGCTCATTTTGTATTAAGTTAGTACAAACTTTATACTAAGTAGGTGACACTTTTTATGGATCGGAGGGAGTATTTTATTTGTAAACAATGATCTAAATATAAGTATGTATTGTATGCGGATACAAACTTAGCATACATATCAAAATCAAGGGATAGATCTAATCCCATAGGACACGCCAGTCACAACGTGGTCATACTTCCATCTGTGCAACTGGACATCATTTCAACACAAGTTCCTGTATATTAAATGCCATGGTGAAACAAGTAGTTTACAATCATCATCGGCCTAGCAAATATCACCGACTGATACTCATACTATAGTGATGCTTAATAGGCGGCAACAATGTGATTAATTATGGGAATGTAACTCAACTCTAACTATCAAGCATGAGCGACATGCATATTGCTGCCAAGGTCCAGCATAGTGCATTTCATCTCAGGGCACTACTGATCAATCAAGTATCCAACAAAAATATATCATCGATCTACATACTATCAAAAAAACATGCCTAGTGGTCTCACAATTTATCATCGGCCGTGTATCGATCAACTACAAAATTTGAATTTATTCTTACTGTTCACGGTAGATTTAAACCCAATATTAGTTTGCATGTAATTCTAGTCTATACAAATAGTTAAAAACGACAATGATAAGAAATCGCAAATAAAATTTTAACGCCGTCATCTTCTATCATATATATACATGAGGGTTTGGAAATTAATTACATACCGCAATTTCCACCGCAGGACAAGAAGATGATGGGTGTGCAGCGTCCTTAGAGGAGTTTCCTGCGACGCGGTCTCCACGGCCGTAGAAGAGGGAGTCAAGTCCATGTTGGTGCCGCGGTGGTAAAAGCCAATGATGGAGGGAGGCAACATGGCGAGAGACGTGGAGACGAAGGAAGCAAAAATGTATATGCCTACTTTTTAGAAACAGAGGAAATGTATTTTAAGAAAATCAGTCATATTTTTATCGAAACTAAAGATCTTGGTTTATAAAAAGGAGAAGATAGTTGTAGTTTTAAATATCAAAAAACCGTTGAGTACGGTTGTCTGATCCGTCATGCTGACTTGATGAGTAATTTGCTTTCTGCACCTCGTTTTTTCCCCCGAAGACCTCTTTTGGGGGCCGGGCTACATGAAGCCCGGTATTCAAAAAAATCGAATTTTGAAGTTTCAAAAGACATTGAAAAAACTACTAGTTGTAGATAATATCGAGATCTATCACTGTGAAAATTTTCGGTCCTAAATTCGTTGTATTTTGCCTTGGTAAAAAGACAAATGCGCAAATCTGGATCGCAGACTCGAGATTTTGAATGTTTTTCAGATTTGTCTTTTTTCCATCTTAAAATACAATGAATTTAAAATCTTAAATTTTCATAGTGCTAGATCTCAATATTATCTACCCCAACTTTTTTTTCAGAATTGTTTGAGTCTTAAAATTGATTTCAATTTTTTTTAGAGTACCAGGCTAGGTAGCCCAGGCTCCAAAACATCGCGTCTCCCCGAGAGCGGTGATTTGGAGGTCGAGCTCCATGGACCTCGGTTTTCAAAAAAAAAAATCCGCATTGTTTTGTTTTAAAAAATTCTGAAAAAAATTATGGTCATAGATATATTTGTGATCCACCATTGTGAAAATTTTCAATCAGAAATTCTTTATATTCTGTTCTGGGCAAAAAAAAAGAAATCTGCAGATCTGAATCGGTGAACGTGCGCAATCTCAAAATTTTGAAATCTGACCAGATTTCTCTTTTTTGCACAGATCAAAATATAATGATTTTGTGGTTGAAAATTTTCACATTGATGGATCATAGTATTCTCCAGCACTATGATTTTTTCAGAATTTATTGAAATAAAAATTTGCGGATTCAAAAAATTTTGGGGGGAACCGAGCTCCCCCCTCTATTTTCACAATAAACGCACACCTCGCCCAATTATACAGTACAGTGGGCACGCGTTTTGGCTCGATTTGCGTAAGACTGCATGCCGCTCTATTTAAATGCCAGCGCGAGCCTTCCTCTTCTTCTACCTCCAACGCGAGCCGCAGCAGACCGATCCAAATGCCAGCTTCTTCCTAACTCGAGCCTATTTCTTCCTCCCAGATACTTGGCCGTCTTCAGCTACCTCTCTGACCAAACTTGCGGGCAGGGACGACCGCCGGCCGACTGACGGAACATCGCCGCCCGGCCGTCCGTGAGTCGCCCTTCTTAGGCAGGTACTCAATTGCATCTATACTATCTGTTTTGCAAAAGAAAAGATTAAAAAAATCGATAAAGAAAAGGTAATAGATCACAGGTTTTTCTTTTCGTTTTGAGTGTTTTTATTTTGGAAAAGTTCTAATTTTATTGTCCAGACATATGCTCTCTGTTGAAAGTTGTTTATTTGGTTGTACATCCTCGCTATGCATGGACTGAAATTGGATCCTTATAAAGATTATGCGGACAAAAGAAATTCTTAGATTTGTTTTACCTCTCTGATTAGTCTTAGGAAAAAATATCTTTTTTGACCACTCATTAATAGAGGCTTACTGTTTATTAGCTGTTTTGGTAGGCGCCAGCACTATTTCCCAATATAAATCTTGAGCATTAATTTTACTATTGCTTAGCAACGAAGGACTCAATTTTTCACTAGTCAAGTGATCAAGTCCTAGATTTCACGAATGATGTACTTTCTATTAGCAAGTTTGTTTCCTTAAAAAGATTATGCGGACAAAAGAAATTCTTAGATTTATTTATATAGAAAAAAATTAAAACTCGTTAACGTACGTTTACAGTCTATTGGCTGTTTTGGTAGGCGCCACCGCGCCAGCACTGTTACCCAATATGAATCTTGAGCATTTATTTTCCCTACTACTCCCTTGCTTAGTAGCAACGAAGGGGACTCACTTTTTACAAGTCAAGTCCTATTAATAATTAGATTTCACAATGTATGTAGTACTGTCTATTAGCAGTGTCGTGGTGGTGAATAACAGATGCCTAGGGGTAGGCTTGAGTTTGGGGCCGATGGACGCTAGAGGATTCGGGGAGGGATAGCGCGCTGAGGAGCACACACGGAAGAACAAACGAACACAAGGATTTACCCTGCTTCGGGGCTCTCGCGAGAGATAAAACCCCTACTGCAGCATCTATCCTATTTGGTGTTCTCATATCCGTATATGTGATCTATACAAGGGCTCCTTGAGCTGTATGTGAGAGCAGTGCGGTGCTAAGCTAGCCAAGAGAGGAAGTGAGACTGAGCTCACTGGGGAAAATGAGCCTCTTCCTCTCCCTCCGGTGCGCTCCCTCTGGTGCTCCTTATAAAGGGGAGCCTAGGGGACAAGAGGTGGCCCACAGAACACTATGCAGAACACTGCACCACACTGTACACGATTTGACTATTAGGGTCTAATCACCACTGTGCACGCGTCATGCGCACACTGTAGCCACGTTGCCTGCGTCCTTGGTCTTCGTTATCTTGTCCTTTGCTCTTATCTCCTGGGAGGCGGTAGCTGATATTTGTATATGTCGGTGCAGCACGCTTGTGTCGGAGCAATCCTGGATGCTGGCTTGACTCGGTGATGCTGGAGATGATCCGGCCTGGTTCCGGAATGAAGTCGGGGCGACCAGCCGAGTGAACCGGTACGTATACCTACGTTGGATATGCCGGTCTGGTCCTGTCGTGTGACTCGGTCGATCCGGGTAAGACATGACCCGGTCGGAGGTACTGTCTTGGCATAGGAAGAGGACGAGTAGCGATCCGGCCTGGATGAATTTAAACCCACCGGATCCTGCGTGCCGGCCTCGTCCTGCTACCTGGGACCGTCGACCCGGCCTGGGAACGATCCGTCCCTGGATCGAAGGACTTGTCCCGGCGAATCCTATACCCCGCGTAACGCGGAGATAGGAAAGCTCCGCGCACCCCCTGTGACGCTGTGAAGCCCTGGTGGGCCGGCCCACCACGACGAGACGGAGAAGGAAAGGAACTTACCGGAGGCGAAGAAGACGACGCTCCCAGACTCGCCGCCGACGGGGACGGCGCGGCTGGCCGCGACGTCGCCGGCCAGGCGAGGCCTGGACCTCACCGGAGACGGGGACGACGCGGCTGGCCGCGGCTTCGCCGGTGGAGGTGAGGCCGTAACTTAACTTGGGGGTGGGGGAGTTCGGGTGCTCGCCGGAGTTAGGGTTAGGGTGCTGGAGCTCACCGGCGACCGGAGTTAGGGTTAGGGTTCGGGTGCGGGGGGTTTAGAGGGATGGCCGGCCGGCCTGGCGGCGGCGGACCGGCGGAGGCGGCGGCTCGAGCAGGGCGGGGCGGCGAGGCGGCGCGGTAGCGACGCCGGCCGCGGGAGGCGGGAGCAGGCGGTTACGGCCGGCGGTGGACGCGGGGGATCGACGGGAGGAGGAAGAAAGGGAGGAGGAAGAAGAAGGAGATGGGGTGCGCGGAGATTTGTTCCCTCCGCGTACCGCGGAGTATAGGAGCACCCACTTGTCCCGGGCGAGGTAACGCTGGAGCTGGCTCCCCATCCAGAGACGATCCGGCCTGATGATCCGGCCCACCCGGGTCAGAGAGATTCCGGCCCACCCGAGTGAAGCAAACCTGGCCCAGCCGGGTCAGTGTGGTCTCGGCCCACCCGGGTGGAGGAATCCCGGCCCAGCCGAGTAAAAGGAAATTCGGCCTGTCCGGGTGAGCTGTATGTCGGCAGGCCGGCCTGGGCCACGCAATAGTCGGCCCAGGCTGTCTTTTTAGGATTTTTCTTTATTTGCTTGCTTATTTACTGCTATTTCTTCCCTCCACTTGCACTAATAAACGTCCAACTGGTACCCGGGTTACATCCCCGACAAGCAGGTTTGTTTCGCTTTAAAGATTGTGCGAACAAAAGAAATTCTTATGACTGTTTTATCTTTCTAATAGGTCACAGAAAAAATATCTTTTTTGACCACTCATTAATAAAGGCTTACTGTCTATTAGCTGCAGGTTTGTAGCCAGAAATGTCGCCTGAGGTCGAGGCGACACCTGCGCCGCTCAAGCGCCAAGACTGGCTGTTCCGCGATGCAGAGAAGGTCATCTCCCACTCGAAGCATCATGGCTCCCAGGTATGCTCAGCAATGTAATTCTACGTACTACTTGTGATGGAGCCATCAGCCATGCATAGTTTACTTCCCTTGGGGTGACGTCTCATGCAGGTGAGCTGGATGCGGACGCTGAGCCTTGCTTTCCAGTGCGTCGGTATCATCTACGGTGATATCGGGACATCGCCGCTCTACGTCTACTCCAGTACCTTCAGCAATGGAATCAAGAACAATGACGATGTCCTGGGTGTCCTGTCGCTCATCCTCTACACTCTCGTCATCATACCGATGCTCAAGTACGTGTTCGTCGTGCTGTATGCAAACGACAACGGAGATGGTAAGCTATCCGTGCTCTAAAATATGTGCTTGAGTGAGGTGTGAAATAAATAACAACACACCTACTGCTGCTGGTTGCATGCAGGTGGCACGTTTGCGCTCTACTCCCTGATATCGCGATATGCCAAGGTCAGAATGATCCCGGACCAGCACGCTGAGGATGCGGCCGTGTCCAACTACCACATCGACGCACCAAATTCGCAGCTAAGGAGGGCGCAATGGGTGAAGCAGAAGCTTGAGTCCAGCAAGGCGGCCAAGATTGTGCTCTTCACCCTTACCATCCTTGGCACATCCATGGTGATAGGCGACGGAAGCTTGACACCAGCAATTTCTGGTAATGAAGATATAGCAAACTGCAGTACTAATTTCTTGTGCGGTTTGATCGTATACAATATGCATACAGAGTACTATAGTTTATAAAAGCAGTACTGATATTTTGTTCATGGATGTGCTGCAGTGCTCTCTGCAGTGAGTGGGATCAGGGAAAAAGCGCCAAGCTTGACTCAATGTATGTGAAAAAAAAATACTAGTTTTTCTCTTCTTATTATTTCTTACCCTGACGTGTGGCTTGTAGCCATCGCATCTAAAAAATTTGATCTTGGTTGTTCGTGCAGCTCAAGTCGTCCTCATATCCGTGGCAATTTTGTTCATGCTCTTCTCAGTCCAGCGTTTTGGGACTGACAAGGTCGGATACACCTTCGCTCCAGTTATCTCAATGTGGTTCATTCTGATTGCCGGTATCGGGATGTACAACCTCCTTATTCACGATATCAGTGTTCTACGGGCCTTTAATCCGATGTATATCTTACAATATTTCACAAGGAACGGGAAGGATGGATGGGTTTCACTCGGTG
This sequence comes from Puccinellia tenuiflora, assembly GCA_012064385.1. NCBI lineage: Eukaryota > Viridiplantae > Streptophyta > Magnoliopsida > Poales > Poaceae > Puccinellia > Puccinellia tenuiflora. The sequence goes on along the minus strand of QRDG01002483.1, from coordinate 1,576,316 downwards.
GAATTGTCTTGTGTGTCACAGGTAACGTTAAGTTCTGACTGAAAATGTTACTAAAAATGGCTTTTATAGCGAAAGGCTGTAATCTGAACTAACTGACTGGTTACCATATTAAACAGGCACAGAAGGTATGTTTGCTGACCTAGGACATTTCAACATCAGGGCTGTTCAGGTAACCAGCAGCATAATAGTACTCCCTCAATTTCTGAATGTAAGGTGAATAGTTTTTTTTTTCACGAATATTACAACATGATAGTTTTGCATTTGGTGGAATCATTTTCTCGTGGAAATTATTGGGAGAGAGGAGTTCCTAGTAGTCACGAATTAAAAACATCCTTTAAATTCTCTGTTATAGATTGGAACTCATTTGTGGATATGTAAAATTGTCTATAAATCGAAATATACCTATATTTTAGTTTTTTATCACAAAACTATACACCTTACATTAAAAATCGGAGGGAGTATATGTTTCTTCCTTCTTGTTGTTTTTTATCACTTTAAACTTCACATATTGCTTTGAAAAGTTAAGTCTCACGATGGTTTCTTTTCTTTGCTTGCAGATCAGCTTCACCGGCATCTTATTCCCATCAGTAGCGCTGTGTTACATGGGGCAGGCAGCTTATCTGAGGAAATTCCCGGAGAACGTTGCGGACACCTTCTATAAATCTATCCCAGGTATAAAAATATCAAAACTCCAGTTCTGGTTCATGTGATAGACGTACTTTGTACAAGTAAGATCAACTCTCCGTGTCTATGCTTCTGCCTGCAGCACCCATGTTTTGGCCAGCTTTCATCATTGCCATTCTTGCTGCCATCATAGCAAGCCAAGCTATGCTCTCTGGTGCATTCGCCATCCTCTCCAAGGCCCAATCTCTCGGATGCATGCCGAGGGTTCGAGTGATCCACACCTCACACAAATATGAGGGGCAGGTGTACATTCCCGAGGTGAACGTCATGATGGGATTGGCGAGCATCATAGCGACGATCACCTTCAAAACGACAAATGAAATTGGCAATGCTTATGGTAAGCAGCTAGCTACCAAAGAATCCAATATATGGAAATACTACGTTCTGCTGGCATTCATTTATCTGATCCAGTCCAATATAATGAAATTGGTGATGTATATGCAGGAATATGTGTCGTGACAACATTCTCGATCACAACACATCTGATGACCGTCGTGATGCTCCTCATATGGAAGAGGCACGTCATATTCATTGTGTTGTTCTATGTCGTGTTTGGCTCTATAGAGTTGATCTACCTCTCTTCCATATTGTCCAAGTTCATTGAAGGTGGATACCTTCCCTTGTGTTTTTCACTGGTCGTGATGAGCCTGATGACGACATGGCACTATGTTCAAGTAAAGAGATATTGGTACGAGCTTGACCACATTGTGCCGATTAGTGAAATGACAACGCTGCTCGAGAAGAATGACGTGCGGCGGATCCCAGGGGTGGGCCTGCTATACACGGAGTTGGTTCAGGGTATTCCTCTGGTATTCCCTAGGCTAATCAACAAGATACCTTCCGTGCACTCCATCTTCGTGCTCATGTCAATCAAGTACCTGCCCATCTCGCGTGTGGTGCCCGAAGAGAGGTTCCTATTCGGGCGGGTCGGCCCGAAGGAGCATCGGATGTTCCGTTGCGTGGCACGATATGGGTATAGCGACGGGTTGGAGGAGCCCAGTGAGTTTGCAGTATTCCTTGTGGACAGGCTCAAGATTTTCATCAAGGATGAGAGCCAAACGAACCGGTTGAGAGCAGTGAAGTTTCAGAAGCACAGGCAAAGATGACGCAAACTACATTGCGAAGTGAGGAGGAGGAGATCGAAAATGATCCCCCCAGAGTGACTGCTCGCCAGACAGTAGAGGAGGAGAAGCAGCTGATTGATAGAGAGGTGGGGCGAGGGATGGTGTACTTGATGGGGGAGGCCAATGTTACAGCTAAAGCGCAGTCCTCGGTCTTGAAGAAGATAGTGGTGAACTATGTTTATTCATTCTTGAGGAAGAACCTGACGGAGGGGCATCAGGCACTGGCCATTCCGAAAGATCAGCTGCTCAAAATTGGGATCACATACGAAATATAGTGATCCATTTTATTCAAGTATGAGGTGAGCCTGACCATATGATCGATTCTGGGTGCATGATGTTGACTTTGAAGGGCAAAGTGCCATTGTCGATTCAATAAAGAGGCATGCAGGTGTGGTTAGAAGGTTTCCTTTTTCGTTTTCTCCTTGGAGCGTAGTGTTATCTGAATGTGTCAAATGTAAGGGTGATATTGCTTTCTGCAACTAAAGTTTCACTAGTCTCCAAGGCATAAGCAATGTCCCATTATCAAATGGGAATAAAAGATAATTTGTTATGATGTTCACTTGTCTAACTTACCTTTGTTCTCTCTACTTGTGCTTCGTGCATCCATACCTTTGAAAATATAGTAGAGATTATAATGCTATAGGAGTACCATTGATGTCAAATCTTATAGTATCATTTTCGTATGAAATGTAAACTTCTTTATGAATATTTTTGTTACCTTAGTCTTGAAATGTTGATTGGGCATATCCTAAAATGGAATGAACAATAGTATACGACGAGTGGTTGAAAGAAGCACCTTAGAGCATGTCCAAGAGAGTGGGCATATTTTGGCTACCCACACAGATTTTGGCTAGAGGGGAGAGAGGGTTTGGGTAGCCAAAAATCTTTCTGCTTTCACACAATACCCAAAAGTGGATACACAAAACAGCATACCCATTTTTTTTTGTCCTCTTCTCATATATGAGTTAGTTAATTCTAAATTCAACATCAAACAAGGATGAAACATGTACACCATAATTATTGATTAAACAAAACAGTTCAACATATTTTTTAGATAAAGAGTATATATTAATATCAAGGAGAACAGTTCAACATATAATTAAAATGATAAAGTTCCAAGTTCTAAATGACATAATAGTGAAAGAAACTTAGTTCTTATTTTAAGAGACATAGGTCTCGGTTAAACATAGACATACTAGTCCCAGAGTGCATCATCCATGTCGGTCAACTCCACGGCGGAGTCCACCGTCGTACGCTCGAAGAGAATCGTCGAGCTCCCCTTTGTTGGGTGCAAGCTGCTCACGTGTATAATACACCTTGCATTTCAGGGTGGCCCAATCCATATCCTTGGCAAACTTGTTGTCGGCCTAGGAAGAGAGTGGATATGCTCCAACTCCCACGTTAACCCCGACGCGTGCTCACGGGGTTTCATCCCCGTCTCGCTGTCGTGGCTCACCCAAAGCCGCCGGATGGTGCAAAGGCGAGGGAGCGACCGCCACGGGAGGTCGAAGACGCGTGTACGTGTCAGATCGATCGCGTTCCCGGTGGCCACATCGCCAGTGCGGTTCAGGGAGCTCAAGTGAGCGAAGGTACGTGTATAGATCGGCCGTAAGAGTATCTCCACTAGTGCTCCCAACAGCGCTCCCAATAGGGCTATTGGGCGTGTCGGCACAAAGTCGCCCCCCACCGACGCTCCCAATAGCCCAAAACTTGTCGGACGGGCCCAATACAGCGTCCGGCAACCCCGCGTCGCACCCTGTTCCTAGATAAGCAAACATGGGCGCCGGCAACCGTGGCAACGCGTGACACGTGGGATGCTCATGGGTGGGCCCGACGCATCAGTGACTGAATGACGATTTATCGTTGTCGGTATGCCCGTTTTAATGATGCAGCGGCTCCCCGGGCGGGCGCAGTTGACGTGACGCGTCGAAGCGCATCCACTAGGGAGGCCAGGAGGTGGCTCACACGCGTCGTCGGCGTCAATGCATGGCATACGTGCCGGTACTCGGCGTTAATGCGGCGCCAGCCTCCTCCGCTCCCCACCGGCTTTAGAACGACGTGTGGCGCGCCTCTCGTATCCACACAAACCTCTCCTCTCCCACCAAGTGTACCATGCCTGGCCACCGCAAGCCGTGATCACTGATGACCGAGGATCAGCTTGCCCGCCGCCATGCATTGGCCGCGTACCGTCAGGCTCGACGCGAATGCGCCATGACCGCCGAGCAACAACACGAACCAAAGGGGCAATGCGGCCTCCTAAACGAGGAGCGGCAGATGGGCGAGGCGTGGCGCCGTGAGATGCAGCGTGAGGAGCAGGCCTTCGTCATGCGCCGCCCCGAGCAGGCCCACTCATCCCGAGCGCCACAACCAACGGCCACATACGCTCTACCGTCATATGCGGCTGGCGAGGCCAGCTCCTCCCGCGTGCCTCCACCGATACTAACGTTCAAGGAGGCAGAGAATCATGTCCCACAAATCCCGGTGCCAGACGACGTTCAGCTACCGAACATCATCAAGGTGTCAGTGGCGCCGCGGCTAAGTGGCAATGCCCACATCGATTACATCATGCCGCGGTGGAGGGACTTGCCGTGGGCGCAGCGCGTCGACTCCTTCTGCTGTTCTGCACCATCTCGGCGCGTCGACTTTTTTAGGCATTTTGGAGTGCCTCAAATTCGAGTTCGTGATGTAGTGACTGGCAAGGAACGTTTGGTGGTGTTTGGAGGAAGAAGCTACAGAGGATATTCCATTTTACGAGATCTGTTCAGCCGCAGCCCAAAGCAGCCCTGAAAAAACATTTTCCACGCCTATATCTCACTTTAAAAGGCCACGAGATAAGGAGTCATGGAAATTTACAAGCAGTTTCTGGAGCTTCTATCACGTACGTGTGAGATTTTTATTGACTTGGGGTTGTAAAAAATGGTGATGGGACTTTTGGTTCGTTTAAACAATGGCGAGGGCTAGGCGCAGATCGGCCTAAGAAAACTCTCGGTAGGTTCCTTCCCTGCCGTTTGATTCCACGTACCGTACGGCGTGGAAATAGTTTGCGCGTTACGCACGCAGCTAGCAGAGATTCTCACGTGTACCGTGAGTTGACTAGTGCAGCCAAGCTTGCATGCGGCGGGACGGAAAGCCTAGCTAGGAACGCTAACTAGGCATGCTAGCTAGCACAAGTGCACAACTGGGCGAAATGACCCAAAATAATCACAAAGCGAAAAAATTTACAAAATAAACGTCTAACGAAACTATTTCACAAAATAACTTTTTCGGGTAGCGCCCAACACTTAGGCGCTATGGTATGCTATGTAGTGCCTCAGGCCAAGGCGCTACTCGTCCTGCCTACGTGGCGGCTACGGCTCCACATTTGGTTGAGTAGCGCCTTAACGTTAGGCGCTATGCTACATAGTGTAGCGCCTAGTGCTAAGGCTTTACACTAGGATTTAGAAATTTTCGGCCAAAATTTGACCAACAATTTAATATTTTCAGAAAAAATTGAAAAATTCCAGTAATTCAAGTCCATATATATATAAGCAATCGGGCAAAGTTTGAACCAATTTGGGTGGGTGAATTGAGAAAAACATTGGTTTGAATGTTCAGTTTCAATTTTTTAGCCGAAAATTTAAATTTTCAGAAAAAATTGAAAAAATTCATGTAATTCAAGTCCATATATATAAGCAATATGGAAAAGTTTCAATCAACTTGGATGGGTGGATTGAGAGAAACATTAATTTTAATGTCCAGTTTCAAAGATTAGCCGAAAATTTAAAATTTCCATAAAACATAGAAAATTCCTGTAATTCAAATCCATATATATAAGCAATCTTAAAAGGTTTTAATCAATTTAGGTGGGTGGATTGAGAGATACATCAATTTGAATGTTCAATTTCAAATTTTGGCTCAATATATTTTTAGACATAGACATGGACACTAAGTAACTGACTAAAGAAATAATCTAATCTACTTGGTGCATTTTTACAAGGACATGGTGACATCCCCAATTCCTTTAATAGTGAGACCAAACATTTGGTTCAATACATCAATCCATGGGCATAGATATTTGTAGAGGTTTACATCTTAAGTGCTATTTTTTTGTAGATCAACAGCAAACGTCTTAGCCAACCCCAATTTTTTAAAAAAAAAATCACGTGGAATTAATTAAACAAAATTGAAGACTTTAAATGTTCGGCCAAAATTTGAAACTGAACATTCAAATCAATGTTTCTCTCAATCCACCCATCCAAATTGGTTCAAACTTCCCCAGATTGCTTATATATATGGACTTGAATTACATGAATTTTTTCAATTTTTTCTAGAAATTTAAATTTTCAGCTAAAATTGAAACTGAACATTCCAATCAATATTTCTCTCAATTCACCCACCCAAATTGGTTCAACTTTCCCCGTTTGATTATATATATGGGCTTGAATTACTGGAATTTTTTCAATTTTTCTAAAAACATTAAATTTTGGCCGAAAATTTCTAAGTCCTAGTGTAAAGTCATAGCACTAGGCACTACACTACGTAGAATAGCGCCTAACGTTAAGGCGCTACACAACCAAATTTGGGCCATAGCCGCCACGTAGGCAGGACGAGTAGCACCTTGCCCTGAGGCGATACATAGCATACCATAGCGTCTAAGTGTTGGGCGCTACCCCAAAGGGTTATTTTGTGAAATAGTTTCGCCGGACGTTTATTTTGTGAATTTGTTGCGCTTTGTGGTTACTTTGGGTCATTTCGTCGCACAACTCAATCTGTCATGACATGTCGCGGTAGCTGTCCGTGCATGGCCCGACTTTAAATTTTCTACTTCTATTGTTTCTGGCACAAATTACACAGGTATGATGGGAATAAACACTCCAAAGAAAAGTTAAAAAATAACCGATAGAATTTTTTTTTTAATGAACTTGTAAATAAAAAATCACAACAAAATCCCGAACTTGCCAACAAACTCACTCACCCCTATGTATAAAAACAATAAAACTATTGCAATAAATTTTCGCAAATAATTCGAGAGAAATAATGTTACAAAAATGGTTGAACCACAACTCTTTTTTTTTTGCTTCAGAGAGCTTTGCAACAACATTCAACAACAATTTCAAAAAAAATCGAGCGATTACAACAAAAATACATAAGTTTGTGTCATAATCCTTTCAATTGCCTAGCTGTAATTTGTTTACCCATCATATGCATATTTTATCTTATGGAGAGAAACCACTAGTGAACCCTTGGGTCCCGGTCCATCTTTCACCATTACTGTTTTCGTGTTACTTTTACTACTGCTCTCAAATCACTGCTGCTTTCACCCCCCCCCCCCCCTGTGTTGCTTGTGCTTCTCCAGGTGTGGTTGAATTGACGACTCAGCTGCGAAGACCTTTAAGTATTCTTGAGCTCCCCTTGTGTCGAATCAATAAATTGGGTTACAGTTCACTCGAAGACTACTGCGATCCCCTCTACTTGTGGGATATCAGGGACTTCCACAAGAGAGAGAGAGAGAGAGAGAGAGAGAGAGAGAGAGAGATGTCATTCTTCACCATCTCCACGAAGTGATGCCTCCATCTCCACTCCATAGCCATCTCCACCACCATACTCATTAAGCCATATAGTAATTGTAATTTATATCGTCTATCTACAAGTTCTCTTTTCTGCAATGTTTTCTATTGTTTATATGATCATGATGTGTGAGTAGTCCACTCGGGTTAGGGGTTGAGGCCTAACCTAGCATCTATGTGTAATCTAACCATTGGGATATCAGTTCAAATAGTCCTATATGATGCATATGTATGTCTCTTGTCAATGCCTTGCTCGTAGGACTTGTCAGGTACCCAATACCCTGAAGAGTGATCAAGCTAGAGGTAAGAGCAGGGAAACGTGAAAGGCTATGCGCAAAAACTCGATGAGAGTAAGAGGAGTGCAATAGTTGAAAGCAATTTCTTGGAGAACAACAATGACGTCACTAAACTTAAGGCTTTTGTCTGGTAAGTCTTAATAACTTAGGCAACCGCGCAAGACAAAATAGGGCCGAAGTGGACAGATGGATCACTTGTGTTCATGACATGTGAGACATCGGTGACCTTGTACGCATTGCTCGTATATATCTCGGTCTCATATGAATTATGTATCACTAACAGAGGTTCATCTTATTTTATTTATCACATACATATATAATATCCACTGCTGCAGGTGAAACCTTAAACCCTGGCCTATTTTAATCCATTGCTAAAACAACCACATACGAACGAGTTTGGTCCGGTAAATAAAACTTTTAAAGCTTTCTAGAACTTGTTACTGTTTCCTTGCCAAGCATAATACTTCCCGGATTCGATAACCTTGAGTCTCTTAGCGGGAAAGCTACATACTACATCCGTAATCCGGATCGAATGTATCACAAACCAAGTCGGAAGCAACTGGAAATGATAAGAACCTCTAACCTAGCTGGTAACAACACTTTGGAGAAGTGGTCGGAGTTCTTATCCTTATGGAAATGTTGAACCGGCTTTTATGGCCTCTCTATCTAGGCAGCAGAGTGTAATTTTCCATGACGTGCTATGTCCAAGATTGAGCTTTATGGTTGAACACTGTAAAAATGCCCTCGGTTGTATAATGTCTCTAGCTATTGATGATAGTTGCAAAATATCTAATCAAAGACATGTAGCAAAGTCAAGTGAAGCATTATTCTTATCAAACACATAATTTCAATATTGAATTTTTAAACCTAGCTAGACCGATACATATCAGCTTAACCAAATCATCAATGTCATACATAATTTATGTTGGACCGATACGAACCCAATATATATCTTATACTCCATCAGATCCATAAAAAGTGTCGCTCATTTTGTATTAAGTTAGTACAAACTTTATACTAAGTAGGTGACACTTTTTATGGATCGGAGGGAGTATTTTATTTGTAAACAATGATCTAAATATAAGTATGTATTGTATGCGGATACAAACTTAGCATACATATCAAAATCAAGGGATAGATCTAATCCCATAGGACACGCCAGTCACAAACGTGGTCATACTTCCATCTGTGCAACTGGACATCATTTCAACACAAGTTCCTGTATATTAAATGCCATGGTGAAACAAGTAGTTTACAATCATCATCGGCCTAGCAAATATCACCGACTGATACTCATACTATAGTGATGCTTAATAGGCGGCAACAATGTGATTAATTATGGGAATGTAACTCAACTCTAACTATCAAGCATGAGCGACATGCATATTGCTGCCAAGGTCCAGCATAGTGCATTTCATCTCAGGGCACTACTGATCAATCAAGTATCCAACAAAAATATATCATCGATCTACATACTATCAAAAAAACATGCCTAGTGGTCTCACAATTTATCATCGGCCGTGTATCGATCAACTACAAAATTTGAATTTATTCTTACTGTTCACGGTAGATTTAAACCCAATATTAGTTTGCATGTAATTCTAGTCTATACAAATAGTTAAAACGACAATGATAAGAAATCGCAAATAAAATTTTAACGCCGTCATCTTCTATCATATATATACATGAGGGTTTGGAAATTAATTACATACCGCAATTTCCACCGCAGGACAAGAAGATGATGGGTGTGCAGCGTCCTTAGAGGAGTTTCCTGCGACGCGGTCTCCACGGCCGTAGAAGAGGGAGTCAAGTCCATGTTGGTGCCGCGGTGGTAAAAGCCAATGATGGAGGGAGGCAACATGGCGAGAGACGTGGAGACGAAGGAAGCAAAAATGTATATGCCTACTTTTTAGAAACAGAGGAAATGTATTTTAAGAAAATCAGTCATATTTTTATCGAAACTAAAGATCTTGGTTTATAAAAAGGAGAAGATAGTTGTAGTTTTAAATATCAAAAAACCGTTGAGTACGGTTGTCTGATCCGTCATGCTGACTTGATGAGTAATTTGCTTTCTGCACCTCGTTTTTTCCCCCGAAGACCTCTTTTGGGGGCCGGGCTACATGAAGCCCGGTATTCAAAAAAATCGAATTTTGAAGTTTCAAAAGACATTGAAAAAACTACTAGTTGTAGATAATATCGAGATCTATCACTGTGAAAATTTTCGGTCCTAAATTCGTTGTATTTTGCCTTGGTAAAAAGACAAATGCGCAAATCTGGATCGCAGACTCGAGATTTTGAATGTTTTTCAGATTTGTCTTTTTTCCATCTTAAAATACAACGAATTTAAAATCTTAAATTTTCATAGTGCTAGATCTCAATATTATCTACCCCAACTTTTTTTTCAGAATTGTTTGAGTCTTAAAATTGATTTCAATTTTTTTTAGAGTACCAGGCTAGGTAGCCCAGGCTCCAAAACATCGCGTCTCCCCGAGAGCGGTGATTTGGAGGTCGAGCTCCATGGACCTCGGTTTTCAAAAAAAAAATCCGCATTGTTTTGTTTTAAAAAATTCTGAAAAAAATTATGGTCATAGATATATTTGTGATCCACCATTGTGAAAATTTTCAATCAGAAATTCTTTATATTCTGTTCTGGGCAAAAAAAAAAGAAATCTGCAGATCTGAATCGGTGAACGTGCGCAATCTCAAAATTTTGAAATCTGACCAGATTTCTCTTTTTTGCACAGATCAAAATATAATGATTTTGTGGTTGAAAATTTTCACATTGATGGATCATAGTATTCTCCAGCACTATGATTTTTTCAGAATTTATTGAAATAAAAATTTGCGGATTCAAAAAATTTTGGGGGGAACCGAGCTCCCCCCTCTATTTTCACAATAAACGCACACCTCGCCCAATTATACAGTACAGTGGGCACGCGTTTTGGCTCGATTTGCGTAAGACTGCATGCCGCTCTATTTAAATGCCAGCGCGAGCCTTCCTCTTCTTCTACCTCCAACGCGAGCCGCAGCAGACCGATCCAAATGCCAGCTTCTTCCTAACTCGAGCCTATTTCTTCCTCCCAGATACTTGGCCGTCTTCAGCTACCTCTCTGACCAAACTTGCGGGCAGGGACGACCGCCGGCCGACTGACGGAACATCGCCGCCCGGCCGTCCGTGAGTCGCCCTTCTTAGGCAGGTACTCAATTGCATCTATACTATCTGTTTTGCAAAAGAAAAGATTAAAAAAATCGATAAAGAAAAGGTAATAGATCACAGGTTTTTCTTTTCGTTTTGAGTGTTTTTATTTGGAAAAGTTCTAATTTTATTGTCCAGACATATGCTCTCTGTTGAAAGTTGTTTATTTGGTTGTACATCCTCGCTATGCATGGACTGAAATTGGATCCTTATAAAGATTATGCGGACAAAAGAAATTCTTAGATTTGTTTTACCTCTCTGATTAGTCTTAGGAAAAAATATCTTTTTTGACCACTCATTAATAGAGGCTTACTGTTTATTAGCTGTTTTGGTAGGCGCCAGCACTATTTCCCAATATAAATCTTGAGCATTAATTTTACTATTGCTTAGCAACGAAGGACTCAATTTTTCACTAGTCAAGTGATCAAGTCCTAGATTTCACGAATGATGTACTTTCTATTAGCAAGTTTGTTTCCTTAAAAAGATTATGCGGACAAAAGAAATTCTTAGATTTATTTATATAGAAAAAAATTAAAACTCGTTAACGTACGTTTACAGTCTATTGGCTGTTTTGGTAGGCGCCACCGCGCCAGCACTGTTACCCAATATGAATCTTGAGCATTTATTTTCCCTACTACTCCCTTGCTTAGTAGCAACGAAGGGGACTCACTTTTTACAAGTCAAGTCCTATTAATAATTAGATTTCACAATGTATGTAGTACTGTCTATTAGCAGTGTCGTGGTGGTGAATAAGAGATGCCTAGGGGTAGGCTTGAGTTTGGGGCCGATGGACGCTAGAGGATTCGGGGAGGGATAGCGCGCTGAGGAGCACACACGGAAGAACAAACGAACACAAGGATTTACCCTGCTTCGGGGCTCTCGCGAGAGATAAAACCCCTACTGCAGCATCTATCCTATTTGGTGTTCTCATATCCGTATATGTGATCTATACAAGGGCTCCTTGAGCTGTATGTGAGAGCAGTGCGGTGCTAAGCTAGCCAAGAGAGGAAGTGAGACTGAGCTCACTGGGGAAAATGAGCCTCTTCCTCTCCCTCCGGTGCGCTCCCTCTGGTGCTCCTTATAAAGGGGAGCCTAGGGGACAAGAGGTGGCCCACAGAACACTATGCAGAACACTGCACCACACTGTACACGATTTGACTATTAGGGTCTAATCACCACTGTGCACGCGTCATGCGCACACTGTAGCCACGTTGCCTGCGTCCTTGGTCTTCGTCATCTTGTCCTTTGCTCTTATCTCCTGGGAGGCGGTAGCTGATATTTGTATATGTCGGTGCAGCACGCTTGTGTCGGAGCAATCCTGGATGCTGGCTTGACTCGGTGATGCTGGAGATGATCCGGCCTGGTTCTGGAATGAAGTCGGGGCGACCAGCCGAGTGAACCGGTACGTATACCTACGTTGGATATGCCGTCTGGTCCTGTCGTGTGACTCGGTCGATCCGGGTAAGGCATGACCCGGTTGGAGATACTGTCTTGGCGTAGGAAGAGGATGAGTAGCGATCCGGCCTGGATGAATTTAAACCCACCGGATCCTGCGTGCCGGCCTCGTCCTGCTACCTGGGACCGTCGACCCGGCCTGGGAACGATCCGTCCCTGGATCGAAGGACTTGTCCCGGCGAATCCTATACCCCGCGTAACGCGGAGATAGGAAAGCTCCGCGCACCCCCTGTGACGCTGTGAAGCCCTGGTGGGCCGGCCCACCACGACGAGACGGAGAAGGAAAGGAACTTACCGGAGGCGAAGAAGACGACGCTCCCAGACTCGCCGCCGACGGGGACGGCGCGGCTGGCCGCGACGTCGCCGGCCAGGCGAGGCCTGGACCTCACCGGAGACGGGGACGACGCGGCTGGCCGCGGCTTCGCCGGTGGAGGTGAGGCCGTAACTTAACTTGGGGGTGGGGGAGTTCGGGTGCTCGCCGGAGTTAGGGTTAGGGTGCTGGAGCTCACCGGCGACCGGAGTTAGGGTTAGGGTTCGGGTGCGGGGGGTTTAGAGGGATGGCCGGCCGGCCTGGCGGCGGCGGACCGGCGGAGGCGGCGGCTCGAGCAGGGCGGGGCGGCGAGGCGGCGCGGTAGCGACGCCGGCCGCGGGAGGCGGGAGCAGGCGGTTACGGCCGGCGGTGGACGCGGGGGATCGACGGGAGGAGGAAGAAAGGGAGGAGGAAGAAGAAGGAGATGGGGTGCGCGGAGATTTGTTCCCTCCGCGTACCGCGGAGTATAGGAGCACCCACTTGTCCCGGCGAGGTAACGCTGGAGCTGGCTCCCCATCCAGAGACGATCCGGCCTGGTGATCCGGCCCACCCGGGTCAGAGAGATTCCGGCCCACCCGAGTGAAGCAAACCTGGCCCAGCCGGGTCAGCGTGGTCTCGGCCCACCCGGGTGAAGGAATCCCGGCCCAGCCGAGTAAAAGGAAATTCGGCCTGTCCGGGTGAGCTGTATGTCGGCAGGCCGGCCTGGGCCACGCAATAGTCGGCCCAGGCTGTCTTTTTAGGCTTTTTCTTTATTTGCTTGCTTATTTACTGCTATTTCTTCCCTCCAGTTGCACTAATAAACCTCCAACTCTGGGTACCCGGGGTTACATCCCCGACAAGCAGGTTTGTTCGCTTTAAAGATTGTGCGAACAAAAGAAATTCTTATGACTGTTTTATCTTTCTAATAGGTCACAGAAAAAATATCTTTTTTGACCACTCATTAATAAAGGCTTACTGTCTATTAGCTGCAGGTTTGTAGCCAGAAATGTCGCCTGAGGTCGAGGCGACACCTGCGCCGCTCAAGCGCCAAGACTGGCTGTTCCGCGATGCAGAGAAGGTCATCTCCCACTCGAAGCATCATGGCTCCCAGGTATGCTCAGCAATGTAATTCTACGTACTACTTGTGATGGAGCCATCAGCCATGCATAGTTTACTTCCCTTGGGGTGACGTCTCATGCAGGTGAGCTGGATGCGGACGCTGAGCCTTGCTTTCCAGTGCGTCGGTATCATCTACGGTGATATCGGGACATCGCCGCTCTACGTCTACTCCAGTACCTTCAGCAATGGAATCAAGAACAATGACGATGTCCTGGGTGTCCTGTCGCTCATCCTCTACACTCTCGTCATCATACCGATGCTCAAGTACGTGTTCGTCGTGCTGTATGCAAACGACAACGGAGATGGTAAGCTATCCGTGCTCTAAAATATGTGCTTGAGTGAGGTGTGAAATAACTAACAACACACCTACTGCTGCTGGTTGCATGCAGGTGGCACGTTTGCGCTCTACTCCCTGATATCGCGATATGCTAAGGTCAGAATGATCCCAGACCAGCACACTGAGGATGCGGCCGTGTCCAACTACCACATCGACGCACCAAATTCGCAGCTGAGGAGGGCGCAATGGTTGAAGCAGAAGCTTGAGTCCAGCAAGGTGGCCAAGATTGTGCTCTTCACCCTTACCATCCTTGGCACATCCATGGTGATAGGCGACGGAAGCTTGACACCAGCAATTTCTGGTATGATGATATAGCAAACTGCAGTACTAATTCTTGTGCGGTTGATCGTATACAATATGCATACAGAGTACTATAGTTTAAAAATGCAGTACTGATATTTTGTTCATGGATATGCTGCAGTGCTCTCTGCAGTGAGTGGGATCAGGGAAAAAGCGCCAAGCTTGACTCAATGTATGTGAAAAAATACTAGTTTTTCTCTTCTTATTATTTCTTACCCTGACGTGTGGCTTGTAGCCATCGCAATCTAAAAATTTGATCTTGGTTGTTCGTGCAGCTCAAGTCGTCCTCATATCCGTGGCAATTTTGTTCATGCTCTTCTCAGTCCCAGCGTTTTGGGACTGACAAGGTCGGATACACCTTCGCTCCAGTTATCTCAATGTGGTTCATTCTGATTGCTGGTATCGGGATGTACAACCTCGTTATTCATGACATCAGTGTTCTACGGGCCTTTAATCCAATGTATATCATACAATATTTCACAAGGAACGGGAAGGATGGATGGGTTTCACTCGGTGGAATTGTCTTGTGTGTCACAGGTAACGTTAAGTTCTGACCTTGAAAATGTTACTAAAAATGGCTTTTATAGCGAAAGGCTGTAATCTGTTCTAACTGACTGGTTACCATATTAAACAGGCACAGAAGGTATGTTTGCTGACCTAGGACATTTCAACATCAGGGCTGTTCAGGTAACCAGCAGCATAATAGTACTCCCTCAATTTCTGAATGTAAGGTGAATAGTTTTTTTTTTCACGAATATTACAACATGATAGTTTTGCATTTGGTGGAATCATTTTCTCGTGGAAATTATTGGGAGAGAGGAGTTCCTAGTAGTCACGAATTAAAAACATCCTTTAAATCTCTCTGTTATAGATTGGAACTCATTTGTGGATATGTAAAATTGTCTATAAATCGAATATACCTATATTTTAGTTTTTTATCACAAACTATACACCTTACATTAAAAATCGGAGGGAGTATATGTTTCTTCCTTCTTGTTGTTTTTATCACTTTAAACTTCACATATTGCTTTGAAAAGTTAAGTCTCACAATGGTTTCTTTTCTTTGCTTGCAGATCAGCTTCACCGGCATCTTATTCCCATCAGTAGCGCTATGTTATATAGGGCAGGCAGCTTATCTGAGAAAATTCCCGGAAAACGTTGCGGACACCTTCTATAAATCTATCCCAGGTATAAAAATATCAAAACTCCAGTTCTGGTTCATGTGATAGACGTACTTTGTACAAGTAAGATCAACTCTCCGTGTCTATGCTTTCTGCCTGCAGCACCCATGTTTTGGCCAGCTTTTCATCATTGCCATTCTTGCTGCCATCATAGCAAGCCAAGCTATGCTCTCTGGTGCATTCGCCATCCTCTCCAAGGCCCAATCTCTCGGATGCATGCCGAGGGTTCGAGTGATCCACACCTCACACAAATATGAGGGGCAGGTGTACATTCCCGAGGTGAACGTCATGATGGGATTGGCGAGCATCATAGCGACGATCACCTTCAAAACGACAAATGAAATTGGCAATGCTTATGGTAAGCAGCTAGCTACCAAAGAATCCAATATATGGAAATACTACGTTCTGCTGGCATTCATTTATCTGATCCAGTCCAATATAATGAAATTGGTGATGTATATGCAGGAATATGTGTCGTGACAACATTCTCGATCACAACACATCTGATGACCGTCGTGATGCTCCTCATATGGAAGAGGCACGTCATATTCATTGTGTTGTTCTATGTCGTGTTTGGCTCTATAGAGTTGATCTACCTCTCTTCCATATTGTCCAAGTTCATTGAAGGTGGATACCTTCCCTTGTGTTTTTCACTGGTCGTGATGAGCCTGATGACGACATGGCACTATGTTCAAGTAAAGAGATATTGGTACGAGCTTGACCACATTGTGCCGATTAGTGAAATGACAACGCTGCTCGAGAAGAATGACGTGCGGCGGATCCCAGGGGTGGGCCTGCTATACACGGAGTTGGTTCAGGGTATTCCTCTGGTATTCCCTAGGCTAATCAACAAGATACCTTCCGTGCACTCCATCTTCGTGCTCATGTCAATCAAGTACCTGCCCATCTCGCGTGTGGTGCCCGAAGAGAGGTTCCTATTCGGGCGGGTCGGCCCGAAGGAGCATCGGATGTTCCGTTGCGTGGCACGATATGGGTATAGCGACTGGTTGGAGGAGCCCAGTGAGTTTGCAGTATTCCTTGTGGACAGGCTCAAGATTTTCATCAAGGATGAGAGCCAAAACGAACCGGTTGAGAGCAGTGAAGTTTCAGAAGCACAGGCAAAGATGACGCAAACTACATTGCGAAGTGAGGAGGAGGAGATCGAAAATGATCCCCCCAGAGTGACTGCTCGCCAGACAGTAGAGGAGGAGAAGCAGCTGATTGATAGAGAGGTGGGGCGAGGGATGGTGTACTTGATGGGGGAGGCCAATGTTACAGCTAAAGCGCAGTCCTCGGTCTTGAAGAAGATAGTGGTGAACTATGTTTATTCATTCTTGAGGAAGAACCTGACGGAGGGGCATCAGGCACTGGCCATTCCGAAAGATCAGCTGCTCAAAATTGGGATCACATACGAAATATAGTGATCCATTTTATTCAAGTATGAGGTGAGCCTGACCATATGATCGATTCTGGGTGCATGATGTTGACTTTGAAGGGCAAAGTGCCATTGTCGATTCAATAAAGAGGCATGCAGGTGTGGTTAGAAGGTTTCCTTTTTCGTTTTCTCCTTGGAGCGTAGTGTTATCTGAATGTGTCAAATGTAAGGGTGATATTGCTTTCTGCAACTAAAGTTTCACTAGTCTCCAAGGCATAAGCAATGTCCCATTATCAAATGGGAATAAAAGATAATTTGTTATGATGTTCACTTGTCTAACTTACCTTTGTTCTCTCTACTTGTGCTTCGTGCATCCATACCTTTGAAAATATAGTAGAGATTATAATGCTATAGGAGTACCATTGATGTCAAATCTTATAGTATCATTTTCGTATGAAATGTAAACTTCTTTATGAATATTTTTGTTACCTTAGTCTTGAAATGTTGATTGGGCATATCCTAAAATGGAATGAACAATAGTATACGACGAGTGGTTGAAAGAAGCACCTTAGAGCATGTCCAAGAGAGTGGGCATATTTTGGCTACCCACACAGATTTTGGCTAGAGGGGAGAGAGGGTTTGGGTAGCCAAAAATCTTTCTGCTTTCACACAATACCCAAAAGTGGATACACAAAACAGCATACCCATTTTTTTTTGTCCTCTTCTCATATATGAGTTAGTTAATTCTAAATTCAACATCAAACAAGGATGAAACATGTACACCATAATTATTGATTAAACAAAACAGTTCAACATATTTTTTAGATAAAGAGTATATATTAATATCAAGGAGAACAGTTCAACATATAATTAAAATGATAAAGTTCCAAGTTCTAAATGACATAATAGTGAAAGAAACTTAGTTCTTATTTTAAGAGACATAGGTCTCGGTTAAACATAGACATACTAGTCCCAGAGTGCATCATCCATGTCGGTCAACTCCACGGCGGAGTCCACCGTCGTACGCTCGAAGAGAATCGTCGAGCTCCCCTTTGTTGGGTGCAAGCTGCTCACGTGTATAATACACCTTGCATTTCAGGGTGGCCCAATCCATATCCTTGGCAAACTTGTTGTCGGCCTAGGAAGAGAGTGGATATGCTCCAACTCCCACGTTAACCCCGACGCGTGCTCACGGGGTTTCATCCCCGTCTCGCTGTCGTGGCTCACCCAAAGCCGCCGGATGGTGCAAAGGCGAGGGAGCGACCGCCACGGGAGGTCGAAGACGCGTGTACGTGTCAGATCGATCGCGTTCCCGGTGGCCACATCGCCAGTGCGGTTCAGGGAGCTCAAGTGAGCGAAGGTACGTGTATAGATCGGCCGTAAGAGTATCTCCACTAGTGCTCCCAACAGCGCTCCCAATAGGGCTATTGGGCGTGTCGGCACAAAGTCGCCCCCCACCGACGCTCCCAATAGCCCAAAACTTGTCGGACGGGCCCAATACAGCGTCCGGCAACCCGCGTCGCACCCTGTTCCTAGATAAGCAAACATGGGCGCCGGCAACCGTGGCAACGCGTGACACGTGGGATGCTCATGGGTGGGCCCGACGCATCAGTGACTGAATGACGATTTATCGTTGTCGGTATGCCCGTTTTAATGATGCAGCGGCTCCCCGGGCGGGCGCAGTTGACGTGACGCGTCGAAGCGCATCCACTAGGGAGGCCAGGAGGTGGCTCACACGCGTCGTCGGCGTCAATGCATGGCATACGTGCCGGTACTCGGCGTTAATGCGGCGCCAGCCTCCTCCGCTCCCCACCGGCTTTAGAACGACGTGTGGCGCGCCTCTCGTATCCACACAAACCTCTCCTCTCCCACCAAGTGTACCATGCCTGGCCACCGCAAGCCGTGATCACTGATGACCGAGGATCAGCTTGCCCGCCGCCATGCATTGGCCGCGTACCGTCAGGCTCGACGCGAATGCGCCATGACCGCCGAGCAACAACACGAACCAAAGGGGCAATGCGGCCTCCTAAACGAGGAGCGGCAGATGGGCGAGGCGTGGCGCCGTGAGATGCAGCGTGAGGAGCAGGCCTTCGTCATGCGCCGCCCCGAGCAGGCCCACTCATCCCGAGCGCCACAACCAACGGCCACATACGCTCTACCGTCATATGCGGCTGGCGAGGCCAGCTCCTCCCGCGTGCCTCCACCGATACTAACGTTCAAGGAGGCAGAGAATCATGTCCCACAAATCCCGGTGCCAGACGACGTTCAGCTACCGAACATCATCAAGGTGTCAGTGGCGCCGCGGCTAAGTGGCAATGCCCACATCGATTACATCATGCCGCGGTGGAGGGACTTGCCGTGGGCGCAGCGCGTCGACTCCTTCTGCTGTTCTGCACCATCTCGGCGCGTCGACTTTTTTAGGCATTTTGGAGTGCCTCAAATTCGAGTTCGTGATGTAGTGACTGGCAAGGAACGTTTGGTGGTGTTTGGAGGAAGAAGCTACAGAGGATATTCCATTTTACGAGATCTGTTCAGCCGCAGCCCAAAGCAGCCCTGAAAAAACATTTTCCACGCCTATATCTCACTTTAAAAGGCCACGAGATAAGGAGTCATGGAAATTTACAAGCAGTTTCTGGAGCTTCTATCACGTACGTGTGAGATTTTTATTGACTTGGGGTTGTAAAAAATGGTGATGGGACTTTTGGTTCGTTTAAACAATGGCGAGGGCTAGGCGCAGATCGGCCTAAGAAAACTCTCGGTAGGTTCCTTCCCTGCCGTTTGATTCCACGTACCGTACGGCGTGGAAATAGTTTGCGCGTTACGCACGCAGCTAGCAGAGATTCTCACGTGTACCGTGAGTTGACTAGTGCAGCCAAGCTTGCATGCGGCGGGACGGAAAGCCTAGCTAGGAACGCTAACTAGGCATGCTAGCTAGCACAAGTGCACAACTGGGCGAAATGACCCAAAATAATCACAAAGCGAAAAAATTTACAAAATAAACGTCTAACGAAACTATTTCACAAAATAACTTTTTCGGGTAGCGCCCAACACTTAGGCGCTATGGTATGCTATGTAGTGCCTCAGGCCAAGGCGCTACTCGTCCTGCCTACGTGGCAGCTACGGCTCCACATTTGGTTGAGTAGCGCCTTAACGTTAGGCGCTATGCTACATAGTGTAGCGCCTAGTGCTAAGGCTTTACACTAGGATTTAGAAATTTTCGGCCAAAATTTGACCAACAATTTAATATTTTCAGAAAAAATTGAAAAATTCCAGTAATTCAAGTCCATATATATATAAGCAATCGGGCAAAGTTTGAACCAATTTGGGTGGGTGAATTGAGAAAAACATTGGTTTGAATGTTCAGTTTCAATTTTTAGCCGAAAATTTAAATTTTCAGAAAAAATTGAAAAAATTCATGTAATTCAAGTCCATATATATAAGCAATATGGAAAAGTTTCAATCAACTTGGATGGGTGGATTGAGAGAAACATTAATTTTAATGTCCAGTTTCAAAGATTAGCCGAAAATTTAAAATTTCCATAAAACATAGAAAATTCCTGTAATTCAAATTCATATATATAAGCAATCTTAAAAAGTTTTAATCAATTTAGGTGGGTGGATTGAGAGATACATCGATTTGAATGTTCAATTTCAAATTTTTAGACATGGACATGGACACTAAGTAAGTGACTAAAGAAATAATCTAATCTACTTGGTGCATTTTTACAAGGACATGGTGACATCCCCAATTCCTTTAATAGTGAGACCAAACATTTGGTTCAATACATCAATCCATGGGCATAGATATTTGTAGAGGTTTACATCTTAAGTGCTATTTTTTTGTAGATCAACAGCAAACGTCTTAGCCAACCCCAATTTTTTAAAAAAAAATCACGTGGAATTAATTAAAAAAATTTGAAGACTTTAAATGTTCGGCCAAAATTTGAAACTGAACATTCAAATCAATGTTTCTCTCAATCCACCCATCCAAATTGGTTCAAACTTCCCCAGATTGCTTATATATATGGACTTGAATTACATGAATTTTTTCAATTTTTCTAGAAATTTAAATTTTCAGCTAAAATTGAAACTGAACATTCCAATCAATATTTCTCTCAATTCACCCACCCAAATTGGTTCAACTTTCCCCGTTTGATTATATATATGGACTTGAATTACTGGAATTTTTTCAATTTTTCTAAAAACATTAAATTTTGGCCGAAAATTTCTAAGTCCTAGTGTAAAGTCATAGCACTAGGCACTACACTACGTAGAATAGCGCCTAACGTTAAGGCGCTACACAACCAAATTTGGGCCATAGCCGCCACGTAGGCAGGACGAGTAGCACCTTGCCCTGAGGCGATACATAGCATACCATAGCGTCTAAGTGTTGGGCGCTACCCCAAAGGGTTATTTTGTGAAATAGTTTCGCCGGACGTTTATTTTGTGAATTTGTTGCGCTTTGTGGTTACTTTGGGTCATTTCGTCGCACAACTCAATCTGTCATGACATGTCGCGGTAGCTGTCCGTGCATGGCCCGACTTTAAATTTTCTACTTCTATTGTTTCTGGCACAAATTACACAGGTATGATGGGAATAAACACTCCAAAGAAAAGTTAAAAAATAACCGATAGAATTTTTTTTTAATGAACTTGTAAATAAAAAATCACAACAAAATCCCGAACTTGCCAACAAACTCACTCACCCCTATGTATAAAAAAAATAAAACTATTGCAATAAATTTTCGCAAATAATTCGAGAGAAATAATGTTACAAAAAATGGTTGAACCACAACTTTTTTTTTTTTTGCTTTAGAGAGCTTTGCAACAACATTCAACAACAATTTCAAAAAAAAATCGAGCGATTACAACAAAAATACATGTGTTTGCAGAAATTTAAAAAGTGGGTATGAAACAATTTTGTTTTCAACAGATTTATTTGCAACAAAAATCACCAACTATTGCAACAAAAATATCAATCTGTTACAATAAAAACCATGTATTTGTAGCAACAAAAATTTGTTAAGAAATATATTTTTGTTGCAGATTAATTTGAAACAAAAATCAGTAATTATCTCAACAAAAATTACAAACCATTACAACAAAACAAACATGTGTCTACAACATATGCAACATCAAAAAAATTGGGAAAACACAAACTTGTTGCAAACGCAAAAAATATTGCAACATATCATGTGTGCTTTCTCAACAAAACTCTTGTACAAATTTCAAAGAATACAATATTGAAAGAATCACGAAAGAAAATTAGATGTTCAATCGTCCATGACTGCCCGATCAAGTCGATTCGATAATGACTAGCCGAAGGGCTATCGACTCTAGATCCGATGACCCCGAACCTGTTCCTACTGCTCCATCGTCACATGATCTTCGTAGTCGTAACTATGAGCGGGATCGAATAATGTCGCGGGTATAATCTCGAAAGGCTCGTCTTCAAATAGAATAAATACCCGGATTGGTTGAGACGTCGCCAAAATTTCCGTACCAGCGAACACGATCCCATCATTAATTAATTTATTTAGTGCCTAGACTATTTGGGATATAGGGTAGATTTCACCACAGCCAACAACCACGCTGAACAAAATAATCAGCAGCTAGCCATGCATGTGTATATGGAACATGTACTCGGAAATTCCTACTTTTTTTTTAAATCACTCGGAAACTCCTACCTAGCAAACAGCGGGTGCACATGTTGGACAAGCAGCACAATCTCTACGTCTAGCTAGCTATACATCTTGAGAGTGCTGACCAGATGCATGCCTCGCTGCCAAAAAGTGAAGGAAAAAGCTGCGTGAAAGACACAGCGCGAAGTGAAAAAAGAACAGAAGGACCCGCACGCCGTAGCGACCTATGTTTGCGCGAATGGTCGGCCTATACAAAGCGTTTTCCTTAAACAATAGAGTAATTTGTAAAATTTGATCACCTTCAAAGATGAAAATAAAACAAATTTGAGCACCTTCAAAGATGAAAATAAAAGCAGAGGGCTATCACTGCTCAATTCTGTCCCATTTTGATGAGCAGAGATGGAGGTGACGAGCCCGTCAACAGGAAGGTTTAGGTGTGTAGATGCCCTACAAGCTTTCTACGTCATGCACCACTAACATTTCACATTTGGTGAAATGTTCAAATGTCGCACACCGGTTTGGCCAATTTTGTATAAGAAATGAACACCTGCCTTACCATTTTCAAACTCATACTGATTGGTACAAGAAAATGAAGATTGGATGCAAACCACAGTGAACACAGACATACAAAACAAAGAGTTTTCATCTCATTATAGGTAGCAGTGAAAATAAAGACCTGGTCACAAATAGTGCTTGACAAACTTTCAGGACTAAGATTAACAGCAAAAACAGAATAGTCTGATATCCGAGACAGTAAAACTAGGGCAGCATAGGTGAAGCAAGCATTCCCAAACTCAGCTACATCTACACGCGGGGAGCAGGAGCACCAGCACCAGGAACGGGGCCAGCAGGAGCACCTCCAGGTCCACCAGGGCCGCCCGCACGGGGTGGGCCACCTTGTCCAGGCCTGGGGCCGTCCTCCTGCACAAAAGTACCATATGAGAGAAACATTAGTGAATGCTTTAGACAGATAATCAACTAAACAAGTAGGTATTACATCGAGTGGGTTTTTGAAGCTAGGTACAATTCCAAAAGATCCCATATCACAAACAAAAGAGTCGTAAAATATCACATCCTCTAATGATCAGCTAGAAACTGTACGTTTTATAGCAGACAAAGTGAAGGGGATGGTTATAAAATATTCCATCGGTTAATGATCAGCTAAAAACAGAAGGTTTTAGCAGACAAAGTGAAGAGGATGGTTAGTACATGTAAGGGACTGCTTCATCCCAGAGGTGATTTCAATTATACAGCCAATGGGGCAGACAAGAAGTCCCACAGAGCAATGGATTTTACAACACAAAGTTACTGAGATGGTAATACAGTACTCCATCCGTTAATGGTCAGCTAAAACGGAGGTTCTAACAGACAAACTGAAGAATATGGTAATCAGATGTATTGGTCTGCTTCATCACAGAAGCAATTACACCAATTATAACCAATGGGACAGACAAGAAGTCCCACAAACTAACGAGCTATAACTAGCTGATAAAAGGTAGCTTGGAATGCGGTACAAGCTTTAGAATATATCAAGAATTGTTCACAAATGAGTGCACTCGGGAAGTTATGACTGAATTAGGGATCAGTCATAATACATAAGCCTGCAGTGCACCAAACATGTTCATTTATGCTTCCGTTGACGCATCCATTGCAACATGTACACAAAGAATGCAACGCCAAAAGCAACACATAGGCACTGAAGAATTAATAATGGTGTGGTGAACTAGACATTACAGACATCAAACCTCTAAAAGTTAAGGGCATGGAACAGCATTCATCAAAAGATTATGAACGAAATTGCACAAGAAAAAGAAGGATGTTAGAATTATACCCTGCGCCTGAAACGCTGGGGAGGGTCACGGTTCCTCCTGTTCTCACGGGAGCGGACACGGACAATGTGAGCATGGATGGCGCAAGAGACACAGTGGTGCACCTTGGCGTACAGCTTGGGAAGAACGTATCCTGCACACAAGAGCATAGCAATGTGGCATTCTCAGTATGTGGTAACTACCACTGGATCACAAAGAATTAACTAGGGATATGGTACCATCATGCACGCAAGCCTCCTGCACATCTCTCACTGCAGCCTGCTCAACGATGTTCCTCACCAAGAAACGCTTGATAGCCTTGTCCTGTACGAAATAATACCCGTTTGTCAGATTTTACATTATCTATAATGGCATGTATAGATCATCAACTGTTGATTGAGAGCAATAAAAACTAAATAACCGGAAACCTACTCATGGATATAAACATCGCTGGTCAGCCGAGACAAACATCTAGACGACAACAAGTAACATCGAACTACATGCAAACAAAACCTCACTAAAATACAGATCTCATACTTGAAGTGATTCGTTTACTAAAATAACCCGATCTATCCACTACAAAGGGTCTCGCATCCGGGGAAGGAACGGAATGGGAGCATCTCACCTTGGGGCAGCACTTGGCGCAGTTGGAGCAGCGGATGAACTTGACGTGGCCGCGGCCATGCTTGTTGCGCCCGCCGTTCCTCCGCTTGAACGTCTGCAAACATACGCCGGCGACGGGAGAGAAGAGGGTGAGACAACGACGACGACGACGACATCAGAGGGGTAGGGGATCTGAGGCGGCGGAGCTTACCATGGTTGCTTCAAGGTGGAGGAGCGCCCAGGAGAGGCAGTGCGCGAGGAGGTTCTAGGGTTGCGGCGGCGGCGTGGGTGGGGAGAGGGCGATGCAGCGACGTTTAAGTAGTGCGAGTACTGGGCTTGGCGGGTCTAGATGGGTTCTGGACTCATGGGCCTTTGGGAGCCTAGGTTAGGCCGGCGTCTGAATGTTCCTCTGGCCGGTTAGTACAAGGCCGTGTTTCAGTTTTCCTAACTTTGCATTTAGAAGGGTCCCGGTTGCGTGCATGATTTCCACAAACCAACTCTAGTGTGAGACTCGCCTTCCTCTAAAAAAAGTTAGACTCACCAAAATAGTTATACTTCTATAAAGACAAGATAATTTCTGCAACACCCTAGAGACAACATCAAAGCCTTTTGGCTCAAACAAGTTGGAGTAGGCTTCATATGAAACTCAACAGAAATATGGACACACTAGAGAAGAAACAAAAATTAATCCGCGATCCCCTTAGAAAACTAACAAAAGGTTTTTTTTTCCTTAAAAAAATAACTCGGTTCGCTCACTCTTGTCAATAGAAAAGAGACTCCTCTCCAACTGATATGGCTCAATATGCTAGGAAGACAGGTGTGGTGTTTTGCTTTCTAAATGTGTGTGTTGGAGTTTGATTGCTCGGGATTTCTATCATTGTGTTATCAATAAAGGACGGACTCTGTTAGAAAAATCTAGGGCGGTTCAATATGTATCCACCCTCTGGCAGGTCAAGCTATGAACATACATGGGCAGGTCTTTGGTTGTCTGCATTCGGAGAGTTCACTGGTGGAAAACGGGGCTTTTGTCCCGGTTCCCCAGCCCCTTTAGTCCCGGTTGCGCAACCGGGACAGCGCAATCGGGACTAAAGCCCCGACCTTTAGTCCCGGTTCTGTTACGAACCGGGACCAAAGGGTCAAGACGTGGCAGCGCGCAGTGCCGCGCCTGTCGAGGACCTTTAGTCCCGGTTCTATCCACGAACCGGGACGAAAGGTTTATTCAGTTTTTTTTTGTTTTGCTGTTTTTCCTTATATTGTTTGTTTGTTTTACTGTTTTTCGTTTATTTTTTCATTTATTGTTTTTCTTTTAGGATCCAATTCGACGATACTATGTATATACAAAACAACTAAAGAAGGAATTACACAAACATCGCCATAAGTTGTCGAATCTTTACATATAGTATCATATAAGTTGTCCAACCCTATTAACATACACAAAACCCTAGTTGCCCGGTGAATAAAATTCTCCTTTTTTATCTATGACTTGATCTAAGAAGAATGCCGCCAGCTCCTCTTGAATTGCTCGCAAGCGGTCTTGTGGTAGGAGCATGTCCCGCATTCCTTCGATCTATATAATTTATGGAAGGGGTCAATTTCGATATATATATGAGAGAATCTCAACACAATTGATTGTAATAAAATAGTATTGTGAATATTGTTTACTTACTTCAAGATGTTCTAAGAGTCTGCTCCTCTGATAACACCTCTGGCGAATGAACTCGCAGACATACAATCCACATAAGTGATTTCCGGATCCCTGTCTCGGGCACTTTATAAGAACAAAGTTCAATCAAAATAATAATCAAGCATGATAATATTATTAAACTTCAATCAAATAGATGCCCGGGTCTAGCTAGAACTACTTACCGCCATGTCTTTAAATTCAAGCTCATCTGTCCATTCACCCGGAGCCCTGTTGGTGAACCGTTTCCAAACCCTGGAAGTCAATGAAAAAGAATAAATGACTTATTAATTACTACATACCAGGAAATGAACGAAAGTTGCCGATATAGTGCCATAATGATTGAAATTACCTCTGGATCATTCCCTTCATGTCCTCCCAGTTCTCTGGTTGATCACGTAGTGGGTCCATGACTTGTACTATTCCTTTGTCAGGAATAATGATAAATAACAGATAGTGGAACCTGCGCACGAATTACTCGTCAATTACACTTAATTAACATGGAGTATAGAAGGTGTATAGACACTAACACTCACCCAAAGTTGTAAGGAAATAGTATTTGTGTTTTAGTTTCTTGCTTCCTTAACGCAAGTACCAAGAGGTCCTCCGTTTCCTTTTCTTTATGTATAAGATTGTACTGATGAATGACATGTGGGTCAACGAACCCAATGTCATAGATTCCAGATAATCTGCATTATCGAATCTTCAATCTGCATAATAGAGTGAGGATAATTACAAATATGTTTAACGAGCTGAGTTAGAGACTTAGTTACAGAAAAAAAATACTTACAGACAATAGGCACTGACGATAGATTTGTCGATGGCATCTTGTTGGAATAACTGAAACAGTTCTTCAAATTCAACCTGGACCTGGGCAGTTCCACGACCGTAATGCTCTTCTTTAACCTCCAGGTTGATCCAATTTTTCCCTTCCTTTGCTGCTTCCATGTACCACGCATTCAATCTTCGCATTTTTGTTGGAAGGTTCGGGACCTTCTCTGGTTTGACAAAAGGCTCCCCGTGCTTGTATTTGTACTTGTCTGTGATCACCTCAGCAATGGGATACTCTATTAGCGAGCCCAAGTATTCAGCCATGGTCACACCAAGCTCATCGGCGGCTTTTTTGATTTGTTTGTTAGTTAATTTTTTAGGCCGAGGGACATCGGAACACACCCTCAGCGGGGCGCACGATTGCTTCTCCTGTTGTCCGAGCTGAGGAACTCCTTGACCGTATGGACGGTCCTTCGGCTTCGGAATATTGCGTGCCCTCAGAACATGGGGCGGCACCTGAGCATCACGTGCCTTTATAATTGTTCGGTCGTAGTCCGGTAAAATCTGCTCAGCCGTTGGTCGCGTCAGGTTTCTCAGTGTTCTCTCAACTAAGACCGGATCTAGTGGGACCTTTTGTGACCGCTTCGGTGCTAACTGGCGGCTGACATCCTCTTTAACCCACACATCTAGCTCTTCTTTGGTCATTTCGTAAGGTAATTTCTCGATAGGCTTGGCGGGTTTCGCTTTCTTCTGATGACTTGTACCACTAGAACCCGAGGCAGAGGCGGCGCAGGCGGTGCTCTTCCGCTTTTGAACACGACTATGAGCCTGTGACGGCTGAGGCTGCGGAGGAGATGCCTGACACGGCGGAGACGGCTGAGGCGGTGGAGACGGCTGACGCGGCGGAGGAGATGGCTGACGCTGCGGAGGAGATGGCTGTCGCGGCGGAGACGGCTGGGGTGGCGGAGACGGCTGACGCGGCGGAGACGGCTGACGCGGCGGAGACGGCTGAGGTGGCGGAGACGGCTGACGCGGCGGAGACGGTGACCTTGGCTTCCAATTTGGAAGCACAATGCGTTCCTTCCGCCATAGAACAGTAGTTTTTCTACCATACCTCAGTGCAGTCTCGCCTTCACCCGTAGGGTAGTCAAGCTGCAGATCCTCGTATCCTTTCATGACTTCATCCACTAAGACAATAGAATATCCATCTGGAATCGGCCGCGAATGGTAAGTACCATTAGTTACAGCAGCTAAGACTACGCCGACCGCCACCTTCACGGTTATGTTCATCAATGGAGCATGTAGCTCACAATTTTCCCTCTCCGTGATATCATCCACGGGGGTAGCAACGAGCCGAGATATCTGGCCGAAAGAGCTCCGTGGAAGCCACGCTGCTTTTCCGCTGAGATGGTGGGCCGCTATCTTGCTGAGAAGGATCTTCGTGCCGCTGAGCTTCCCGGGTGGTAAGTGAATCAAGGATCTGCTGCTGCCTAGTTAATCTATCTTCAATCTGCTTCAGCCGATCTGCCTCCTCTGCCTTCTTCCTCCCTCGGCTTCTATAACTGTCAGCGTCATCTGGAAATCCATACTTCCACGGTACGGAGCCTTCTGTGCCTCGTGTCCGACCTTTGTGTTCTGGATTCCCGAGGGCCCGTGACAGCTCGTCCTTCTCTCTGTTTGGAACGAACTCCCCGGCTTCTACCTCCTTCATTATCTTCTGAAGTTCAGCGAGAGGGGTTGCAAGTTGTGCTTTTGTAAAGATGCACTTCCCTGTTTCTGGGTGCAACGTTCCCCCATGCCCGAAGAACCAAAGTTTTGCCCGATCAGCCCACCGCAGCGTCTCAGGAATTATCCCTTGTTCAAGCAGGGCGTTCTCAAGTCTGTCCACCTTAGGCTTGATAGCCCTGTAGCCACCTGACCCCATGCTATGGTGATATTCCTTCTTGGAAGCATTTTTCTTATTAGTTGCTGACCTTTTCTTAGCCTCGTCAGATTTCTTGTACTTGACAAATTCCTCCCACTGATCCCTTAGCTTTTCATACGCTCCAGTGAACTCCGGAGTCTTTTTTTGAAGGACAAAGTCCTTGTGCAATCTTTTCTTCCAGTTTGCAAATTGTTCGGCCATCTTCTTCAGTGCCCACTCCTTGACCTTTTTCTCTATGGGATCCACGTAATTTGGATCCTCCTCCTCTAACGGATGAGCGTCGTCGTCTTGACGAGGAAGCGTGAAATTAGCCATTAGCGTCGTCCAAAGATTGTCTTTCACTCTATCGTCAACAAAAGTGAGAGACGAGCGTTCTGTCGCCTTCGGCTCATTCCATTCTTGAGTGGTGATCGGGACGTTGTCCCTAACAACAACTCCGCACTGACTTACAAACTTGACAAAATGTGTCAGCGGTCTGCCATCTGGAGCTACTGCTTCGATCTTGTATCTCTCTTCTTTATCACACCTTTTGGATGGGCCTCGTTTGGGGATAGAAGAAGATTTGCTCGATCCGGAGGGCTAAAAGAAGAAAGATCGTTAATGCATATATATATATATGAATCAAATAGTGGATTTAGTCAATATAGGGTTAGTTAATATACCGCGCCGGAGTTTGTAGTAATAATTGTCCGGTCACCATCATCACCGGATGCCTCAGCTTCTATCTGCGCTCCCTCGCCGGAGTCGTTCAGAAAGCTCGAGGTGAACTCCAACTCATCTTCACCGCGGATAATATCTTGCAATATGTTCTCCTGATTTTCGTCTCTGTTGTGATCCATAGTTTCTGCAAGGACAATTGACCGGGTGGTTAATGAAAATTAACCCATTCTTATTCTTATTCTTATTCTTTTAATTCTATTCTTATTCTTATTCTACACTAATTATTAAAATAGCTAACACAATTGCTAACACTAATTATTAGTGTTAACACAATTGCTAACATTTCAAAATAGCTAACATTTTAATTATTCAAAATAGCTAACATTATTTAAAATAGCTAACAATTGCTAACACTAATTAATACAAATTGCTAACATTTCAAAATAGCTAACATTTTAATTATTCAAAATAGCTAACATTATTTAAAATAGCTAACAATTGCTAACACTAATTAATACAAATTGCTAACATTTCAAAATAGCTAACATTTTAATTATTCAAAATAGCTAACATTATTTAAAATAGCTAACAATTGCTAACACTAATTAATACAAATTGCTAACATTTCAAAATAGCTAACATTTTAATTATTCAAAATAGCTAACATTATTTAAAATAGCTAACAATTGCTAACACTAATTAATACAAATTGCTAACATTTCAAAATAGCTAACATTTTAATTATTCAAAATAGCTAACATTATTTAAAATAGCTAACAATTGCTAACACTAATTAATACAAATTGCTAACACAATTGCTAACACTAATTATTAAAATAGCTAACAATTGCTAAATGATGAACACATGACGTCATGGTGATGTCACCGATGAACTTGGGCACGGCTTGATCACGAAATCGTGCAATCGGCTTGAAATTGGGCACGGGCATGGGCTCTAGGAGCTAGAGGAGGCCGAAAAGAGTACGGGGTGGCGGTGGAATGGACCATATGGTCACCGGAGCTACTTCGGCGACCATGGCTAGCGGCGGCCGTAGGCGGAGCATGATGGGTACGGCGACCGGAGGCGAGAGGGAGAGGGAAAGGGTACGGGGAGGATCCGCTCACCAGGAGGTCAGTACTGAGGACGGCCGGAGGAGGCGAGGGCGACGCCGCGGTGGATCAGCCGGCGGAGATGGGGAGGAGCTCGGGGCGCGTCCGAGGAAAAGCGGGCCGGCCGAGTGAGCGGCGGCCGGCGAGCGGGGAGCGGCGAGCGGGGAGGAGGAAGGCGGCCGACGGAGAGCGATGAGGAGGAGGGCGGCCGCCGGAAAATTGGGCAGCCTGCCGGCGTCCGTGCGGTTGGCCGTCCAAGTCCTTAGGCGATTTCGCGAATGAGAGAATGAGAGAAGGATTGGGGGAGAAGAGAGGTTAAAGGCAGGCCTTTCGTCCCGGTTCGTGGCTGGAACCGGGACGAAAGACCCTTCCGTCCCGGTTCCAGCCACCAACCGGGACGAAAGGGTGACCTTTCGTCCCGGTTGGTGGCTGGAACCGGGACGGAAGGGTATTTTTTCGGACACCGAAAAGGTGCGCGCCAAAAGACCCTTTCGTCCCGGTTCCAGCCACGAACCGGGACGAAAGGTTCTTTCAGAATTAAAATTTGGGCGCCAACAAAAGTTTGTTCTGTTTTTTTGTTTTAAACTTATAAAATTATAAATACAATATCTTTCGATCTGTTTATCAGAAAAAACAATAATTTTTGTTTTAAACTTATAAAATTATAAATACAATATCTTTCAAAATGGAATTAAATATTTCTAGAAACTATAATTAAGTCTAGAAAGTTGTCCCGTTTCCAGCAGAATCGGCAGAAATTTGTGATTTTTAAAAGAGGTGGATGGAAATCTTTTCTTAGAAAACAAATTGATTATTTGTGCATATAACATGTTCTAGCATATTAAAAAAATGAATCACCCAAGTTTTGCAACATATTTCTGGTAGGTCCTTCACAAAAAAAAACCATTTCTGACACTCGGAAAATGGAAAATGGTTTTTTTATTCAATAAAAAAAACTTCCTTCGTCAACATTGTCCGTGCTTCCAAGATGCATGTTTGTGTGGAATATGGACCCATTCAAACAAACTATGCCATGTATTTGGCCATAACACCCGTTATTTCGACAGAAACCCTAGAATGTTAGGAGGAGATAGCTCTTTGTTGTGAACAAGTTTTCAACAGAACTGTCGTACTGCCTAGGACATATTCCAAGTTCCTGAGCCACGGGGTGCTGAGCCTCCGGCGCTGCGCATCCAAAGAGAAGGAACCCTCACAGGGTCATAGCTCACGTGAGAAGGAACCCTCTGAAGAAACGACCACCTACTGTCATACTGCCTATCCAATAGATACATGTAGCGACGGACGTGCTCATCCTCCTCCCTGATACGGCGACGTACCACCTCCTCGGAGGCCGGCTCCCTCTGCACCGAGCGTGGCCCACGCGACTGCCACCACAGAAGATCCGGGTCGACGATGTCACCCGGATTCCTCACCAAGCTGCGCGTCCCGGAAGGTAGCACCTCCCAGTGCCAGCCCGGTGGAGCCCAGTCCCGCACATCGCCCCTCTGGTCCAACATGGACATCGTCGCCGAGAACACCTAAGTCAAAAACGCCTAAGTCAAAATTTTGTTACAATGGAAGAGTGATGAGGTTGTAGATATGAGTTTAGATGTGATATGGCAATGGAGGCCAAGCCTATATATAGAGTGATCAGGGCCTTTAGTACCGGTTTGTGTTACCAACCGGGACTAAAGAAGCACACGGATCGTGTGTTTCTTTCAAGCGCTTGTGAGCCGTTGGATCAGGGGTGTGTTTCTTTAGAGCGCTTGTGAGCCGTTGGATCAGAAGCACACGGATCGTGTGTTTCCTTCGAGCGCTTGTGAGCTGTTGGATCAGGGCCTTTAGTACCGGTTCGTGTTACCAACCGGGACTAAAGAAGCACACGGATCGTGTGTTTCTTTCAAGCGCTTGTGAGCCATTGGATCAGGGGTGTGTTTCTTTAGAGCTCTTGTGAGCCGTTGGATCAGAAGCACACGCCTATAAATAGCGACGTCCCTGCAGCGAAACGGCACACAACGAGTGGTGGTGGTGGTGGAAGTGGTAGCCATGCCCCTCGGTCGGATCCAAGCAGCTGCAAGGCTCTCTCATGATCTACAACATTCCCAACACTTTTTGGGACGGTCGTTAGATCATGAGAGATGTCTTGCGGCTGCTTGGATCGAAGGTCGATTTGCTGCTCACGACGACGCGAGACGGATGCGCAAGCTTCCGGATGGGAAAAACCAGTGTACGGCAACAGCGGAGAAGAAGCTAGTCAAACTAGTCCGGAAGGCAAAGACCGAATACAAATCATTCGGATTCGCCTGCATACGTCCAACAGTGCATTTTATATGCAGGCACTCACGAGCCACTGTTGGGCTGTATGCAGGTGAAACCGTATGTTTTGTTCTATATCTACCGAATACAAGTCATACAAGTCATTTGATATGCAGGTAATAACAAGTCAGGTGAAACTGTGTGCGCGCCAAAAGACCCTTTAGTCCCGGTTCTAGCCACCGGGACTAAATATTATCAAAGTGTTTATAAAAATACATCATGTTTGAGAACACTCATACATAAATATTATTACACGAAGACGAAGGCGGGAAGCGGTGGAAGATCATCAGAGAAGTCTTGCCGCTTTCTTATGGTCGCACCGACCGTAACCATGGAGCATCTTCATCATTCAACACGATGGTTGGGTCAGTTTTGACCGTGAAGGGGGGAATTTCATCAAACTTATCGTAATCTTCTGACATGTCTGTCTTGTCCTCCACTCCCACGATGTTTCTTTTCCCTGAAAGAACTATGTGACGCTTTGGCTCGTCGGATGATTTATTCGTTTCCTTATTTTTCATCTTTCTCGGTTTGGTAGACATGTCCTTCACATAGAACACCTGAGCAACATCATTGGCTAGGACGAATGGTTCGTCTCCGTAACCAAGATTGTTGAGATCCACTGTTGTCATTCCGTACAGCTTGTCTACCTGAACCCCCACTCCATTCAGCTTGACCCATTTGCACCGGAACAAAGGGACCTTAAAAGAAGGTCCATAGTCAAGTTCCCATATCTGCTCTATGTAACCATAATATGTGTCCTTTTGTCCATTGTTGTTTATTGCATCAAACCGGACACCACTGTTTTGGTTGCTGCTCTTTTTATCTTGGGCGATCGTGTAAAATGTATTTCCATTTATCTCGTACCCTTGGAAAGTCAACACAGTCGAAGATGGTGACCTGGCCAACAAGTAAAGCTGATCTCCAACAGTGTTGTCATTAATGAGATGTGTTCGCAACCAACCGCCGAAAGTATCAATGTGTTCATGTGTAATCCAGGTGTCGGACTGTCCCGGGTGTTGAGACCGTAATATGTTCTTGTGTTTCTCGATATACGGGGCCACCAAGGTAGAACTCTGTAGAACTGTGTAGTGTGCCTGAGTTAAAGAATGCCCGTCCCTGCATATGTCTGCTTTCTTTCCTAGCGTGCCTTTTCCACTCAGTCTCCCCTCATGTCTTGATTGTGGAACACCAATCGACTTAAGGTCAGGAATAAAGTCAACGCAGAACTCAATGACCTCCTCTGTTCCATAGCCCTTGGAGATGCTTCCTTCTGGCCTAGCACGGTTATGGACATATTTCTTTAAAACTCCCATGAACCTCTCAAAGGGGAACATATTGTGTAGAAAAACAGGACCGAGAATGGCAATCTCTTCGACTAGGTGAACCAGCAGATGCGTCATAATATTGAAGAACGATGGTGGGAACACCAACTCGAAACTAACAAGACATTGGACCACATCGTTCTGTAACTGTGTCAGATTTTCTGGATTGATTACCTTCTGAGATATTGCATTGAGGAATGCACATAGCTTCACAATGGGTACTCGAACATTTTCTGGTAGAAGGCCCCTTAGTGCAATCGGAAGCAACTGCGTCATAATCACGTGGCAGTCATGAGACTTTAGGTTTTGAAATTTTTTCTCAGCCATATTTATTATTCCCTTTATATTCGACGAGAAGCCAGACGGGACCTTGATACTGTTCAGGCATTCAAAAAAGATTTCCTTCTCTGCTTTGGTAAGGGCGTAGCTGCTCCGGTGTATCTTGTTCTGTGGATGCATGTTGTTTGGGTCTTTCATACGTTGTTGGTCCTCCCGTGCTTCCGGTGTATCTTTTGTCTTCCCATACACGCCCAGGAAGCCTAGCAGGTTCACGCAAAGATTCTTCGTCACGTGCATCACGTCGATTGAAGAGCGGACCTCTAGGACTTTCCAATAGGGTAGCTCCCAAAAATAGATTTCTTCTTCCACATGGCCGCATGTCCGGTACCGTCATTCGGAACAGATTGACTGCCAGGACCTTTCCAAAGATCACTTCTAGATCCTTGACCATATCAAATATATCATCACCAGTACGGTGGTCAGGCTTCCTCCGAGGCTCGGGCAGACCTTGGAAATGCTTGCCTTTTTTTTTTACGGGATGCTTGGTCGGAAGAAATCGACGATGCCCCAGGTACACAACCTTCTTACACTTCTCCAAATATATACTATCTGTCTCCTCTAAACAGTGCGTGCAAGCATTGTATCCCTTGTTTGTCTGTCCTGAAAGGTTACTAAGAGCTGGCCAATCATTGATAGTTACGAACAACAACGCTCGTAGGTCAAATTCCGCCTGTTTGTACTCATCCCACACACGTACACCTTCTTCGCGCCACAACTGTAAAAGTTCTTCAACCAAAGGCCTAAGGTACACGTCAATGTCATTCCCGGGTTGCTTCGGGCCTTGGATGAGCACTGGCATCATAATAAACTTCCTCTTCATGCACAACCAAGGAGGAAGGTTATAGATACATAGAGTCACAGGCCACGTGCTATGACTACAGCTCTGCTCTCCAAAAGGATTCATGCCATCTGTACTTAGGCCAAATCTTAAGTTCCTTGCGTCATCTGCGAAGTTCGGGAACTCTCTCTCGATTTTTCTCCACTGTGACCCATCAGCGGGGTGTCTCAACATCGCGTCTTTCTTACGATCTTCTTTGTGCCATCGCAACAACCTGGCATGCTCTTTGTTTCGAAACAAACGTTTCAACCGTGGTATTATAGGAGCATACCACATAACCTTGGCAGGAACCCTTTTTCTCGGGCGCTCGCCCTCAACATCACCAGGGTCATCTCGTCTGATCTTGTACCGCAATGCAGTGCAGACCGGGCATGCATCCAAATTCTCGTACTCCTCACCACGATAGAGGATGCAGTCATTAGGGCATGCATGTATCTTCTGCACATCTAATCCTAGAGGGCAGACAATCTTCTTCGCTTCGTATGTACTGGCGGGCAATTCGTTATGCTTTGGAAGGTCCTTCTTCATTATTTTCAGCAACTTTTCAAAACCTTTGTCGGTCAAACCGACCTCTGCCTTCCATTGCAGCAATTCCAGTGTGCTACCCAGTTTTTTCAGGCCATCTTCACAGTTTGGGTACAACGGTTTGTTGTGATCCTCTAACATGCGCGCGAATTTCGACCTCTCATTTTCTGTTCCGCAGTCTCTCCGTGCATCAGCAATGGCACGACCAAGATCATCAGTCGGCTCATCTAGATCTTCAGCTTCCCCGTTGCAGTATCACCGTATTCAGGGTACATAGAAGAGTTGTAATCATCATCTTCTTCTTCATTTTCTTCCATCATAACCCCTGTTTCTCCGTGCTTGGTCCAGCAATTATAGCTGGGCATGAAACCGTGCCGAAGCAGGTGGGTGTGAAGGATTCTGGAGGAAGAGTAATCCTTCTTATTCTGACAGACAACACATGGACAACACATAAAACCATTCTGTTTGTTTGTCTCGGCCGCAGCGATAAAACTACCAAGTCCCGTAATGAACTCGCCAGTTCGTCGGTCACCGTACATCCTTTGTCGATTCATCGAGCACCTTATATATTTCGAGTTATATATTGCCGACTCATCTGCATTATATGAGTATATTATATTACACACAACATCATGAATAGAAGTTCATCACATTAAAACCTTCCGCAGAGTACTGACCAAATGTAATACATAGTCCTAATGATGAAAACATACAGTGAAATTAACATACAAACTATCTAATGCATTTAAATGCAACAACAAATGCGATCAAAATCGCAACTAAGGTAACAATTGATCCGACGGCATAATGATACCAAGCCTCATTTTTTATGGCATCTTTTCTAATGTTTCTAATCTTCTTACGCATTGCATCCATCTCGATCTTGTGATCATCGACGACATCGGCAACATACAGCTCCAATTTCATCTTCTCTTCTTCAATTTTTTTGATTTTTTCTTTCAAATCATCGTTTTCTCTTTCAACTAAATTTAACCTCTCGACACGAGGGTCGGTCGGAATTTCAGGTTCATATATGTCCTAGATCAAAATATCTATGTCAAATGTTTGGTCGGCATAATTGTTAAAATAAAGAAATTAAAAACATAGTTATAAAAGATAATATACCACATCCGAATCATAGACCGGACGAGGGCCGACGGGGACGGATATCAAAACCATGACACTATACATATAAAAAACAATTATACAAATAAGAAAAATTATACAGGTAACAATGTAAATCATATAAGTAAGAATAAGAAGCTCACGAAGGTGGTGTCGGCGACGGGGCGCCCGGCGCGGGCGATCGACAACAGTGAGGACAAGGACACGAATGGGACGGCACTAATTAAAAACAACAAATCATACTTTAATTTGAAATCAAATTGCATATAAAAAAATAAACTAGCAATAAGTCAACTAGCCTAGAATTTGAGCAATTCTAACTTAGGCATTTCATCAAACACCTAGCATGCAACACCAATGAAATGAGGAGCAAAAATAGCGATAGAGATGAATCCGAGCTCCGAGAGGATAAGGTTTCTAACCTATTAGAAGCCTTGGGTGGATGGGGCAAACTTAATGTGGACAAATGGTGGAAAAAATATGGATCAAATGGAGCTTTGTGAGGAGCTTGAGAAGAAAAATGGTGATGAACTCGAGCTCCTCGGGCAGGAAGAAGGTGATATAGTGAGAAAACACCTTTTGTCCCGGTTCGTATTACAAACCGGGACTAAAGGTAAGCCTTTTGTCCCGGTCTATAACACGAACCGGGACAAAAGGTTCCCGCGTCGGACCCCACCTCGGGGGCTGTCGGGTGCGGACCTTTTGTCCCGGTTCGTACCACGAACCGGGACAAAAGGGTCCCAAAGAACCGGGACGGATGCCTCCCGGTCCCCGCGCGTCCTCCGAGCCGCACGAACCGGGACGAAAGGATCCTTTAGTCCCGGTTCGTGCCGTGACCGGGACTAAAGCCTCCCAGTGTCCAAAACGGAAGGCTTGTTTTCTACTAGTGGTTAAACCTGTCGGAGATTGTCCATGATTACATGCACGACCATTTTGGCTTGGCATCTCATTGAATAAGTGATATGGGTCGCCGATACATATGCACATATTGGATAGTACTCAAGGTAGTCATGTCAAGGCAAGTCGTGGCTTGGCCTAGCTCATCATCAACGGTGCTCGTGTGATCCTATTTTAATCACCGATTTCAACAACGGAGCTAATGAGTTTGCCCGTTGACGATGTCGACCATGACCATGGAGGAGGAAGAAAATTATTGAAGATGGCATATATAAAATGTGTGATCGTAAAGACCATATCCAGCGAAATTGAAAAGTTTTATTTCACTTGGTCCGGCTAAGGGTGCTTTAAAGTTAGTGTACGCATGGCAGAATGATGCTCTTACCGGGTACCCACAATTATTTCTTGCATCGGATGTGTGTATGCAAGCAATCAAAACACGCAGTGGCCCCATGGTTCACGTAGGTAACCAAACACACCCTTGAGGAATAGTTCAAAAAAAATCGGACTATTTCTAAGTAAAAGCTACATGTATTTATTTTAACTAAAATGACAGACATGGTCCAAATAATTATTAAAGGAAAGACGTTGAGCCATACACAATCCACAGTTCCACACTCATCTTCTTTTACGATGGTTCTCATACGTGTGTTCAACGTAGTGACATTAACTATCGTGTTCCATCGTCGAACATCAAGACAATTAGGTCATTTTAAATACCTAGGACAACTGCTGAGTTGGAGTAGAGAGAAGCAGAAAAGGAGGTTTGTGTTCTTTCACATGAGAGATAAAATATTGTAAGAAAGACAACCCACGGTACAATATTCTACTTTTTAGTCTCCGACAATTTAGTCTCCCGTTTTATTGTTAATTTTCATTATGCCATAATTTTCGGAGCATGCACGACTTAATTGTCGAAGACAAGACCAAGAGTCGAAGAGATGATAGCCCATGGTACCTAATATTTTTCTTCACTAAAAAACACGCAATAAAAAATACATGACAACTCTTATCAACACACGCCCTTAGAATCTAGCATGTTTGTTTTTTTTTTACTTGTTTGTATATATATATTATTCTCTTAACAGATTCATATCAAGAACGATTCCTATAAATACACGAGGAAAGGTGTTTAAAATGATTGAGATAGCAGATCACAAGTGTCCGACCCATCATCGATTCATCATGCCCGACACATCCGCAAACCCTTCTTCTGCTCATGTTAGACAAGTCTGCGTCGAGTGTGCTTAACCAAATGCAGCAAGAAGAAGAAACAGTACATTACCTATCTCTCCATCTCTCCTAGGAGAAAAAGAACCCCAATAATGGGAGGCGACTGACGATTGAGATACAAATGACGCGACGCACGCACGCAGATCGCAACAGGCAGATCGCTGGGTGACGACGCCGCAACTCGCTCGCACCCAAAGAGTCTTAGTCGTGGGAGGCAAAAGAAACAAGTGCGTGACACACATGATCTGCGTACGCTTGTTAGAAAAAAAGGTGCTGAACGACAGGGATCGGTGAACCGGTGGAGGACAGTGACCTCTTACCAGACCACAGGTTTAAGCCTCAAGCCACTATATATGTGAAGAAGTTTATAAAGTCATCGATATGTTTGCGGTAATAAGATGCAGGAGCACAACACAAGCGGAAAGGAAAAAACCACGGCGATCGACAAGACCAAACGATCGATGGGGACGGGAGCAAAGCACCACCATACACATTCAGTTGGCAGGGATCGAGCCTTGTCTGATTCAACGCCTGCTTCGATCGATCTCCTTTTCTTCTACGAACGATATAAAAAGCTTTAGCGCCATTGCCATCGTGCTGTTGTGTTCCTAGCTAGTCTAAACAACAAGACGCGAAAGCAAGCGGTGGAGATCGAGCTAGCTAGTGCTCCACATTTTTCGGGACACAATTATTGGGTTTGATGAGATCATGCATGCTCCAATTGGCCGGCCAATGCTTGCGTTGCTTCCAGATTTATTTGGAGTCGTCGATCGATCTTGGTCAAGTCACTCGCAACGCTTTCGTACGTGCGTGCGTGGCCAATGATGTGTGTTATCTTGTCAAATAAATCCTTTAAACCGGGAAGCTGATGTGATTTATGCTTTGTTCAGTCTAGATTCCCTTTTACGAGCTTGATTTGTTTTGCTTCCTTATAATTAAACTCCAAACTATAGATCTAGGTATATATTATCAAGCTTTGTACTGATACCAAACTGATCGAACTCCCTGGATTAATTTCATCTATCATGCATTTGGATGTAGGAGTACTTTAGCTACAACACGCAATACTGGACTTTTACGGGCAAACCCACGTGTGTAAGGCGTTGGGATTGTTAACGGTGTAGGGTCTAGATTCATTCGGTGGTCGTTGTTCAGTCGTTAGGTTAGGTAATGCTAGATCGGACTTTCACTCATTGGAAACAGTTATCTATTAGCTACTCCTTGACTTTTCATGGCAATCTAAGTGACGTACTGATTACATGAAGGGACCTGTTAACATTTTACGTCCCACCAAATCGAAAAGCCCTCCCTATGCCGCTCCCCAGGTGTCGTGACACCGAGGGCGCACGCTGCCACCCCATCCCCTCTAGTGCCCGGCTCCCTTGTTGCCCTCCGCTACCAAAGATGTCGCGGGGGGGGGGGGGGGGGGGGGGGGGGGGGGGGACCTAGATTAGATCCTCGCCAAAGCGGGTGACGGTGGTGTCTTTGTGGCTCCCCCTTTGGGGGCGTCGCCTTTGGATGCCCGGTTCCTTATCTATTTATTTGGCTTTGTATTGTCCTGATGATTTTCTCCCGTCGGTGGGCACAGGCGGAGCTACATGCCTACATGGTATCGGGGTGCACGTGCATTCGGGTAGCTTTTTTTACCTTGTGATCAGCTAAAAAATCACTATACACCCCTGTAATCAACGACCAACACATATTTTAACCGAGTGCACCCTGATTGAGTTTGCTCTAGCTCCGCCACTATCAGTGGGTGCAGTAGACGTCGAGGCGACGACCTCGAGTTAGTTTGTTAATTATGTCGGGGCGTAGGCCCTGGAAGCGGTGCAGTGGTGGCTCTATGAGGTGGGGTTGTTTCTCAACAGGGGTGGGCGGCGATCTGGGGTGTCCGCGTCCGACGGCTTGGGCAGATGCAACTCTCGGGGCTAGTTTTGCTTTCATGTTAGGGTGGCGGCCACTGACGTCGGAGTCGCCTGGCGTTGCAGCTCATTTTTAGCAGAGGACGTCGGGGAAGCGGTCCCAGAAGATGGTGATGGCGGGTTGTGCGGGGCACGAGAACTAGGTCTATGCCACGATGGCGGCCCCGGGCTGAGGCAGTCGTCGTTGTGTCTGGTGCTACTGATGGTATCAGGATCTTGGCATACTTTCTTCACCACCAATGTTGGGCCGGCCCAATCCCGCTCCTCCCGTAGAGGTATGGTTTTTGTCCCATTTTTTGGTGGTGTTGTTTGCGGTGTGGTCGTGCGGTGCCCATGGTACTTGTTGGATTTGTTGGTTGATTTGGTGGTACATTTTCTCTATGCATGGTTTCCTCCCTTAGGCGGTTAGTGAGGGACTTTGTGCTCCAGATTTGGATTTGATTCCTCAAGAAGAAGAAGAACCGACGAAAAGCAGAGAACTCTCAAATGTGGATACGGTGATGTTTCTCGCTGCCGTAGCTAAACCAAGATACGGTGATGAAAATGGTGTTGTCACGTTTGACGGGAAGCTCGGGATTTGGGCCTTTGTCACAGAGTCTCCGGCTCAAAGAAAGAGTCAGTATAGAGAGAAAGTGATGGGGTNTGAGGAATAAATATGTGAAACATCACTTTCACAAAATCAAGCAACAATTACCTTGTGATTCAAACTTAACATAGGATGACTCTCAGTCATTTTCGTATTTAAGGCTTCTATTTCTTCTTTGTAGTTTCGTAGGTATGTCTTGTTTCTCAAACATGACAAGTAAATCATGAATATTATTTTGCAACCTGACAAAACTTTATATTCTTGAATCCTACTTTTCTTTAGACAAGCTAAACCGAAATTCAATGATCACCATCATCAATTCCTTTATGTGTCAAGTTTAACCAACATAGCACTTTACATATGTGCCACTTGATACATAAACAAGCAAGGTTTTAGCTTTTCCATTCCATCAATTCTTTTATCAATGAAACCTTTTCACGATAAATCCACTAAAACATTTAACACAATCAACAATTGATTTGTCCCTTTTAGTCTCTCATTGTGGAATCTCTATTCATAGTCACATATGAATATACTACAAACTTTATTTGCAACAGTTTCTAATTATCTCATAATTAATGAAACCACTGTATCACATAACTCATATGCGAAATGCAAATCATTAAATAGATCCTTATTTCTAAACAGAGTGTTTATCAAATAAATCTAAATGCTATTATGAAACCCCCGAAATAAAACCCTTCTTTGAGACCACACAATATCAAATAGTGTGTGATTACAATATCTTAGGACATATCAAACTCCTTTGAAATATTCTAAACATTGTAACTTGTGATAACACTTGTCACAAGTCCACATACTAACATATAACTCAAATATCTCGTCTCTTTTGATCAAATCATAAAAACTCAATTTTCTTGTTAACTTAATATCCTAAACTCCAGAATTTTATTTGATCTCATCAAATATCATAACTCGAATAAATACACCTATTTAATCATTTATGATGGAGTACACAAAATAATGACATCTAACATTTGCTGAAAATACAACCAACACTTGTGTTTATTTTCGGCAATTCATGGCACTCTTCCAAAGGGTGGCATTTTAGTCATACTCCTTACAATAAGGCACATTGATAAAACAACAAAATGTTTATTCAATATTCAGCACGACCAAAACAATTTTCATTATTAAGTTTTGGATATTTTAGTATGTCTCTTATTTTATAAATGTTCAACCAATTTATCATCCATATTATAATAAGAATAATACACTTATAATCGAAACTTGTGATTTCCAAAAAGGATCACTCATGAAAATAGAACAACCATTGTCTTTAACATGAATAACCGTCTCACATAAGCAAGACACACTAATTAAAATCACACTTAATTCGATTACAAAACTTATTCAAATCCTCTAATCCAAATGATAAATGTAGAGACAGATCGTTGCCAGCATCAACTCCTTGATTGCCACTATTCTGCAACGTCTTCCCATATCCTTTATGCAAATCACAAGCAGCAGGTTCTGTTTTCATAAAACAGAATGAGTATCAAATACTTATCGGAACCGCCACAATTGCAATTTGGACTTAAACACTTATAACTTGTATATCACTATATACTTTCTGCATTGTCAACTTCTCTTGCTATGGGTTCCACTTTGACATGACGTAGCCGAGACACAAATTCATAGAAAGTGATCAAATCCCTTCCCATGGCATAGTCTCTGACATAATTCTTGAAGTTGGGGAGAAGCTAGCGTATCACCCCATCTATCGCGAAACCGTCATTCATCTTGTGATTCCAAACAAGCACTAGACGATGATGTAT
This sequence comes from Puccinellia tenuiflora, assembly GCA_012064385.1. Taxonomy (NCBI): domain Eukaryota; kingdom Viridiplantae; phylum Streptophyta; class Magnoliopsida; order Poales; family Poaceae; genus Puccinellia; species Puccinellia tenuiflora. The sequence goes on along the minus strand of QRDG01002483.1, from coordinate 1,532,311 downwards.
CTCATGCATTATCCTCAGGTGTTGTTCCAAGCAAGTGTTCTCTTCCATCTTGAGTGAAAGAAAACCGTTCAGACATTCGAACCTTGCAATTCTAACTTGCGCTGAAAAACTATTTTTCAACTCACCAACAATCTCCATTGCAGTCAAGTTCTTGAATTGTCTACCTAGGTCAGAATTCATGAAGGTGCACATCATCCACTTGACTTTCAAGTAGGTGGTTCAAAACCACTCCATGTACTCTTCATCGCTTGCAGAAATATTTGGGTTTATCTCCTATAGGTTCTTCTAACATGTAGAGCTCATCATTGGTGTGTAGGACTTCTTTCAGGACGCAGGTACTACTCAACAAATTTGACCCATCGAGACGCAGTTTTTCAGCAACGAACTACCGTAGTCAACCATGATCTACAAGGATTTTTGCAAAGACATCTGGACTTTTGTTTATGATAATTTTAGTTCATCTTAATGAACTCCCACTAAACTCAACATCTCTCTGGTTGTTTAGTGACACACGATCCAAATCCACTACACCACAACCGATCATCACGTGAGATGATGTAGCTTCAATGGTGAACATCGCCATGTTGATCATATCATCCATATGACTCGTGTTTAGCCTTTCGGCTCTTGTGTTCCGAGGCCATGTCTGTACATGCTAGGCTCGTCAAGGAAACCGTAGTATTTCCGCGTGTGTAAATCTGGCTTACACCCGTTGTATGTGAACGTTGAATCTATCACACCCGATCATCACGTGGTGTCTCAAAACGACGAACTTTCGCAACGGTGCATACTAGGGGAGAACACATCTTGATATTAACGGGAGAGATCACCTTATCATGCTACCGTCGCGATCACATCTAAGCATAACAATAAGGTGCACAAAAAGGGATTAACATCACATGCAATTCATAATTGTGATATGATATGGCCTTTCTTCTTATGCTTTTTGATCTCCATCTTCAAAGCACCGGCAAGATCTCCATCTCCGGCATGATCTCCATCATCGTGGCGCCATCACCATGGTTGTCCACCAACTATTGCAACTACAACTAATGCTACTCTTAGCAATAAAGTAAAGCAATTACATGGTGATTCATCGACACGCAGGTCACATAAAATAAAAGACAACCATATGGCTCCAGCCGGTTGCCGTACTCGACGACATGCAAGTCGCGAAAGATTACAAACATGATCATTGCATACATTATCACAAATCACATATTGGCCATACCACATCACATGACCCCCTCTGCAAAAACAAGTTAGACGTCCTCTACTTTGTTTATGCAATTTTTACGTGGCTTGGGTCAACGAGATAGAACCGTTCTAATCTACGCAAAACCACAACGGTGATATAGTAGTTGCTTATTTACTCATCCTTTTGAAAGGCCTTCCATTGAAAATTGCATCTTCACTAAAGCAAGAGAAACAGACACCCGCCAGCCACTTATGCAAAACAAGTTGCATGTCAATCGTGGAACCGGTCTCTCGTGCGTGGACGAGTAAGGTTGGTCCGGGCCGCTTCAATCTCACAATACCGCAAAGACGCAAAGTGCACGCGAGAAGGTAGCAACATAAAATATCAACGCCCACAACACTTGTGTTCTAATCGCACCAACATCTACGAATAGATCTAGGCTCTGATACCACTGATGGGGTCGCAGCATAGAAAACAAAAATTTTCCTACGCAGCAAGCGGAATAAACCCCAAGGATCTAGACCTACTAGATGGAGGTAGCGAAGATGAGATCCAATCTCTTACCCTTGAAGATCAACAAACGCGTTTTGTCGGTGCAGGGGTTGGCTAGTCGATCCCCGCAACTAGACTCATCTAGTCGCGAGGAGATGTATTTCCTCGAAGATCCAATCCGATGAAGTGCCACAAGGGGTAGCACCTCCGCGGTATCCACACGTACGGCTCGATGTAGATCTCCTCCTTCTTGATCCCGCAAGCAAGGTGGAGATGGCTAGATGGATCTCGGCACCACGACGGTTGTGGTGGCGTTGATGGTGTAGTCTCCACGAGCAGGGCTTCGCCAAGCCAAGCAAGAGGAGAGGGAGAGGAGGGCATGGTGCAGCAGCCCTACGGCTAGGGGTGGTGCAGCATCTATGGTGGAGGAGATGGCGGCAGCCCTTCGGGGAGAGGTGGCGCCATGGGAGGTGAAGGAGGCGGCGGCTAGGGCAAGGGAGAGGGGTGCGGCTAGGCAGCCTTGGCCTAGGTGTGCCGCACCCCCACCCCTCCTTTTATAGGTGGAGGCAAGGGGAGGGGCGTGCTAGGGTTTGGGGAGGGCTGGCCGGCCCCCCCTTTCCTTGGCCCCCAAGTTGGGGCGCCTTCCCTTGGGCTCCAAGCCCACACGCATGGGCCCCTTAGGGCTGTGGTGCGACTGGCCCATGAGGCCAGTCCACCACCCCTTTAAATCATGTGGGCCCCATACTCCTATGGGCCCCACTTCTAGACCCCTCTAGAACCTTCTAGAATCTTCCGGAACCCTTCCAGAAAATCCCGGAACTTTTCCGATACCTCCGGAAACCACTTTCCTTATATGAATCTTATTCTCCGGACCACTCCGGAACTCCTCGTGACGTCCGGGATCCTATCCGAGACTCCGAATCACCATTCGATCATTCCATCAATTATCTCATCGCTAACCCTAGCTACATCGGAGCGTTAAGTGTGTGACCCTACGGGTTCGAGAACATGCAGACATGATCATATCAATAATCAATAGCGGGACCGGGATGTCCATATTGACTCCTACATATTCAACGAAGTTCTTTATCGATTGAACCACGATGCCGGAGATTCTTAATCTCATATACGATTCCCTTTGTCTCACCGATATTTAATTTGCCCGAGATTTGATCGTCGATATCTCCATATCTAGTTCTATCTCGTTACCTGGCAAATTCTCTTTACTCGTCCATAATATAGGATCTCCGTGATTAACACTTAATCACATGGTTGCAACCTTTCTTGATGCTATATTACCGAGAGGGCCCAGAGATATCTTTTCCGTCACAAGGAAGGACAAATCCCAGTCTTGATTCATGTCACCCAACAAATACCATCGGAGATACCTGAAAGCCACCTTTATAATCACCCAGTTACGAAGTGACGTTTGATGTCCACAAAGTATTCCTCCGGTAAACGGGAGTGACATAATCTCATGGTCTAAGGAAACTATACTTGGCATACTAAAAGTGTTGGCAATGAAACTGTTGTGACACGATCAATTGCAACTCTTTATTATTTGGGTCTTGTCCATCACATCATTACCCCTAATGATATGACTCCGTTATCAAGTGACTATAACAAGTCCATGGTTAGGAAACTCTAACCATCTCTTGACTAACGAACTAGTCCGGTAGAGGCTTACTAGGGACACCTGTTTGTTTATATTCCACACATGTATTATGTTTCCGGTTAATACAATTATAGCATGGATAATAAACTATTATCATAAACATGAATATGCTAATAAACCATTTTATTATTGCCTCTAGGGCATATTCCCAACATATGCCCTCCGTGGCATTGTTCCAACACTTCTTCTATCCCCGCGTGGGGAAAGAGGGATGGTTGGGAGGCGGTGTCACGTTCTGCTTCCGCCAGAACGTCAAGCAGTTCTACCCCGAGATGGTGGTGAAGTCCAAGTGGGAGGAATGGAGGAACAGCTGGTTCCTCGTTGTCGTACCGGAGGCCCACGAGTGCCTCCAAGAACCGAAGAAGCACCCGGAGAGCCAAGAACTCTGGAGGGGCTTGAGCCGCCAGGATGTGCTTCTCTCGGCGGCGGTGTCCCGCTTCAAGCTTCTGCGGGAGCAGGGGATCTCCGGGGCCGCCATAGTTGCGCACGCCTTGCGCAACCGCCTGGCCCCCTTGCAGAAGAGGCCTCACCCGGCCTGGAACTTTCAGGGTCTCGGGGACCCTTCTCGGCTGTGGAACTCCGACATGGGCGACGACGCCCTCTCCGGCATCTTAAGGAAGATCTTTCCCCCCAACGCGCCGTATCAGCTACCAGAGGGGGTCCTGCCTCTGAATGAGGACCCGAAGAAGGCAGAGATCCTCGCGGAGATGCCGAAGTGCAACACCCTCGGAATCGTGGGCCGTGACGACGACGGGCCCCAGAACCCCAGGGCCAGAGCTCGCAAGGTTAAGGTTCCCTCTAGCTCCGGCGAAGAAGAGGAGGCCTCCGAGTCCGAGGCAGAGAGCACGGAGGACTCCGAGGTGGAGTCCGCCCGCTCTACCGAGGACAGTGACGGTGATGATGATGGCGACGACGATGACGATGATGAGGATGACGACAACGAGGCCGCCCGTGACGAGGACGAGGATGCGGGGGAAAAGGACCCTTCCCCGCACCCAGCTGAGGGACCCGCCATGGTCCCGAGTCCGGAGACGAGCCCCCGGTCACCGCTCGTGGCCGAAGAAGAGAGCGGTCCCGTGGGCATGGAGCTTGATGACGACGCCTTCGTCATCGCGCCGCGATGCAAGGGGCAGCTCCGACGCCAGTCGCCGGCTCCGGAGCCTTCCCTTGCCATTAGCATGATGCCTGCAAGCCCGCACGGCTCCTCCGCCTGGTCTGTAGGCATGCCTGAGTCGCTGGGCCACAAGCGACCCCGCGGGTAAGTATTTTTCTCTCTTGCTCTTGTTCGTGCTGCTACTGAATTCGCGAACCATTCCTCCGGGAAGTTTAACCAAACGTCGTTGCAGGGGCCAAACTTCCCCGGAGGCCAGCAAGATGCGGCGGGAGGTGGCGGAACGCGACACGGTCACCAGCGCGGGTGTCCCCGGAGGGACTCAGACCGCTTCCAGCCCGGAGAAGGTGCTTGGGAGCGACGCGCAGGAGAACTCCGGGACGCATCCGACCCCCACGAAGGCTGGAGAAGCAGTAACTCTGGAGGCAGTAGGTAAACCTCGTCCGGTCGGATAAGTCTAACCTTGCCCGGCCCCCAACGACTTATCATTGTGCCTTGCTGAAACAGATACTTCGGTGGTCGACGGGTCCCCGAGGAGAGAACACACTATGACGACTCCGGACCAAGAGACGTCCAAAGCCGCGCCCGAGGCGACGGACGTGCACCAGGGAGACAAGCGCGCGGCGGCGCCTGGGCAAGGTCCGGCCGCTGCAGGAAACGAGAACTATCTAGGCACCCCGAACCTCCTGGACTGCTCGCTCATGACAGGGGAAGAGCTGGACACCTATGCCACCCTGTCGACATGCTCCGGAGCAAGCGCCGAGATAGCCGCGCTGGCAGAGATCAAGGCAAATTTCTCCGCCCAAAGCGGGAGGAGAAACATTCCCGGGGATCTGCAGGGAGCAGCCCCCGAGGTGACAATTACGGGGGCGAACACGAAGGAGGCCGCGATCCGGGGAATTGACCAGTTGGTCCGAGAGATTGAGGCCAGGGAAGACGCGCTGGCGCGTGCCAGCTCCCATGCCGAGGAGGTGGTCAACAAAGCAGCGACCGAGTTGTACCGCCAGTGGAGCTTATTCTCAATCATGTTGAAACGCATGGAGAAGAAGAATAAAGGCAAGCGGGACGAACTCGCGCAAAGGGAGTAGCGGGTAGCAGCCAGAGAGGCTGAACTGACGGCGGAAGCCAGAACCCTGGAGCTCCATAGGGAAAAGCTAAAGACAGAGTTCGAGCAGCGTCTCGCGGAGGCGGAGAAGAGATATCAAACGACGCTGGACGAGAAAGCCAGGGATGCCAGGGAGGCGCGGCAAAAAGAGGAAGAGGCCCGGAGGACGGCCGAGGACACCGAGAAGGACCTCCTCGTGGAGAGAGATGCCACCCGCAAGCTGCGGGACCAGGCCAAGCTGGAGGGCCAGAGGAGTTCCGAACTGGAGAAGTCCTTGAAGCTGAAGGAGGAGGAACTGTCGTCGCTGACGAACAAGTTCCTCGATCTGGAGAAGAAAAGCTCCCGGGTGTCCTCGGAGGCGGGAGTCCACCAACAGGCCGAAGACGGGTTTAAGAGCATAATCGCTGCTAGCACAGATGTGGCAACGCGGGTGCTCCAACTGGACAGGCGCGCCGAACTCTCCGGGTTGGCCCCGGACTGCTGGAGCCTCCCCGAAGTGGCCGAGTTCCTTCAAAAGACGACGGCCTCCGTGAGGTCTGCCAAGAACCGGGTCGCCACCCAGTTGCACGTCGATCGGAATGGGGTCAGTCTTGACACAGCAGCGCGCATGATGGCGTCGTTCCGGGAGGCGCACCCGAACGCCGCCATGCCCAACTTCATGATCGTCGAGCCCTCCGCGACCTCGCTTCAAGCCGTGGAAGACCTTGCGGTCGCATTGGCCGCACAGATGTACCCTTCGCTGTCCCACTAGGCTCCCTGCATATCATTCGAGCACCTCGTGCCCAAAAAACCGTTATGTCAGTCCTTGTGTGTGATCATAACTCATGCTGTATCGTTCAGGAAACTTTTATACTGTTCTAATTGCGGGTGTTTTGGCTTTATCAAGTTTCTTTTTCTCCACGTCTTTGAGAGATCCTCCCGGGATGTAAGCTTACCCGTGAGATCCTGACTGATCAGGCACATCTCCCCAGGCCCTACCGATTCCCGAAAGGTCGCTCACCCACTCGGCTCGTACTTCTCCCGGGCAGTGCCAGGTCCCTGACCGCTCCATACTCCCGGAAGAGCCAGCCCCTCGGCGTGCTCAATCGATGGACAAGACGCGTTCCCAGTTTCGAACATAGTTTTATTCCCGCAAGATAGACACCCAAAGTATGACAAGGGTTCAGATCAAGGATAACTTATCTTGCTGATTACACGGAGTTCCTCGCGGCAAAACTTCCGGGTGCCCTTCCAGATGTCGCGGGTACCTCGCGCGGACCGGGCTCTCTGCTTCAGCGCGCTCCACGGGGTGGAAAGGAAGCAACCTCTTCGACTCGTGCGCATTGATCAGCTATGGCCCACAGGTCTTCCAAGGTGGCCACTGCGCGGGTCCTTAGCCTCTCCTTCATCATCGGGTTGCGGACGTTGGCGTGGAAGACGGCGATAACGGAGATCTCTTGTAGGTCAGCCGGGGGAATGCGGATGATGACACCCCGGAACCTCCAAATGTAGCGGCGCAATGGCTCCTCAGGTCCTTGATCTAGGCGATAGAGGTCGAGGACGGTCGCATCAGAATGCGGATCCGCCTGGGCCTCCATCTCCTCGCGAGAACGACGCCTGAGATTGGGGCTCTGGTTGACTGCCTCGCGGGTGGGATCCATGGGCCTCTTGCCACGGGGATCCCCTTGTCGTTTCTCTTCTGGGGGTGCTGGCGCCGGAGCGGCAGCTACTTGGGTGTTGGTCGGGGCAGAACTCGTAGGAGCGCGACAGTGGTGAGCATAGTCCAGCAGGTTTTCCAAACTCGCGATCCAGGCCCTCGCTCAGGGATCGTTCTTGCACTGCTCTAGCGGGTAGGAGAGAAGCACTCGGGCCGTGCCCAGCGCTTCTTCCAGCCCCCATCTTCTCCGCGACGACTGCTGCGACGGCTCACCACGGACCTCCTGAGTGCCAGACATGGCCCTTGCTGGTCGAAGACATGCCCGTTCACCCGATCTCGACGCAGCAGAAAAGGAGCTCGTGGCAGAACTTGCCTCAATCAGAGAGCTTGATGTCGAATCGTGACGAAGCGACGATCTAAGATCTTGCCAGAAGATCTGGAGAACTCGAAGCAGACCTCCTCAAAGATCTCAAAGCCGATGAAGAACTTGAGGAAGATCTCGACGAACAACACGAAGCTGACGAAGAACTTGAGGAAGATGCCGACGAAGAACTCGAAGTCGGCGAAGAAGAGATCAGCACTTGCGCCCCCTATCCGGCGCGCTAGATGTCGTGTCTTGGATCACGGACACCGGGAGTAAAGGATACCCCCTTTTTAGGTTCGGTATGGGGCGCAGAGGAGGCCGAAGAACTTCTTCCACCCGGGGGTTTCGCTCGGCGCTCGAGATCTACGTACTAGCAAGCATCACAGAGACACAAGGAGTTTACCCAGGTTCGGGCCGCCCGGAGGCTAACAACCCTACTCCTGCATGTCTGGATTGAGAGGTGTATCATGGCGTAGCTTTACAAGGGTGGTTGCGGGTGAGAACCCGTGAGGTGTTGGCTAGAGGTTGAAGACGAGCAGATCCTGACCCTGAGGAGATCACCTCTCGCCTAAGCTACTCTGAGACTGGTGCGCTACCTAGCCTAGCCTCCTTCTCTTCTGGACTTGTTTCCTTCCCTTCTCCTTCTGGACTTGTTTCTTTCCCTTTTGGTTCGGTTCCCCCTTCCCTTGGGTGCCTCGGTCCTCCTTTTATAGGCCAAGGGGATACCACAGGTGCACCCTTGGGGCCGGAGGGGTTTTGGCGGGAAAACCCCTCCGGGTTCTCTTTAGGAGGCGACGTGGCCTCCTCTCGTCCAAGTATTCTTCTCCGAGGGGGCAGGTGAGGCCGCCCACCTTTTCCTGAGAGGGCGGATAGGGGCTGACAGCTTTTCTGCCTCTGCCCCCCTTTGGCGCCTCCATCTTCTTGGTGCCCAAGTCTTCTAGGAGCTTCCAGCCAAAACTGGCAAGATTATCCCCTTCGCGCACTGGAGATTGGTTCCCGGGAATGAGCCTGGCCTCCTGCCGGGCGTCGGGTCCCCGGGACCTCCGTGCCTGCTTCCGGTCGAGGGGTAGGATGTAAACGGATCGGATCGGATTTTGTCGTTACCATATTCTATACCATATTTTTCATCGGATTCGGATCGGAGCGGATAATGACCGGTTGCGGATTCGGGGTCGGATATATCATATCACGGATTCGGGGGCGGGAACGGAGCGGATTCGGTAAGGAAAAAATTTAATCGGATATATACGCGTATAAGTATATCGGCAAACCATACAACGAAAAATTATAGTTCAATATGCTAATAACCTAACAAATTTGTACGCCATAGTCATAATAATCACTATGTAAGTGAGTTTTTATTTAATGGACGAAATTTACAACTCACTAACCACTAATTATGTTCTATTAGGTTAGATGTTTCGGTAGAAAATCGGATTATTCGGATTAAAATCATCGGATAATCCTATTTAATTTTCGGATAATCCATATTCGGGGGCTATTTTTCATACCATATCCTATACCGTATCCGGTGTCAAATTCGGAATCGGATATCCTTATCCGTCGGCTTTCTTCAAACCGGATATGGATTGCTTAAAACGGTTTCGGAACAGGATTCGGTGTGGAAATTATCCTATCCGTTTACACCCCTATCGAGGGGGCCCCAGAGGGTCCCCGAGTCCTTGGCCTTGGTTGTCGATGACGCACGTGTCGGGACGCCATGGGGCAGATGGGGGGGCCCATCTGCCAGTCTTGAGCCTTGGCCTTGAGTGCCTCCTTGGTGGGCCCATGTGCGATGGACCCACTTTGACCGCATCAGGGGAACCCCATGTTCCACTGTTGCGACACCGGGTGAAGGCTGAACATCAAAGTCCAGCTGGTACTCTTCGCCTTATAGCCATTCCCGAGTGGAAGTGGGATGAAGTTGGTATGGACTTCATTACTGGATTCCCCAAGTCTCAAAAGAGAAATAATGCCATCTGGGTAGTCATCGACCGTCTGTCCAAGGTCGCTCACTTCCTTCCGGTTCGTGACGATATTCGAGCAAGCCAACTTGCTGATTTGTATATGGCCCGGATTGTTCCTTTGCATGGGGTTCCACTGAGGATCATCTCAGATCGTGGAAGCCTATTTGTGTCCAAATTCTGGCAGAGCTTCCAAACTGCTATGGGAACCCGTCTCAACTTCAGTACAGCTTATCATCCTCAGACCGATGGTCAGACTAAAAGGGTAAACCAAGTTCTGGAGGACATGCTTCGGGCATGTGTCATCTCCTTCGGTAAAGGTTGGGAAAAGTATCTTCCCCTCGCCGAGTTCTCCTACAACAATAGCTATCAAGCTAGTCTGCTAATGGCTCCCTTTGAGGTTCTCTATGGACGAAAATGTCGGACTCCGCTAAATTGGTCTGAAACCGGAGAGAGGCCACTCTTCGGTCCTGATGTGATCAATGAGGTTGAAGAGAAGGTCCGTATAATTCGGGAGAATCTAAAGATTGCTCAGTCCAGGCAGAAGAGCTACTATGATAAACATCATCAGGAGGTTCACTATGAAATCGGTGACAATGCCTATCTTCGAGTCTCTCCCCTCCGAGGCGTTCGTTGTTTCGGGATCAAGGGAAAATTGGCACCTCGTTTTGTTGGTCCTTTCACTGTCCTGGGTAAGCGAGGTGATCTCTCCTATCAGCTCGAGCTTCCAGAAAATTTCCCGGATGTGCATGATGTGTTCCACGTCTCCCAACTCCGTCGTTGCTTCAAAGATCATATTCGTGGGGTTAATCATGAAGAGTTGGACATTCAGGAGGATCTGACTTACCGTGAGCATCCTGTCCGCATCTTGGATGAAGCAGAAAGGAAGACCCGCAACCAGACCATCAAGTTCCTTAAGATCCAGTGGTCTAACCATTCTGAAGAAGAAGCAGCCTGGGAACGTGACACTAGTCTTCGTCAGAAATACCCCGCCTTCTTCACTCAAGCCTGGAATCTCAGGACGAGATTCCTGTAAGGGGGGTAGAGTTGTAACAGCCCCACTTTTGGTACCTGGAAATATGAGTAAATTTTCACTTTTTGCATCATCTCATCTTGCATCATGGCATCCCCATCTCAAATTTTGCTTTACATGAAATAATGAGGAAGCAACAATTAATAAACTAATGATGTTAATGTGGATGGATAAACAAAAATTCAAATTGAACTTTCATATTTGTCCAGGAAGTTCCAAAGGCAATTCATAAATATTTTACAAAGGCATTTTTAATGCAAATGGAAATTATAAAATGGAAACATCCAAATTGGTGCAATTCAAACTTGAAATGCCAAACCAACATAAACATTCCAAAAATTCAAAAGAAAATATGGTAAGCTCCCTTATATTATTCTGAGCCTCCATGAATATTTCCATAATTTTTGGAAATGATTTGATGCCCCAATTAAATAGAAAAAGGCTGCTGTTTCATTTGAAAATAAAAACAGAAAAGGAAAAGAGCAGCAGGGGGTTTTCTGGAAAAGTGTCATCGTCTTCACGCTGTAGCGACCGCGCCCGCTCGCCACCGTCGCCGTCGAACCGCTTCGCCACTGTCGCCATGCCGCCACGCTCCCTGGCCCCCCTTGGAGGATAAGAAGCACGCCGACGCCCTGCTCTCTCTCTCCCCCTCGCATTTTCCGCCTGCACCCAGAAACCCTAACCCTAGCAGCCGCCATGTACGTGACCTAGCCGAGGCCGCCGCCGCTCGCCGCCGTCGACTCAGGCCGCCCGAAGCAGATCGAAGCACGCCGTCATCTCCGCCTCGTCGTCCTCTACCTCCTCCTCGAGCCGTGCGTGCTAGGGAGCCCCTATTCGCGCGAATCGAACCACCTTCTCCGACTCCGCCGCCGCCGTCCGAGCTCGATTCCGTCGCCTTTCGAGCTCCTCCACCTCCACCGAGCACTCCATCGTGCTCAGGGTGAGCCTGCCGTCCTCCGGGACACCTCCTCTCTTCCCCTCGCTCTCTAGGTTGCGTTCTTGTCTTGGGCCGCCGTCGGCCGCCGCCTGCCGCCGTCGCGCGCGTCGCTCCGGTAGCAATTAAACGACGGCGCCGCCCGTTCTGGGATCCCCGTAAGCAGGCACATCGAACGCGCCCTTTAGATCGAACCCTACGCCCCTCCGCCGTCGCCTCCGTGCTTGACCGCGCCGTCGGTCACCGCCACCGCGCGCCGGTCGTGGCACCCCGCGCCAAGGTCAAACCTGGCCGTGGGCCTTCGCGCTGACGTGGCCGCTGGCGTGGCTCTCGCCCGCCAGTCAGCCACCGTGGCTAGCCACGGCCCGGTACAAAACGACCGGGGCAATTTTCTGGAATTTAAATAAAAGACAGAAAATTCATCCAAACTTTGAAATCAAATAACTTTTGAACCACAAGTCAGAAAATTGCAAATAATATGTCAAATTGCTCAGAAAAATAATATCTACCTGTTAGCACCACTGCCATGACCAACTAAATTTATTTAATTGCCTTAAATTGATAAATACTAAAATGGCAGATTATATGTGGAAATTGGAAATTGCATAACTTGAGTTCTACTTATCCAAAAATTGTGTTTAATAGCTCAAAATGTTCAGTGAACAATGAACTACAACTTTATGTCATTTGAGAGAATTGTAGAATTAACTTTGGTGCTGTTTATTACAATTAAAGAAAATGGCAGATTTAAATCAATAATTAGAAATACCATAACTCGATAAATATTGATCCAAAAATTGCAAATGATATTCCAAAATGATCAGCAAAGCATTTGCTATCTATCTATGTTAAGTTCACAGCAAGTAACCAATTTTTCCTTTGATGTTAATTTCGAATTGTTTAAAATGAATTAAATTGCATAACTGTTTAAATCACCATTTCTTCATCGTTAATCGGAAAATTGCAAACGAAGTACCAAAATGATCAGAAGGACAATACCTATCTAATAATGTCATTTTCATGCATTTAGGAACCATATTTCAGTACTGGACATTTTGGATAATAACTTAATTCACTAAGTTAAATATGGAGTTTTAACCCGTTAATTGCAAAATTTATTTTAGGGGTTCCATTTAACTTGTGGGACATGCCCAATATTATTTCAGTGCATAATTTGACCATCTCATCATGATTGTGCATTGCACCTTTTATTTCATGTTATTTATTTCATTTCCCGTTATTGTTTGTGTTTCGTTAGATTCAGGAGTCGAGGTTCCACCACAATAGCTCGACGATCAACGCGACCAGTACTATCAGCAAGGCAAGAGCTAACCTAACCTTCTGTGCATGTCTCATCCTATTAGTACAAGTATTTTTCTCCACCATAATATTGCATTCGATTCTAGAAACAACTTTTGGTCGGTGTATAGAGTATCCTATAACTTGCATGCTCCCCGAACCATTATCTGTTTTCCCTCCTATTAACCATAGGTTGATGTGTTGGCATAAGACAATTCATATCTATTGTATGTTATGCTTAGCTATGCTTAGCCATGCGTAGTCGAATGCTTAAGTTGTCCGTTGATTATTTCCATAAGTGTGAAGTTGATGGAATGGGCGGACAGTGGTGGAAACTTGTGTTAATAAATTGCTAAGAAGGCTTGGGTGAGTTGCCATCGGGGATGGTGTTTTGTCTCATTCTTGCCGCCTAGGTGCGAGTTCTTTACCTCTTGAACCAAGACTAGCGTGCTACCATCGGTGGGGGTATGGGCCCCTTACTAACTAAATAACTTGTGAGGGCGTATCCAAGGGTCCTCTAGTTTGCACTTTCCATTTGCGAGTGTGTGGCCGATGATGACGATGAAGATGATTATGTGATGATGATGGTGGTGATAGGAGTGGCGATGGGGCAGGGTGTTGAAATAGGCACTGAACTTGTCCTGTCGTCACGATGAACCTTGGATAGACTCATGCGAGGTAAAGGTTTAACGGCGCCCGCCCCGACGGCTTTCCCAGGAAGAGAGCTAAATGATCAGGCAAGGGGTCGGATGGTACCAATGGATAAAAACAGTACACCCCTGCAAGGTTTAATCTTTTCGAAAAGCCGTGTCCACGGTTATGGACAACTTGGGAATGGACGATAAGATCATAGAGAAGATTAACTTAATTGATATGGCAGCTAAAGGTTGCATAACCAACGTGTGTTAAAAGGTTCATTTCCTCGAGGGTGATTCGAGGGAGTGCCTTGGTGGATATGAGTGGTGAATTCTGGTTACTGCTGGTTCAAGGCGAACCGAAGAAAGAAAGTTTTACTATCTTATCCCCTTTGAGAAAAACCTTCTGAGTAGTCGGTGCCATGAGTCCTAGTGTTAACCGAAAGGAAAACTAGCTTTCTGCAAAAACCAACAACTATATAGCTTTGAAGCCAAACAGCATCGGGCCTATATCACCCTACTAATTCTTGCGAGTACGTCGTACTCAGCCTTGCTTTGTTGATTATTATTTGTTTCAGAGGAGGACGTCACCGAACTGGAAGGTGGGTTCTTTATCGACATCGACGAGTAGTCTGGGGTTCCCAGGTGGCAGCTTGGGACGTCTCGGAACAGGCTGGCTGGGATATGTTATTTGTAGGCCTCTTAGGCCATAATTTGGATCTTGTTGTTAGACAACTATATTTGCTTCCGCATGATGTAATGATGGGTCTGTGACCTCTTGTACCATCCCAATCTTATATTTGGATGTTTTGCATTTAGAGCATATGCATTTCATCATGGCATACTTTTAAAAATTTGCATTTGTTTGTTTTGCATAGTTTCCAAAAGAAATAAATCTAAAATCCTATTTTGATTTAATCAAAAATTAAACAAGCTAAATATATATGCTTGGGGAATTGTGCAAAACCACCCTTTTATAGTCAAATATGACAGAGGGAAATTTTATAAAATTTTCAAAATTTGTTTGACTCAATTCGGAGTTCAAAATCAAAAGTTATAATGAAAACAGAAAAACAAAGAAAGAAAAAAAACATAAAAGCGAACCGGGCCGAATCTACTTGGCCCATTTTCTCTCCTCTCTCCTCTCTTTCTCCCAAGTGGGCCGGCCCACTAAGGGAAGCGCAGCCTAGCCGCACGACCATCCGTCTGTTGGTCGATCAACTGAACGTTCCATAAAAGAGGTTTGTTCCTTGTTTTCAAACCGATCTTTATTCAAACTCACATATCTTCATCTACAATATTTCAAATCCGAATCCGTTTGTTTTGGCTTGTTCCCTACTCCAAGAAGCACCTCTGAACTGACCTCCATGCCTATATAAACCACAGACCCGGGCTGCAGCTCGACCTAAAGTTCAGACTTCGATTTCAGATCTACTTTTCAATCTTCTTCTTCTCACGGTTCGACCTTTGCTTGTATGCCGTTTCACCCTTCGCGAGAATTATATATCTCGTTGAAATCTTTCCATCCCGACAAACCTCACCACTTTTTATTCTCGACAAAACTCACCACTTTTTTCCTCCGTAGCCGGAGAATTCCGCATCCCAAAATTTCAGATCTGACGGAGTAAAACGTTGATTACTCTTCAACCATCTAACCAAATCCGGTGAAATTTTTATAGGTGGTAGATATCCTCTTTCTCTACAACTTTCCCGAAGAAAGTTTTTCGTTTTGACGTACATTTTTATTTATAAAAATCGGATCTATTTTTTGAGGTTTCGACGAATCAGAAATCGCCACGTGTCATCCATGTTAACGCCTCGTCGTCATCTGCGTGGCATCCACGCCATCGCCGTGTCAGCATCCAGTCAGCGGCGGAGTCAGCACTGCATCACGCTGATGTCATCAAGGTCAATTCTCGGTCAAAGATCTTTTCTGAAATTTCAGAAAATCATTAAAACTTGTAAAATTCATATCTTTTCAACCGTAACCCGAAAAATTAAGTTCAATATACCAAAATTCTTAGAAAAATAAGATCTATTCTGATCAGAATTAATATTTAGCTTTTATCAAAGTTTTATATTCTGTATTTTCAAATCTTAATAATTGGTATTTTAATTTTATTTTAATCTCTATAATTTATTTTTGGATAAATATTTTTGTTTCGGTTAAGTTAAATAAATCTTAATACGAAATATTTTTATCAAAATTATTTGAGCATGCTTCTTTTGGAAACTAAATTAGTCATGATTAGTCTCTATTTAGGCCACAACATTAATTCTAATCTTTTTAGTTGCATTAAAAATATATTTTTACATGCATCATATTAGATTAGACAACCAGAGAGCTAAATAAAATTCTTGTATGAATATTACTATGACATGCATGCATGTGTTGCATATTTGTTGTCTTGTATTGGTGTTTATTGTGTATCGTTTAATCGTATAGATTGCGAGGAGTGCGTTTGTCACCGTGACGAGTTTAAGAAGAACACCAATATCAAAGGCAAGTGGTGCTCATGAATGTCCTATTATTTTCCTATGCATCATAGTCTTTATTTTTAGTAGACTTGCATGTGTAGGATTTGAGTGATTATGCTATGCTAGATTATTTCACTAACACCCAAGTGGAATAATCATATGTTTCCTTTAGTAGATGATATGCTAGTCAACCATCGTAGATTTAGATTGCTTAGTTGTTTACTAGCAGACGTGGTTGGGAATCATGATATGTTTATGTTGATTATTTTGGTTTAAATTAATAAAACAACATAATGATTAATGAACCGCCTGGGTGGAATCGGTATGATTGGTGGAAATAGTTGAGTGGCTGCTCTGGTCTTGAGTATGCTCACTTGTGGACGGCCACCCAGGGTCAATGAGAATAGTATGGTTTCTTGTGTAGTAGCTTTTTGTGCAACCATATGTCGTATAAGTATGGGCTTGACTGAACTCAGTAAGTTGTGATCTCTTGAACCCATCGTAGCCAGAGATGTAGAATAGTGTAGGTTGGTACGGTGCGTGGGGGTTTAAGGGATTGCTTCCCAACGGTTCCGGCTTGGTTCTCTCCCGACCAATATACTAAATGAGTGTGCTGGTACATGGGGTTAACCGGGCAACATGGGTAAAGTGTACACACCTCGCGAGAGTTAAATCTAAGATCTTTGCCATGTCCCTGGTAACGGACAATTTGAGCAACTAGGCATTGGAGCTATGACATATTCTCACTCATCTCAATTTTCTAAATTAAAATTTGATGGGATAACAACAAATTGGTGGGAGTATCTGGTGGTATGCCAGTGGACTCATAGCCAGTTGGGTAGGAGCACCTGTTGGAATAACAGAGTGTCCAATTAATGTGTGAAAAACTATTTTTATCAAATGTTAGGATAAAATAGTTGCTTTGCGCAAAATTAGCCTTTGAAACTCCACCTAGACAAATAAGCATGTAGATGCTAGGATGCCAATTTATATCCACCTCACCGCATCACTTGCCAGTACAAATCCAAATGTACTGACCGTATTCGCGAATGGCTGCAATTTCACTGTTGCAGGTTTGAGAGTCGTTAGGTCATGATTCTTCACTCGACATGCTTTGCTGTGCATATGAGGCTTCATCTTTCGTTTATTTCTGTTGTGTGTTTGGTATACTTGTATCAATTTGAGCCTCGAGCTATGCAAGTTGTAAGAATTCTGTATTCTGGATCATATTTGATATTAATAAAGACGCATTTGTTACTGTTATTCATTTGTAATGAGTGTGCTAGCGAGTCGATCTGGGACTAGCACTATACTCATAGACGAGATCCATATTATTGGGTCGAGTCGTTACACCTCTGATTGTGATATTTGCTATATTTCTCATTATATGAGTTGAACTATGATCTCTTGGTGTCGTAGAGTCTGTGATGTGCCAGTTGTTCCGCAGTCTTGATCTCTCTACTATACATGATAGCGATGTCTGAGCTTATGGCATGATCGAGGTGTTGTGTGCCGATGATCCATTCCGAGCACACTTGCCAACGGTGTTGGCCTGGGATTGATAAACCCAGTAACCTTCGATTGTGTAGCATGACCGGTTGCACAATGCTTCACTGTATAGTTCTGGGGTCGGGGCGCTACACCGGCCAAGGCTTTTACCTAGTTTAGAGATAGAAACCGACTTATATCACGAGTTGTAATCCTTGTAGAAGTACAATGCTTATACGGGAAGTCCAGCCGCCTCATTATATATGTAAGAGGTGACGGCCGATTGAAATTAAGCAAACAATTGACAATCAATACAAACCCTACTTTTTACCCTCAAACCCTTGTTCCTGCTTCCGTTATTCGGCGACTTCGTCTGAGTTCATCGAGTATCGACAACCGAGCTAAGAGCGGTCAAATCCGGCTTAGTTCAGCCAATCGTCGCCGGCTTCCTCTGACGGGGTCCCTCCCGAGGGGCTGGGGCGTCTTGTTCCAAAAGCGCCGGCTTGCTATCTTTCGTATCGCGTTGTAAGTCGGCCTCCCGCGGGGAGAGTTTCGGAGTATCTCCCCCGGCACCGCGGGTACACGAGGACGTCTTCGTGTGACGCGTTTTTAGCGCAACACACTTTTTGGCGACTCCGCTGGGGACAATTTCAAACCTAAATCGGGCAACAATGACCGGTTCTAAGGCTACAGATCTGTCCGCCATCACCATCGACAACATCATCAAGCCTACTCTCAAGGATCTGTCGGAGGCACAATGCCAAGGCCTGGATGAGTGGAAGAAGAAGAGAAACGAGGAGTTCGAGGCGCTGCGACTCAAGCGGGAGCAGGAAGACGAGGAGTTGTACTTGGCCAGCTTCAAGTTGGATCGGCAAGGTGTAACCGCGCCGATCAAGGAGCCAGAATATGTACCTCTGAGCATCAACACCGACAAACCCGCTGTAAGTAACAATACTTTTTCTCCTGAGCAATTAGCCAAAATTCAGTTTCATGTTTAACAAGGTACGAACAATGTTTATGATCTTATGTTGGAACATGAAAAGGCTAAGAAAAACACCGTCCAAGGCCAGACATCTGACACACAACCGATGAGCCCGTACAGGGAAAACCGGCTTGTTAATGCACTGCCTTGTCCGACTCCGGTCCAGAGTTCATCCTACCCGACAGGACATATGGGACCAGTGGTGCGACTTCTGGGACGCGGGTCAATGCCGAATTCAGATTCGGCTCCTTGGATGCAAGCCGGCCCTGTGGCCATTTCTTCTCCTGTCCCGACTCAATCGGCCAACATGGACGATTTGGTGGTCGAGTTCAGGAAGAAATTGGATCAATTAGTGTATGATAAATTCAGGGTTATGCCTAAACATAGAACCTACGTTAAACCCTACCCCGAATATTTTGATCTACAACCCTATCCACCTGGCTATAGAGTCCCTGAGTTTTCTAAATTTAATGGGGTGGATAACAAGTCGACATGTGAGCATATTAGTCAATATTTGGCTCAATTAGGCGAAGCTAGTCATGATCATATAAAAGTTCGCTTATTCTCTTTGTCGTTAACTGGGGTTGCTTTTTCTTGGTTTTCGGCTTTAGCTCCTAATTCCATACACACTTGGTTTCACTTGGAGCAAAAGTTTCATGAGCACTTCTCTGCCGGAGAAATTGAATTAAAGTTGTCCCATCTCACATCGGTTAAACAGAAGCATGACGAATCGGTATCCAATTATATCAAGAGATTTAGAAACACAAGAAACCGGTGCTATAGCTTGGCGATAACTGAAAGAGATATGGCCGACTTAGTTTTTAACGGTTTGAGAACGTATCTAAAGGAGAAGCTAGAAGGACATGAGTTCTCCTCTGTCGGGCAAGTCGAGGAGAGAGCTCTGGCTCATGAAAGCCGAGTTAACGAGTCCAAGGATTCGCATCGGATAAGCAGGAGTCGGCTTAATGCTGTTGAACACAATGCCGACTCCGGTGATGAAGCCGATGTTTACGCAGCCGAGTTCGTTTGGCCTAGTAAATCCAAACCCTATATGTGTGATGACTTAAAGCCGATTCGTAAGAATCGGGACGATGAGGTGAAGTGTAGCTTTGACGTAGGCAAATTCGATAAAATATTTGATGCTTTGTTAAAAGACAAAGTGATACGAGTTAACCATGTTATACCATCGCCTGATGAGTTAAGGCGGCGGGCTTATTGCAAGTATCACAATTCTTTTTCTCATGCTACTAATGATTGCAATTTCTTTCGTCGATAGATTCAATCGGCCCTCAACGATGGACGATTGAGCTTTGCTGGCATGGCCATTGACACACAACCGTTCCCAATGAACGTGCTAGACTTGGAGGGGAAGAAAGTTCTTCTTCGGCCTGAGGCGGCCGAGGGCGTTAATAGATCTAACGTGGTTATTGGTGAGCCCAGGAAAGAAGCTGGCAGCAAGGAAATGAAGAGGCAAGTTACATTGAGCCGGCAACCTGATGGACAGGAGGTTATCAAGATCACCACCAAAAACTCCGCACACGGGGGGCAACAACCACGAGCAAGAGAATCACTACCCAGGTTCATGAAGCCCAGGAACCCGGAAGTCGGCAAGTGGAAAACGAATCAGGTTGAATACAAGCCGAAGGGAATCAAGCCGACTTTCGACATGCTGCTGAACAAGTACGTGCGGCAGGCTGGGTCAAATTGGACCAGCAACATGGGAAGCGGCCTAGGTCACCAACTATCGAAGGGAGTGATGACTCCCAAGTGCAGGAGATCTATTGTAGTACCTTTCAATTAGAAAAGGTTGTCGAACCCACGAGGAGCTGAAGGTATTGGTTAGAAAGAATGATAAATAAAGCAATGAAAGATGCAAATGTTTTTGGAATTTTCAGTTGTATGATTGCAAAGATAATAAGAATGTCGAAAGTAAATAGTAATAGTTGAAAGCCCAATCCTCTATGTGGCAAGAGGACAAGCTCACATGGTGTGTAACTTATATGTGGAAAGCGTTCCCGAGGGCGGCATGGATATCACTAGGCATAGAGATTTATTAAACAACACGTTGCATATCTTGTCAAGTTTTAATCTTCTTGGGGAGGAGCCATAACTAGGCATAGCTAAATAAATAATCTACAACCCCTTATGATGGATCATGTAGCCAATTAAATGACTGCACAAGAATTATTAAGACACAAAGTCCCACCATAGCATTACACTCTAAGGTCCCCGACACTACTACCCACATAATATAACTGCATGACTCCGTCTTAGGCTTACTTGTCCTCCCAAGTCTTCCTCAATTCATTACACTACGTTGTTCTCCTATGAGCCCTTATAGGTGAAGTGTTGTGTAGTCGACGTTCGCACAACACCATCATAGAATCACATAGAAGATAAACTCTTGACAAAATACCAACACATGTTATATATAAATCATTGCCAATTCATCCTATGCCCTCAGGAACATATGGGAACTACTCAATGCAACATGCATATCAGTGGCATAAAGGGTACAACACAATCTGAAATAAATACTTCACCACCAAATAATGACAAGTACCCAATCACAAACATGAATGGGAGCACAGACAATGATCTAGGGTATAGCAACTCTCAAACTATGAGGGGAACGGAGTGGATCACGAGATGATGATGGTGATGGTCTTGGTGATGGTGTTGATGTAGAGGCCTCCTCCTACGCCAAGGAGGAGAGGTGATGATGATGGCGGTAATCCCCCCCTCTCCGGAGCTCCGGAGCAGCAGGATCTGACCCCCTTCGGAGAGAATCAGGAGTTCTGCCGCCGCCACGGCCTCAGATAATTCGGGAAAAATTAGGGCGTCCTTTTTCGGGGAAGACGAAGGTGTTGGTAAAAAGCCCCTCCCGAGGAGGTGCCCGAGGCACCGTTTGATGGGTCCCACGCGGCCAGGTACATGGGCCCACCTAACTTGGGCCTCGTGGCCCTCCTATCTTCGGTCTTCTTCCCACTGCCCTTCTCCTGATGAAAATCTGCCATGGTATTTTGTCCTTTAATTATTTGGGTTCGCGAAACTCCTGAAACAATAAAGACAAGAAAAGGGGGGTATTCTGCCTCCCAGATATTAAATACCAAAAATAGGGACTTTGTATGAAAGTCCCATAAATCATCTAAAACATGCAAAACATTGATATAACAGTGCAAATAACATTCCCATATGAAAATATAAGGTATGAAAATGATGATATAAAATTGTAACATCCCAAAACTTTGGAATGTTTTAAAAATCACAAAAATTTAAAACTTTCATTATTAGATAAGGAAAGTCTCCAAAAATCAAGAAAAACCATCATTGAAGATTATATTGATTTCTTCAAAGGGTTATTATTTTAAATATTCTTTTATCCTTCATTTTCAAGTTTTAAAGTTTTGGAAATAAAATACTTAATTTGGATTTCTATAAAATCCTAAAAACCTTTTCTGCAAAGTTTTTCATATTTTGACAAAGCCCATATTTAAATGAGTATTTGTATTTAAAAGGATTTATCAAAATCTATTTAATAAAATATATTGTCCCAAAATATTTGTTGGAGTCTATCATTTTAAATGATATTACTCATACTATTTTTCTGGATTTTATTTGAGTTCAAAAAGATTTTATAAAAGCCTATTTATTAAAATGACATAAAAGTGTCAATTATGCATTTAAGCAATATTTGAATTTATTAAAAAAATAAAATATTTTGAATTGGTTGCAAAGTATTCAAATAGATTATTCTGGTTTTTACAAATTTTACAAAATTTATTTGAACCAATTTGGATGCTTATTTCAAAAGA
Organism: Puccinellia tenuiflora; assembly: GCA_012064385.1. Lineage (NCBI taxonomy): Eukaryota > Viridiplantae > Streptophyta > Magnoliopsida > Poales > Poaceae > Puccinellia > Puccinellia tenuiflora. The sequence goes on along the minus strand of QRDG01002483.1, from coordinate 1,510,102 downwards.
TACAATTTAAAAACAGAAAAAGAAAAAGAAAAACATGGTGACGTCATGCATGACGTCACCTCACCTTCAACCTCCCGCACGGGATTTACGCCCGAGACAACTCATTTCCCGTTTCTTCCCGATTTGATTGCCGGTGATTTAAAGCCCCAATTTGCGCACGGTTTCCTCCTACTTAAAGCCCTCGACCTCCTCTACCTTTCCCCCCCAAAAGCCCCCTCCCAAACGCCCCCGGGCTGCCCAATTTCGTCGCCGGCATTTGTTTCGTCATCGTCGTATTTCTTCAACTCCGGCAAGGTGAGCCATCCCCCGAGCCTGTGACCCCCTCCGTTCGACTCCCCATGTCGGTGCGCACCTCCGTGACCCCTCCCACGAATTTATTTTGCAGCCAAACGACGTCCCCATCCTCGACCCGAGAGCATCGTCTGGGCATCTCAGTTCATCTCCAATCGCACACCTTCGCCGCGCCGGTAAAAGCTTTTCTCTAAGCCACCCGATCCCAATCCAACGACGCAGAACAGGTCGAGCCGATATGAGCCAAGCCGAGCCAAGCCGCAGCTCAACCCGAGCCGTGAGCCGATCCCAATTTCTGTTTTTTTAATTCGGAATAAAAATAGAAATGGCAGTTTTGCAGAACAGTCCCTGCAACTTGAAACCTTCATATCTTTTTATTGGTTTGGCCAAATTCAAATATTTTTATATATTTGAAATCATTAGAACCTGTAGAATATTTCTGTCCTTTTAGTTTTCTGTTTTGAAAAGTTTAAATTTATTTGAATTTCAAATGTGAAATTTGAGTAAATTTGTCATAACTTTAGTTTAAAAATAGATTTTGGAGTAAATCCAATTGTATTAGATTAGTTTTGAAGTCCTCTGTCCAGAGAGACCAATCCCATATTTTTTAATTATTTTGTTTAACAGTATTATTTATTTTGTGATTATTCCCTTTTTGGGAATTGTTTCATGTTGTTTTTATATTAAAAATTGTTTTAAATGCATTTTGACCTCATGCATATTTTTACAAATCAGAAAACTTAGTGTAGTAATTTTCTTGTGATTTTAAATGCATTTCATGCATTGCATTTTATTGTATTGTTATTATTGTTTTGTTTGTATGTTTATATGTGGCTTGTTTTATTTGTTAGACCTTTCGGAGAGACCCGGGAATTTTACCAACTGTTGCTCCTACTCCTCCTGCTGCCAAGGCAAGTGGCACACTTGCATACTTTTCATCCTATTATTTTGATATATGCATTGTTTTAGCTTTTACTTAGAAAATTTGCATGATAGGCTTATTAGTATTGCTATGCTAGACCTGTCTAGTATTAACCTAGAATATCCCTAAGTGTCTAGCACCTATTTGTTAACTTAGTAGATATTAGCATTGCTGCGCTCAAAATTGTTTTATAAAAGTTGGTAATGAAAAACTACTAAGTTAATGAACCACCTGGGTGGATGTGGCATGTGGATGGAGGTTGAAGGTTGAGTGGCTGCTTAGGCTCATCTAGGTGAGTTCACCTGGGTTAGACCTAGGATCATTTAGATGAGTGGACCTGAGTATGTGCACTTGTGGATTGCCACCAAGGGACAAAGAGATTGAAGTTACTCCAAGTGAAGATTGCTTCCAGTGCAGCCATTAGTCATATGGGCTCTGTCTTGATCAACTAAGTTCCGTGGACTCATCCCGGCTTGACAGGTGGTGGTAGAGGTTTGTAGGTGGAGCGCGTCAGGCCGGTATGGGGTGGGAAAATGCTTCTGAAAGATCTCGTCTTAACCTTCTTCTTTTCCCCGGAACACCAATGGAGTGTGAGGGATAGTTTGGGTTGGTTAAGTCTAATGGTGAACGTGCACAACCTCTGCAGAGTGTCAAACTAAGTACTTAGCCGTGTCCCCGGTTACGGACAAATATGAGCAGCTGATCAAGGACGTCAACGGAGGATCTCATCATTCTAATTTCTCTAAGTTAAAAACTTGATGGGTGAACAAGGGTAGTTGAGACGGTGGCTTTCGTGCCATGAAAGTCTCGTATAGATGAAAAGAAGTTTTATAAAGAGTTAGGAAAAAGTTGGCTTTCCGCAAAAATTAGCCTTCAAACTCCACAAGCCAAATATGCATATAGGTTATTAGAGTTGTTCCAATATGAGTCCACAAAGTGTCACTTGCCAGTTCCATTTTATATGGTTCTGACCCACCTTGTTGCAACATTCTTACTGTTGCAGGATGCTCTGATGCTGAGTGAGGTTTCGATTAAGGGTTTCGAGTCTGCAACCAACATGTTCGCCTGTGGCACATGAAGATGATGGAGGCTCATTGCTAATTTTATTTCCGTTGTGCTGATCTTTGTAAAATGCTAGCCTTGAGCTATGCAAGTTGTATTGAATAATGGTAAAATCTGGATCATTCGTGTAATAAATTGATACAATGTTATGGTATTCATCATAAACTGTGTGTGCTAGCGATTCGATCCAGGGACTAGCACTATACACAGGGATCTTGCCAAATTTTAAGTGCAGGTCCGCTACAAAAATGCATGTATCAGGGAGTGGCCAATATCAACAATCGGCTGGGGAGTCTAAGCGTCAAGCAACTCGGCAAACTATGCAAAGCCGACTTGTGTATCCTGGTGACTCCTCATACTGGCGAGTTAAGGCGAAGGAGCTAAAGCAGCTGACCTGGGAGGTGGGTTGGTCCCAAATAACTCATTGGTCATTGGAACGCACGTGCTGAAATTGAAGGACCCGGCCATCGAGCTGGCAAATGATGAGCCGATACTTGCTATCATGCCTAAGGTGACATTCAGTGACCATGAAGCCGGATCCAACCAAGCCGTAGCACCTAAACCCCGGGACCAAAAATATACCCAACCAAAGTGGTGCCCACCAGGTATAACGAAGATGCAAGGGCGGAAGCTACAGAGGGCAAGAAACCGGGAAAAGGTGGAAGGAGAAGCTGAGCGAGCCAGAGACGCTAAATTCAACGCTGAAAAACCAATGGTGTCGGCTCAAGTTTGTGTACCCAAGCCGACTCCTGCGACGACTCCTTTGATGATTGCACCAAGTCCTGCTATAAGCGATGAGACGGAGCCGGTTTCCGTACCGTCCATTACTTATTCATCATGGGCAGATGAGGTAGAAGCAGCAGATTTGGAGGCAAGTGATAAGCCGGCTGAAGAAGAGTCGGCACATGAAGGCCCGATAACGGACTCGCCCAGCAAGGAGCCGGCAGAAGGTGAAACAGAGTTATCGGAATCAATAACGGACGAGTCGGAAAATTTGCTAGAGGAGGACTTGCTGGATTATGAGAGTATGCCGACTCATGTAGGCATGGACATTAACATGGTATACTATTTGCCTGCTGAATTCCGTGCTGTTGAAGAGGAAGGAGAAGTAGCGCAACTCGACTTTGGACCCAAGAACGCCGTCTTCGAGAAACCTGAAGGACCGGTTAAGCACCTTAAGCCTTTGTATGTCAGAGGACATATCAATGGGAAGCCAGTTACCAGGATGATGGTTGACAGGGGTGCTGTGGTAAACTTAATGCCATATTCTGTCTTCAAGAAGTTACAACAAGAAGATGATGATTTAATGAAGACGAACATGGTGCTGAACGGGTTCGAAGGAGGAGATGGAGTAGAGGCCAAAGGAGTTATCAGTTTGGAGCTCACAGTGGGAAGCAAAACTTTGGCTACTGCATTCTTTGTTGCTGAGGTGCAGGGAAATTACAATGTGCTACTTGGACGGGATTGGCTCCATGCAAATTAGTGTGTGCCATCCACCATGCACCAGCAACTTGTACAATGGATCGATGACAAGATTGAAGTCGTTCATGCTGATAACTCGGCATGTATTGCTTTAGCCGAGTCCATTGTTGATTGGCAACATTCAAATGTTACATTCTTTCGGGACGTGATTTATCCGGGTTCGATTTCCTGAGTGCTACCAGGGATGGATTCGTGCCAGTATCCTTAAAGCCGATTGATGGTAATCGGCTGCGACTCAAATAAATGGATCCCAACGATGAGTGGTTGCAAAAGCGTCTGGACAAGTATCGGGCCGAAAGAAACGATATGTGTGAAGCAATTGAAGAACTAGACGACATGGACAAGTTGGGACACGGTTTTACGTCGGCCGACCCGCTTGAAGAAGTAGATATTGGGGATGGCATTGTTCCCAGGCCGATGTTTGTAAGCAGGAATTTAGAAGCCGATTATAAATCCGGGTTAATTGCGCTAGTAAAGGAATACGTGGACTGCTTTGCTTGGGAGTACCACGAGATGCCCGGGTTAAGCCGAGAGCTCTTCAAGCATCGGTTACCAATAAAAGCCGGCTTCAGACCACATAAGCAGTCGGCTCGCAAATTCAATCCGGCAATATATGACCGGATCAAACAAGAGATTGGCCAGCTTCTAAAAGCTAATTTTATCCGGCCTTGCAAATATGCTGACTGGATCTTCAACACTGTGCCAGTCGAGAAGAAAGGATCTGGTAAGATCAGGGCATGTATAGACTTCAGAGATCTAAATCGAGCTACGCCCAAAGATGAATATCCTATGCCAATAGCCGACATGCTTATCAATGATGCCTCAGGGCACAAAGTCATCAACTTTTTAGACGGAAACGCGGGTACAATCAAATATTCATGGCCGAAGAGGACTTGGGTAAGACAGTGTTTCGCTGCCCCGGGTTCGTTTGTTTACTCGAGTGGACAATAATGACCTCTGGGTAAAGTTGATATTCCATGATCTTCTTGGAGTCGTATTGGAGGTATACATTGACGACGTAGTGGTCAAGTCGGATGGCGAGTTAAATCATTTGGCCGACTTACGACTTGCGTTTGAAAGAATGAGGATGTACGGGCTCAAGATGAATCCTTTGAAGTGTGCCTTTGGCGTGTCGGCTGGGAAATTCCTTGGTTTTGTTATACATGAAGCTGGCATAGAGGTTGACCCGGCAAATATTGAAGCTATCCAGAAAGTGCAGGCGCCGACTTGCAAAAGGACAAGCAGAAATTCCTAGGCAAGGTAAATTATTTGAGATGGTTTATTACTAACTTGTCTAAGAAAGTTGATGCGTTCACACATATCCTTCGGCTCAAGAGTGATGACGAGTTCATCTGGGGGGCAAGGCAGCAAGAGGCATTTGATAGAATAAAAGCCTGCTTGTCTAAACCTCCAGTTCTGAGGAAGCCGGCTCATGGTCTACCGTTTCGGCTTTACATTGCTGCCGAGGAAAAGGTAATTGGAGCAGCCTTGACTCAAGAAGCCGAAGGACAGGAGTACGTTATCACATACTTAAGTCGACGACTGCTAGATGCGGAGTCCAGGTACGGCTTTGTGGAGAGGTTGTGCCTGTCTCTTTATTTTGCTTGCACCAAATTGCGCCATTACCTCTTATCTGGCGAGTGCAAAGTTCTTAGGGGGTGTTTGTTTGGGCTTTTGCTAGCTTTGCACTAAAAAAGCAGCCCAAACGAAACAAACAGCATGCGTTGGCTGTGGGCTTCGATGAAGCCACCGAGCAAAATAGGCATACGCGATGAAGCACGTCCGGAGGTGCTTCCCATGGCTTCCCGCAGAGGAGAGCGAACCGTTCTCGAAATTGGACATGTCCTTTGACGTATTCACGAGGAAAATGCCACCCGTGGCCCAGCCCAACGTCGACCGACACCAACGCGAGGAGCTGCATACCCTTTCCCTAATTTTCTCACATTGCAAGGGTTCCACTTCCTCCGGTTCCCAGCCGCCACCTCCTTCCTCCCAGTGCCAGCCACCACATCCCAGCTCCGCCCCACCACCGGAAGTTCTCCTCACCCGCCAGACCTCCTGCCCGCCGCCAGACCTCCTGCCCCGCCGCCGGACCTCCTGCCCCGCCGCCGGATCTCATTCCCGCCGTCCTCAACCGAAGCCCGCGTCTAGATCCCGTCCCGGCCCGACATCCTCCCCGCCGCCAGACGTCCTCCTCGCCCGCCGGACGTCCTGCCCCGCTGCCGGACCTCCTACCCCGCCGCCGGACCTCATTCCCGTCGTCCTCGACCGAAGCCTACGCCGAGATCCCGTCCCAGCCCGATGTCCTCCCCGCCGCCAGAGTGCATCGACGCCGTAGTCGCCCCGCCTCGTCCCGGCCCGACCTCCTCCTCGGCCTCCTCGCCCATCCCCGTCCCGACCTACCGCTGCTCACCTCCTCCCCTGCCGACCTCGTCCCAGGCAGAGGTAATGCCACGAATTTGAAGTCCAATTTCTGATATTGCTTGTGGTACTGCTGAAACGTAGATGCTATAGAAATATGCTTGTGGTACTGCTTGTGGTAGTGGTAGTAATCTGTATGTAAACTGCAAAGAAATATGCTTGTGGTACTAATCTATATATAAGACTGCTATATAGAAATATGCTTGTGATAGTGCTGAAACCTAGATGTTGGTCTTGAATTTTTGTGGTTATAGGTTGGTACTGCTATAGAAATTATGCTTGTAGTAATGCTGTAGTAATTTGTAGTTTTTTGCTATAGCTGGTATTACTTTGCAATGGCCAAGGCTATTTGGGATGCATACGGCACTAGAGTTTTTTGCTACATATGTATGGAAGAAGTGAACGACAACAACAGGGAAGGGGGTTGCTTGAGTAAAAAGGGTTACCAAAATCTTGAGAGGATTTTTTTGAGAAAATAGGAGAGAAATTAGTGAAGAAGCAATTCAAAAATAAGTGGGATGCTGTAAAGAAGGATTACACGGGGTGGATGGAATTGCAAAATGCAACCGGGCTAGGCTGGGATCCCGAAGCAAAAACTATGGATGCAGATGATGATTGGTGGAAGACTCACCTACTTGTAAGTTATCATGTTCATAACTATCTTCTTTGTCTTTCTATCTATTTTATTAATCATAATAATTGGACTCATGTATTTATGTTCTTATTTTCAGATTCGTCCTGATCATGCAAAGTTTAGGAATGGGCCACCTCTCAACTTGGTCCAGCAAGATGTTACGTTTAGGAAGGCACATGTCACTTGAGAATCAGTAACCATTGCAGGAGAGGAGACATGAGATGGCAAGGGAGCTCCCATATTGCTTGATGATGATCATGATGGATCCAAAATAACAGGGAAGCGCAAGTTGGGTGCTAGAGAGAAGGAAAAGGAGAGCCCATTCTTCACGATTTACAACAATGGTCTTAATACACTTGTTTCAAGGGCTGAAGGTAGTTCTTGCACCAAGGAAGACAAGGTTCCAACTATGAAGGAATTTTTAGGCATGGTTCGTGAGTGTGGAGTGCAAGAAGGAACTGATCTCATGTTCACAACAAGCAAGCTAGCCATGGTCAGGGATTCTAGAGAGGTGTTTGCAGCATTTGCAACAAATGATGGCAGGCTCGATTGACTGAAGAGGACACACAATGAGATGAACAAGTATATGATGAGATGCAATTCATGTACCATTATGTTGTAATGTACTTTTATTCTTGTTGAGACTATTTTTGAACCCACAAACCATTCTGTTGTAATGTACTATTTATTATTTAGAACCCATGAACCATTCTATTATTTTCACATGTTCTATTTTCTGTGTACCCTTGCTGCTTGTTGCATGTGTATTATTTTCACATGTTCTATTTTCTGTGTACCCTTGCTGCTTGTCGCATGTCTATTATTTTGACATGTTCTATTTTCTCTTATGTAGATGGATGATGGTGATGAAGACAATGAAAGGACGCGTCATCTACTTGGATTGGCGCGTGACATGGCTGTGTTGGGCTACTATGGTAATCTCTATAGCGAGAAGTATTTGAATAAGGAACCTAGAAGGATTCCACAACAAACTGGGCTTGAATGGGTTAATGAACAACTTGGAAATAGGAAAAGATGCTACAAAATGTTCAGAATGTACCCTGATGTGTTTCATCGATTGCACAACCTTCTAGTTTCTAGTTATGGGTTGGAGTCAAGTAGAGACATGTCATCCCTAGAATGTCTAGCTATGTTTTTATGGATGGTTGGAGGACCACAATCATTTAGGCAAGTTGAAAACCGTTTTAGTCATTCTACTGAATCAATACACAGGAAGTTTCATATGGTCTTGAATTGCTTGTACAAGTTGGGTAAGGATAACATACAACCAGTAGATCGGAGTTTCAAGGATGTGCACCCAAGACTTCAAGATGCACGTTTTTACCCTCATTTCAAAGATGCCATTGGTGCCATAGATGGCTCGCACATTCCTGTTGAAGTACCCGCAGAGGAGGCAGTGAACCACACAGGAAGGCATGGTTACACATCACAGAATCTGCTAGCGATATGTGACTTCGATCTGAGATTCATATTTGTTGTTGCTGGATGGCCTGGTTCGGCACATGATACACGCATTCTACAACGTAGCATGGAGAAGTATCCAGTACAATTCCGACCCCTCCTGTGGTAATATTCTCTATGATTATTCACATGAGTACTACAAATGTGTACTACCTTATTGTTTCATGCTAATTATTCACTTTTCCTTTTATTTGCAGATACGTACTACCTTGCCGATTCTGGTTATCCAAACAGAAAGGGGTTCCTTACTCCTTTTAAAAACCACACGTACCATATACCGGATTTTCGTCGAGAAGGACGACCAACAGAAAAGGAAGAGCTTTTCAACTATCTTCACTCATCGCTTCGGAATGCTATCGAGCGTGTTTTTGGTATCTTGAAAACAAGTGGCGCATATTGAAGTATATTCCTTCTTATGGTCTGGATACACAGAAAAGAATTATCCTCGCTTGCATTGCACTTCACAATTTCATTAGAGACTCTCAGTTACGTGACAAACAGTTCGACCGATGTGATGCAGATGAGAATTACATCCCTAAGGTCCAAAGGCAGTCAGTACCATTAGTCGGTGATACCTCCCCGAGTGAAACAAACACGGATGACATGAAAGCAAGGCGTGAACGTATTGCTACTGCACTGTTCAATGCTACAAGAAGATGATCAATTCGTGCTAGCTAAGTTATTATGTGTAACGTCATTTACATGTAGTTTGGATAAATCTATATTTATTATGGACAATATCTTATTTGTGTAATAGTAAGGATATGTATTTTGGACAAATCAATTATTTGGTGTGTTTACTTGCGTGTTTTTTATATTTATAGCGACAGATATGCTTATACACTTCAATCGACATTTCAATCAGTAAATATATATGTTCACGAAACTCGGAGGGTATTTCAGAGAATTCCTTATCTCACAGCTAGGCAGCCAGCCGAGTTGCCAAACAGTTAAACTCAGAAAAGCAGCTTTCCCTGCACAACAGCTTCCCCCTCACAGCAGCACAGCCAGCCACAACCAGCCAGCCACAGCCCAAACAAACACCCCCTAGATCCTACAAGAGTTCTCATTCATTCTAATTTCAGAAAATAAAATTTGATGGGTGAACCCAGGGATATGAGCACTGATTTCTATCGGTGTCCAATGATTGTTTACTTTTGTTGTAAAATTGTTTATCAAATTGATAGGTTAAAACTGCATTTTATGCAAAGAGACTTCAAGTCCACCTAGACCAAATTGCATGTAGTTGCTAGGTAGACTATTATTTTATTAATTCCATGCTCACTTGCCAGTACAAATCCCATTGTACTGACCGTATTCGCGAACGGCTGCAATTACACTATTACAGGTACGATATTACGTAGGTCTTGGAGCTACACCTAGCATGTACGCCTGTGGCGCGAGTTGAATGGAGCTTCATTATCGTTTATTTTCCACTGTGTGCTTTTACTTCAATAAAGTTATTTTGTGCTAGCGTCAATGCTATGCAAAGATGTAAGGAACTTTGTTATTCTGGATCATTTCATTGTAATAAAAGACGCATTGTGCTCTGTCATTTCATTTGTAATGAGTGTGCTAGCGAGTCGATCCGGGACTTGCACTATACTCATAGACGAGATCCATATTATTGGGTTGAGTCGCTACATTAATACAATTATAGCATGGAGGATAAACATTTATCATGAACGAGAAATATGATAACAAATAATCTTTATAATTGCCTCTTGGGCATATTTCCAACAAGTTTTTCCTTAGTGAAGAATCAAGGTTTAATCGAACTAGTAGGACTTCGAAATCAACAATGAGGTGCACGTCGACGATCTCTGGCGCGTAACCATCAATGAGCATGGACCTGCACACACTCAAACAATTACTTTGCCCCCAATGGCAGGAAGGCTTGTCAATCTTCCCGGTCTGCTAAAAACAAAGCGGTTAAAACGAATAGTATAGTGGATGAAATATGGAAATGGACCAGCGAGAAAATGATTATGAGAAGCAAGTAAACGGTGTTGTAATCAATGTAAAAAGATGGAGCGGGGGCCATGGGTTCACTAGTAGTGTCTCTCCATAAGATAAAATACTCATATGATGGGTAAACGAATTACAGCTAGGCAATTGACAAGATTATGACACAAACTTAATCGAGCCAAATCAAAGAGTTCATGGTAATATTTATATAGGCATCACAACAAATAACAAAGACCGTCATCCAACTGCATCTTTGTCTAAAAAGTCGACCTAGGGATCGCTATCCAGCCTATCACACGTTGGTATTAAGTTGCAAGCAACAGACAATTGCATTAACTAAAGCGCATGATGTAAGCAATATTTATAATCACGTAGACATAAACACTACTGTTTTACCCCTACTAGCAACATCACACCCTCGTCCTTAGACGTTTCTGTCACTCGTCCCAAGCACAAGAGGGGGCATGAACCTACTATCTAGCATAAATACTCTCTATTGGAGATACAAGCAATCACTTGGCCAAAGTAACTACGTACATCGTAGAGCATGCAAGAACATAAATCAACATATAAGAACCATGCACAATCTGATCATAACTTCATAATCCATCGGATCCCAACAAACACATCATATATCATTACAATAATCGATCTTGATCATGTTAGGCAGCCCACAAGATCATAAACATGGAGGCACATGGGAGAGAGACAACCATGTTAGGCGGCTTCGGGTCGAGTTTGTGGAAAATAATCACCGTCTCAACGAAGTTAGGTCAATTATGTTTTTATAAGCATCGAGGGGGGTCGAGACGGTGCCCAGGGGGCTGGGGCGGGCCCCACCCATGGGTCCAGGAAGGACCGCGGCCAGGGGTCGTTCCCGGCTCGTGGGTGGCCCCCAGGTCGCCCTTTCATCTGTGGTTTCGTCGTGGAAAATAAAAAATCTCCGTAAATTTTCGTGCAATTCCGAGAATATTTCCAGAAGTAAATTTTGTGAAATAGAAAACAGCAAAAACAGGGAACTGGTACTAGGCATCTTGTCAATAGGTTAGTCCAATAAAAATGCCTAAAAATGATATAATAAGATAGTAAAAACATGTGAAAATGATAATAAACAAGCATGGATCAATAAAAAATTATAGATACGTTTGACACGTATCAGCATCTTAGTGCCGAGTCGTCGCATCGTTGCACATGCCGCATCGTTTCAGGCGGCGCATCGTTTCAGTGGCTAGGTGGGCGGCACAGTGAAGCGTTGCCTCGATCCAGCGTCGTAGAGCCCACGCGGCGACATGCATGCCGTCTTGGCGTTAATGGCGACGACATCTCCACTCATTCGACCGGCTTTAAATCCACCACCGGCCCTCTCATCTCACACACTCCACCAACGGCTCTCTCCCTTTCCTTCCACTTGCAAAGCCAGGATGCATCGCCGCAAACCAGATGCCTGGCCGACGGAGGAGGACCTCGAGCGGCACCGCCGCCTGAACGCGGCTTCGTTGCTGCACTGCGAACGGCGCAACGAGATACGCCGCGTCCAGAGGCTCTGGATTGCGGCGGCTCGGGTTGTGGCGTCGCCACCACCTCCGCCTTCACCTCCACAGGTTGACGGTCGAGGAGGCGTATCAGCTCGTACGTGACTACCTCCCGCTGCCCGCCGACCGTCGCCTGCCGGACAACTGGATGCTCAACCTGGACAATGTCCCGGTAGCACCGCCCCTCACCGGGCAGGCGAGGCTGGAGTACATCCAGTCGGTGTGGCAGGCAGAAGTCGCCGACAGTCACGGAGGAGGAGCGGAGCAATCTGCCTCTGTTCAACGCGTCAGCGACGTACTGGGACGTCATGGTGACGTCCGAGCATGCCGCCCGCCTCCACAGCTTCGCCACCAACGACACTGACGACGAGCCACCTGAACCGGTGTCAGACGAGGAGGAGCCAACCCTTCCACCGCCACCAAGCTGTGCCGACCATTGATATCGATTCCCTACCAGACGAGGGCTTTCAGGATTCTGGTCAAGGAGAGCTTTCTCCGCTTCCTTTTTTTCAAACAATGCAGGAGCACTACATGTATAATAATTGATTGAAGAAGAAAAGCCAAAAAAATGGCTACAAGTCTTTACAGAGGAAGTGACCTCAGGCCGAAAATGACCCAAAAAAGACATAAACAAAAACAAACAACCAGATACTCCTAAACAACGAAGAATACATGATCGACCAAAAGGGTAAAGCAAAATTAAAACCTATTATAAGGAAAAATGACCTGCACTTGCAATAGCTCATTGCTCTGCCTCCTGCTTGATGAGTTCAATGAGGACTGTCAATGGCTTGGTGATTTCATCAAAGATCCTGTTATTCCTCTCTCGCTAAACCATCCAAACGACAAACATGATAATTGAATCAAGTCTCCTCCTATGCTTCCCATTGACGGAGTTCCTGGCATGTATCCACCAATCCATTAAAATAGCTTGAGAAGGTGGAATTAGTTGCTGAAAGTTGCACCATGACATCATATGTCCCCAAATAATATTTACGACCGCGCAACCAATGAAAAGGTGTTGAACATCTTCTTCATCTGTGTTGCAAAACGGATATTTATCGTTCCGGGGAAGACCTCTTCTTGCCAAACGATCTGCTGTCCAAACTCTCCCCCGAACGATTAACCAAATTGCCAATTTAGATTTTATCGGTGCCCATGATTTCCATATTGCCTCAGCCACTTCACAAGTAATATTTGTCTTAAAGTGAGCCTGATAAACAGATTTGGTAGAAAAATGCCCTTTGAATCCCAAGTCCATCTCCAATCATCTTCAACAAGAGGATGTACCTGAATCTCGTGGCACTCTTCCCAGATGGCGAGGACATGCGTGAACATATTGATTGTGATTGGGCTTTTTATATCCTCGATCCAAGCCCCATTTGTAAGAGCTTTGGCGATGGTTCTTCTGGCCTTAGTTTCCGAATTTACAATCTCATATACATCAGGGACGATCTCTTCAATAGATTTGCCGTTAATCCATTTATCGGTCCAGAAGAAAGTTCTCTCACCGTTGGCCAACACGACCCTAGTAGCAGCGTTGAACAGAGCCCTGATGTGCTCCTCCTGCGGTGACGCCAGTTCGCACCATGGCCTATTTTCGTTAGCTCGCAAATTCCAGGCCCATCGCACACAGAAAGCTTTGCTTATGATCTCGAGATCCAAAATCCCAAGGCCGCCGACCTATTTAGGGTGACCGACTATAGGCCAATTAACCAGACATTTTCCACCCTCAACGACATGCACCGCTTCGCTTAGCTTTACTCGTTTTTTCCCCACTCGCTTAGCTTTCCTCATTTTTGCCCAACTTCGCTCTATCGAGTCTCGTAGCCGGCCAAGCGGCCGTTTCTGTCGGGTCAACCTCGTTTGACAGTTAGTTGGCCTGACTAGTGGGGTCAGCCTGGGGCACCTCGTTTTGAATCGCGGTCACGAGTGGGGCCGTGGTAGGGCCGGACTGGAGCAGGAGTGCATGCACCCGGGTGCACCCATGCTGCTCGCCGTCCCCACTACATCAATGCCTGACGGGAATTTAGTGAATTGAAAGTTTTGTTTCATTTGGATAACTGGTTTATCTGTAAATACTCGACGGGCAACTAAAAAATAAACATTTTTGAAGAAATTGAAAAAAATAAGTAACTCGTATATAGCCCGATTTATGTTCTGGGAAAGTTTTGTTTCATTTGAATAATTAGTTTATCAGTAATTAGCTTTTTTTGCTTTGATCTTAAAAAGCTATTAAATCATAAACGATAGTTAATGCTCGACAGGGAACTAAAAAAATGAAGCATTTTAGAAAAATGAAAAAAAATCAGTAAGTCGTACATAGCCCAATTTGTATTCTGGGAAAGTTTTGTTTCATTTGGATAATTGGTTTATCAGTAAATAGTTTTTTTTGGGGTTTGATCTTAAAAGGCTATTAAATCATAAACGATTGGTAATGCTCTACGGGGAACTAAAAAATCAAGCATTTTAGAAAAAATTGAAAAAAAATCAGTAAGTCGTATATAGCCCGATTTGTATTCTGGGAAAGTTTTGTTTCATTTGGATAATTAGTTTATCAGTAAATAGCTTTCTTTGGGTTTGATCTTAAAAAGCTATTAAATCATAAACGATTGGTAATGCTGTACGGAGAACTAAAAAATGAAGCATCTTAGAAAAAATTGAAAAAAATCAGTAAGTCATATATAGCCCGATTTGTATTCTGGGAAAGTTTTGTTTCATTTGGATAATTGGTTTATCAGTAAATACCTTTCTTTGCTTTGATCTTAAAAAGCTATTAAATCATAAACGATTGGTCCAAATGACATGAAATTTTCCGAGAATACAAAACGAAACAAATAGTGCTTACTAGAATTTTTCAATATTTTTCTATAGTATTTAATTTTGAGAACATATTTTTGGGTTCAATGGATGGTGGATATATGGGCGCCAGATACAGCGTGAGTAAAAAAAAGCTAAAATATCATTTTAGAAAAAATTGAAATAAAATCAGTAAGACGTATATAGCTCGATTTGAAATTTGAGAAAGTTTTGTTTCATTTGGATAATTGGTTTAACAGTATATAGTTTTTTTTCTTTGATCTTAAAAAGCTATTACATTAAGATTATAGAAGTCTCTGACCCCTAAGTTGTGGAGAGTTGCTTTTATCTTAAAAAGCTATTAAAATGATTTTATATTTTTATAAGTTGAAAAGAGGATTAATCAGAGCTCGACTCGGGTTCTAAATTTGTTTGCACGAGATATCAAGGTTGAAAAATGAAACGATTTTCAATTCTTTTATAAGTTGAAAAAGAGGATTAACCAGATATTAGTGTCCTATTTAGGATACCAATACTGGCTAATCCTTTGGTAGGGTACCACATTCGGGACTTATAAACTGGTCGTACACGTTATAAACTAGCGAGGTGGGACTAAACATGCTAACCAGTCCGTACGTGCGACAAAACTATCTACTGGGCATTGCACACGATCGACCCCCGAAAACTGTGTGGTCATTTCGGTCTTAGACAGAGAGAGAGAGCATATGGATCCAAGAAAATTAGGCCAAAAAACATAAATTAAAACACTCGCACTAATTTGGGCGAACCTTTTAATCAGCGCTACGACAGAGAGCATTAAGCTTACATGGATTAAGCTAAACACTAATAACAACCTCTAACAACTGAAAAAAGCTAAAAATCCTAGAGCAACNAGAAGAAGAAGAAGAGAATGGGTGGGGGAAAGGGGATGCAATGGTGAGCGAGCACGGGGAGAAGAAGAAGAATGACTGATCTGTTTGTTGGGGGAAAAATGAGGCAAATTAATTACGTCATTTTCTCGTCTTAGACCTTACACACCCACATGTCATTGGGACAGCTGGACCCACTCGTCAGAGGCGAAGACAGAGAATTGCCAAGTCCTACGCGGCCAATCACGTTGCAGAACCAGTCTCTCGCGGATCGCCTTACAAAATCTGATCGGAACCGTCCATGCGATCCATATCGGACGGCGCGGAGCCTGCCCGCAGCCTGGCCGCGAATTTCCTTCTAGAAGACCATATCTGACGGCTGTAATTCGGCGCTAGGGTATGATCGAACGGCTTTAGTTTGGCGCTAGGGTTAGCAGGGTTTTTGAGGCGGTCAACGGGGTTTTCTGAGGTTTGACCAAACTAGGGTATGGCATAACTAATTCAAAAAAAATCAAAAATATAAAACTTGTCCACATGGTCTTCTAATGTGGTATACTAACGACAAAAAAAATATAAATATGGTTTATATACATTTATATGAAAAATTATTAAATCAAGTGAGAGACCTCGAACACTTTGAAATGAGCATAAGTAATTCAAAAAAATCAAAAAAATATGAAACCTTCGCACATAGTCATCTTATGTCATATAGTAACGAGAAAAAAATATAAATATGGTTTACATACATTTGCACGAAAAAGGCTTCACTCAAATGTGATATCTTGAACATAGTAGTAGGGATTTCGAGGGAGATGACCAAATTAGGGTATGGCATAAGTAATTCAAGAAAATCAAAAAATATGAAACCTTCGCACATAGTCATATTATGTCATATAGTAACGAGAAAAAAATATAAATATGGTTTTACATACATTTGCACGAAAAGGGCTTCACTCAAATGTGATATCTTGAACAGAGTAGTAGGGATTTCGAGGGAGATGAACAAATTAGGGTATGGCATAAGTAATTCAAAAATCGAAAAAGTATGAAACCTGCGCATATTCTCGTCTTATGTGACATAGTAACCATGGGACATGCCAATTCGCACCAGAACGCGCCAGAGCGCGCCCACAACGTGCACATCAACTGTTCGACTGAAGTACAACTACAAATAGGGTATTACAAAATCAATGTTCACACTCTTCTCTCGCTCCTTGTGTTAGATGATGGGTCCACGACCTTGCTCCGGGTGTTCTTTGTTGGAATACTCGTTGGTTGCACAATCTTCTTGGCTTTTTTGTTCCTTGCTGGGTTCTTGGCTGGGACATGGATGATCTCAGGAACAGAAGTATCTTGCGTTGGTGTTGGTGCTCTGTTACTTCCAGTAGCTGAAGCTACAAAATCCTGTTGTTGACATTGAAATGGCTCTCTCTCAAGAACAGAAGGATAGTCTTCGAATCCAGCACAAGCCTCCGATAAAAATTCTTCTCCTTCTTGGTCATGAACAGAAGCTTCTCCTTCCGTTGATGTCATCAGTTCAGGTCTCTTCCTTTTAGTACTCTTTGGTTTGCCAATGTTGTTTGGTTTTACCCTTCTTACTTATCCTAGAGCTGGCATTCGAGACAGGAGTGCAATGAAGATTTTAAAATGTGGAAAATAGAAGAACTAGTGCACAAAACAATCAAGGACACACATACCTAGCTGAAACCGCGGCGGCTGCGGCTTTTGCCGCTTTTTATGCTTCTGCGGTGGCTGCGGCGTCATCAATTGCGTCGTCATGTCCAAAACCCAAGCGCACTCCAAGGCTGCATTTCCTAGCTATATGCCCCTGGTTGTCCACATCTTCCGCACTTTCGCCTCTTAATGGTTCTTTCCTCGACAGAACCTCTAAATCTGTTAACCCTTGGCCTTCCAGGTGGTCTGGTCAGAACTGGAAGTCGTAGCTTGAATCCTGGATCGACCATGTCCCATTGGTCTTTTCCCAACAAAGCAGGCAAGTTATCCTCATATGTTTTGTGAAACTTGTCAACATAGTAATATTCAGACACATACGGATCAACTTTGCCCTCCTCACCTCCGATGATGTTCAGAAAAAACAGGGCATGTATGCATGGCTTGCCAGTGATCTGCCATGCTCTGCTTCAGGGAACACGGATTCTACTACAGTCTCCAAACCCTTGCAAGCATCTGTGTGTATATCCAATCCTTCTGGGCACCCTATGACCTTGCGCAAATTCTGCAAAAACCACTTCCAACTTTGCTCTGACTCCACCTCCACCACACCAAAAGCAACTGGAAAAAGCCAGTTGTGTGCATCAACTGCACAAGCAGCTACTAACTGTCCTTTCCATCTTCCATTCAGAGTAGTTGCATCCACAGCCAGATAGGCCTACAACCGCTTACAAACCCCTGATGGCAAGCCTTGAAAGAGACAAAATCTCTCCTGAAGTATGTTTTCTCGATCATCTTCCCACTTTTCCATTTGTAACTCAGATTGTAATGATCGATCTCTACCACACTGCCTGGACTTTCCTTCTCCACCTCAGCTTTGTATGTGTATAACAACTAGAAACTTTCATCCCATCCAGTACCGTTAATGTTCCCAAGAGTCAATTATCTACCATTCCATAACCACATGTCAGGTAGATCCTCCTCAAAGCCATAAATCTCTGAAATTGTTTTACCGAGGGCAGTTGCTCCAATGGATGGATCCTTTCTTAGACATGCGTCATTACCTCTGCGAGCCACTTGGAGGTTGCTAATTTTGATTTATGCTTCTCCACCTTAGCTGAACAAGCATGCGGAAAGTTGTTGTACCATATCTGAAATACAATGAGAAGTATATGTTAGACAATGAGATTGAGATCAAGCAAACATGTAACAAAAATTAACACTGAGATTAACCTATTACCTGAATAGTCTTCTTCCCACGCATACCAGTGGCATGCAACTTCCAACGACACCTTTCATCTGGGCAGTGCACCGTCAGCTTTCGTTTCTCACTCTTCTCAATGTTAAAAACATTATTGCTCTTAATGCAGAACATTGTAAGTGCATTCCGAAGTTCAGCCATATTTTTGTATACTGTACCTGCATCAAGTTGAGGATCATCTCTGTCCCACTCAATCTCTGGCATGTCTTCGCCTTCGTATTCATCTTCAATCAACATGTCAGCGTTCTCCTCCTCCTCTTCAGAATCAGTATCTACAAATGGAACAACGGCCATTTTGCTCTGTTTATCCACATGTTCAGGGAACAACCTCTCATCTTCATCATCGTTGCGAGGCACGGCCTCATCGGACAACAAATCCTCGTCTACACTGGCTGAAGTGGTCTGGCTTGCACCCAGTTGGTTTAGATGGATTGGACCTACGAGGTGTGCGTGGAAACTCAGAATTAGCAGACTTCGATTTCTCAACAGCCACCCGCTTTTCCTTTCCTTTTTCCTTTTCCTTTTGAGAATACTTTTTTTTTTCGAGCCACTCTGACTTCAATTTTTCCAAGGCGGCTGTTCATGTTCTGAGCAAACATACAGCCTATCTGCTCGTCATTTTGTAGTGGGACAAATTCCTTGTCAATCATTTCCCAGTATTTCACTTGAACCGAATTAACTTGGGACCAAGCAAATTTACTACACATTGAACCCAACAAATATTTGAATGAATAACTCGTATGTACCACCAACGGATACCAAAACCCCTTGGACGGTTCATTCGAATTCATAACAGAAGTTTCCATTCTGACCGCCAAACGAGAAGCAGTTTCTTTGTTCATCCTATCTATTATATACTAAAAGCAACATACGGGTCTTTAAATAAAGACACCACGTTGAGCCACATCATCCAAATTATTTCAGCAGTTTGATCTATAATCGAAGGATATGATTTACCAAGATTTAACTAAAACTGCTCATATACCGTTTGGGTCATGTTGATGGACTTCCTGTCACGTAACCTCACGTAATTGATCAAGAGAGTTTTGTTTAACCTGGACTAGGATCTGGCCGTGACGTGGGCAACCTAACTACATTACTAATTAGCACACGTGAAACTGAGTTGCGCCAACATGTCGATTCCCTCCCATATACGATTTGTTTTCCCGAATATCCCTTCGATTTCCCATCTAGCTAACCAAACATAACAGAAAATAAATGATACAGCCAGACTCGCCTTCCCGTCGACCACCGCCGTTCTTGAGTTCACGTCGGCGTCCTTGGCAGGCCAACCATGCATGCACATCGATCGGAGACTCCCTCAGCTAGCCAACCATGATGACTCCCCGTGCATGCTGATGGATGAAAGACTCCCATCAGATTCGGCTTCAGGTTCCAAATTCGCATTCTGCATGTATCCATATAGCTCCTGGATACGCAATACATCCAAGCATGCACGCAGCAGCAACAATCTAATCGTCTGTAATACCCTATATCGAGAATTTTTATCATGTAAAACAGGATGTGCGTATCTACCATGACCATGTGCATATGGCAATATCCATGAAATATGTGCCGCGTCCAATTTATGGATTCTAGGCGAGTTCTGGAGCACATGATTGTAAATTATAATTTTATATATGTTGCTCAACGAAACAGGATTACGAGAAAAAAAAAACCACATGGACGTGTGCCGTCGAAGAGGAGGAAACACCATTCTACTCTCAACTTATAGGAACCAACTGGTATGGTGGATTCACACCAATGAATAATTTATAGGAAAAACTACTATATTTCTACATATGTTGGGGGTACCTTTTTCGCACCACCTAGCGGTTATGGGTTAAATCGGGTTTAAATCGTTCAAATAGGAAAATGGGAGGATGAATCTCAGCGATTATTCCAAGTATAGCCATTTTCATGTGTGGCAGAAACAATAATTTACTAGAAATACAAAACAACCAACTGGTATACTCGAAAATCACATCAAGCAATATTTGAGTATACAAAATTACTTATTTCTCTCGCAAACATTGGTATACATTATGGCATTTTATAAACATATTTATTTTTTCCGTATCACTTCACGCTTATCTCTGATAGGATAATACACAATAGCACCAATTTTTTCCAATCACTATATATCTATACTTATTTGGCAAAAATATGCTTACCCTCTTGCTTATCCAATAGTGTAGCATTTGCCATCGTGTTAAGTTCCTTTACAAGTGTCAACAAAAAAAAAATCAATGTTTTGTATATGCAACTGAAATTGCCCTATATTTCTTTGTGTTTATAAAAATTATTGCTGGCCAAATGTGCTTGAAAGGACAAAGCATTAACTGGAGGAGATGGCGAGCACATTCGGAATGAAAATTGTACCTTTAAGCAGTTGTATGGATTGTGGATAATTTTTTAAATATATATTTATTTCTATCAATGTACCCTGATGTTTCGTAGAGTTTTTTTATTTGTGGGTACAAATATATATATAAATTATTTTATAGCACGTAATTTTGTGGTTAGTATTAGAATTTTTGGGTAACCCATAGTTAATATTTGACAAAGAATGTCACTAACAATAATTTCCAGTAAACTTTGCCAGAAGAATTTTGTAGTAATATCACACCCTCCTTTGTAGATCTCAAAATCTCACATGGCATATAGCTACATGTCATGTTAACTCACATATTATCCTATGGGTGCCAACAAATAATTGACGTAGAAATGTATTTTGTTTTGTTCAAATCTACTTATCCCTATTCTCATTTTTGTTTTTCGTTGAAACTTGGTGCAGACAACCTATCCAGGATCATCTTTTTCCTTATAAGAACAGATTCATCACTTTTCGTTGCAATAATTGTACATTATGATATTTGTTAATGTGGACCCAAGTTTGTGTAATGTACATGCTCAAGCATTACTTATGCCTATTGTTCCGGCATTTCACCATAAATGTTGCATCCTTAATTTTGTAACTAAGTTTACAATTGTTGTACTTCCTCCAATCTGGAAAGAGTTTACGTATGTGGCAGAGAAAGGCCAAATGAGGCTCATCTTGCGGAGTGTAGGGTTGGTGATTTGCCCGAAGATACACAAAATAACTATCAAATGAATAGATCGAGGTGTTCGATAATGCGAACAATACTACATTGGGATGCGTTTTCCTGTGTTGGCCGATCATCTATATGATGTGTACCTGAAGAGCACATCGGCCATTGAATTCTAGGATGCACATGAGCACCAACGTGAACATCTACAAAGAAGTAGTAAATAAGCAAACTGAAGGCTTGAGGTGTGATGATCAATGATTTGTTAGTTTTATTTTCTTAAATGGATCATTGCATGCACAAGAAAGAACAACCGTGCAAGCCTCACAATTGTATGAGGATAGGAACAAAATCAGATGCATTCGTATAATCGTGCTCAAATTGTAGAGAACCGTAGGGTTGCAGATGGCAATTGATCTAGCGGGTGTGAGGATTGCTGGTCAGTTTCATTGGTGTCCTCGCGGCTTCAGGTCGGAATGCATAAGCATTTTATTGAAAAAAATATTTTGATTTTCTATAAAATATACATAATTTTCTTATTATTAGTTGAAACATAATCATATATATATATATAAAATAAAGTTCAACGTTCACCTTTATATGGATATATCCATGTCTAAGAAGTCATGTATTTTACGCTTAAAATAGGTAAAGGGACGAAATATATATGAACAAGGTAAAATAAATATGAAATAATTTTACCACGCTGAAGGTTATGCTTCTTGCATTTCCGAGAGCCTAGCCTACTATTTCTAATTCTAAATATGACGCCCTCGCATTGCGAGGGCCACCCTGCTAGTTTAACGAAAAACAACAGAGTATTGTCAATTCTACCTGTATTTACTAGCTAAATCACACAAATGAGAGATTCAAAACTTACCTCTATGGAATCCACTCGCTATCGGATGCTCCCGGAACGACCCAGTCCTCGCCGCGATCAACGGGGGAAGGAACGGTAGCTATTGATGCGTCGTCGCAGCTCCTGTCAACCTGCTGCAACTCCCCTCCAGCGAAAGTAATAGGGCGGGGCGGGGCGGGGCGGGGCGGGGCGTGGCGGCAGTCGCTGCTGCGGCGAGTGGCGGTCAGATCGGGATTGGACGTGGGGTGGATTCAAATTTGGTACGCTTCAAAATGAGGCCCTAGGTCGGCCCCACCCGAGCCCCCACTCGTGAGTGCACTAAGGTGCCACAGACCGACCCCACTAGTCAGGCGACGTAACGGTCAAAGAAGGTTGACCAGACGGAAACAACCCGTTTGGCCATCTGCGAGAGTGGGTAGAGCGAAGTGGGGCAAAATTGAGGAAAGCTAAGCGAGCGGGGCAAAAACGAGGAAAACTAAGGGAAGTGGGGCAGGAAAGTATTAAACCCTACTTGAAGTTGGAACGAACTGCTCTTGTACAGGTTCGATCTTCCGCAATCCTATTGTAGTTGGCCTTGCACATGCACAACAAGATTTGTAAGATCATCAGTTCTGGACTTGGAATTAACTGCTCTTATATACAAGTCCGATCTTTAATAATATCATGTTGTAGATTTCTTGATAGAGCAATATAGTTCTGGCAAAACTGAAGTTCGTCTCATGAATGTACACACACTGACACACTCACATAATTATCAAAATGTTGACTGACAGCTGGGTAGGCAAAAATGTTGTCCATTTTGCTTGTCCGGCACCACCAACAGAGCGCCTAATGTTTGGGCTGGGTTGGCGGTTCCGGATAGAAATTGGGCTGGACAAACATTTTAGGACCCCCCGGTGTGAGCGTTTTTTTGTCGGGCACCCTAAAGGAGCTTTAGGACCCCCCGGCGGCTTCTTCCATGTTTGTCTCTTGGGTGGTAGATCAAACCAAGATATGTCATAGGTAGGACGGTTAATTAGTATACAATCCATGATTATTGATGATATCATTAACCCGATATACATGTTCCTTGCTCATCACCTACAAAGGCCATAGCCGTAGCCCGAAACGCTCTACAAAGAATATAGCCGGGATATAGCTGGGCTATATCCGACTATTTTAAACTTTGCTTCAGGACAATTTGCGGCAGTCCGAAGCGCCGAATAGGGGAAGAACCCTTTCGCTTGTGCCCAACATTCTAGGCCTAATATGGCCGAGCAGTCAGGTGACATATCTTCGTCACTTTGCTGCGGTTGCATTCCTATGGCCTAAGACGGCTTCTCCCATCCTTGTCTCTTGTGTGGTGATAGTTGTCGTGTGTGCTAGATCAAATCAAGATATGTCATAGGTAGGAGGGTCGATTAGTATACCATCCATCAGTATTGATGACATCATTAATCCGATATGCACGTTCCTTGCTCATCACCTTACTTCTGCTCACCAGACAGCGCTAATCGAGTTGGGACTTGGGAGAGGAGTGAAGTAATCATGCTGCAAACCACACATGCTAATAAGCTATTTGTTTGGGATTTCGGAGGGTACAAGAACGAGAACACAAGATACCTGGTTGTCACAGGACTTCCAAGCAGTTGTGAAGAGGTTAATCATCGATTCATTGTAAGAATACCTCGATCTTATTGCACGTTAGCGATGCACTGGGAGCACCATCCACCCCACCTGAGTACTCGGCCAACCTCTTCTTGAAAAATTGTGCTCCTTCGAGAGTTGTGGGCTGATGGAATGGAACACGGCCGCCACCTCTTCTTTGAGTCGCCATCGTCATGTGGCAAGCAAGGCTCGCAACGACATCATCAGAAGGTTCGCGGATGACATCTCCTCCTGGCGCTACCGCTTCCCCGGCTCTCAGCGTGGCTTGATCGACACGCTTTGCTCTCTTTTTTCTCAATTCTTGTAACTGAACCTTTCCCTTCCCCGTGTACCCCCGTGTAAGATTTCCTCAGATACGCTATGACCAGCTAGGTCGTCCGAGTTATATAGTAAACGGTGGGGCTTATCCCTCGTGATTCTCCATAAAAAAAATGTACACCTGAAATTAAGATTACAGTCAGGTGTATTTCACTCGAGATTGGACATCCGAGAAACATCTTCCTTGCTCATCACCTTACTTCTTCTCACCAGAGAGCGCTAATCAAATCTGGCTCGAAGTAATCCTGCTGCTAGCCCCGCCACCGCAAGCCAAGCAATACGCAAATAAGCTAGACCCGGGTTGTTTGGGAGTTCGAGAGTACCAGAGCGATAACACACGCCATCTGGTTGCCCAAACAGTAGTCAGGAGGTCAACAGTTGGAGCATCATCCACCCGGCTGGAGGTTCGATCGACTCAAATAGAGCAGAACACCAATCGTGCACCTCTAAGGATTAACACCCAAGAGCAAGAATGATTCCCGACACCTCTCATTCTTAGAAGTGTTTACGTTATTGAGCACCAAGTGAGTATGTATGCGATTCAGAGCAAGGGATATTCTGCCCATTCCTAACAAGATAATTTCGACTTAAAAATACTGGGATGTTAGATAGACTTGCTTTTGAGTGACTACTATATATAATATGTTACTGAGTAGTGTGTGACCTGACATGCATGAATCCAACTCATCAGCTGCACACACACCATATGCAAGGGTACGATATGGTATAGTCACATTAAAACTACACGCGCTAAATTAATGATCTAGATCTTACCAGGTCAAAATCAAGGCCCTATATATATGTGTGGAAACAGGCAACCAATCGATGATATCTGACAAATGAAATAAATATTGAAGCTGACAGCATTTGGAGTGTTTTCTCTATTCTGAGTGCTGTACTTTGGTACACCCTCCACTCAAAACATTTAAATACATATGATTTTCTATTACCATTAATTGGTTGATAATCTAACATAAATGCCGTTCGTTCGCCGTGATCCAAAAATCCAAGTCCATACTTTCGCATCGCCTGCGTGACACACACGTATCCATCTGCCTATGAACTACTCCCTCTGTTCCGTAAGAGATCATAGATAATCATTTTGACTAGCTCTAGTTTATCAATTCCAAACAAGAAAAATACGGAGGAAAATGGAAGCCGGTTTGCCCGTATCCACATGAGTTGAAGTTTTAATTCTTGCGGCGCCGGGCTGACCGACATCAAATAGATGCACAACGATCGCTTGTACAGATCAGACAATTGCACCTTCTCCTGCCATGGTAGTTGGGAGCCAGCTGAGGGCGCTGTCAGTTCATGTTTTGGGACAATTGGTGTTACACTGAAGGCTAACTTGATCTTTATTACTACCAAGGCAGCACTACAGGAAAACCGAACGTTGTCGACCGCCTTTTATAACGAGCATGCTCTCTACCTTAAGTCACAACCATAGTACCTGAGACAGTTATTTGCAAACCCGACAGGGATGGCGATGGTAGAAGAACATTCCCCATGACAGCTAATGGGGATGGGGACGGGGATAATTTTCTTGTATGGTGATGGGTGGTTGAGAAATAACCAGTGGTTAGTGTTCCAGTTGCCACATTTAGTCACACATGCTTTGGTGTTTAGCAGTTTTATCTGTAGCTTCTTTCGGTCCAGCGGCAGTTAATATGGATTGGAGGGTGTAGTAAAGTGGAAAATTGCCACGGCCTACCCACCCATCCACTCAACCCAATAAGGCTATCATGTTAATTGTCCTGGCAGTTTTAAGCAGTAACTGGCACTTAGCACTGGGTTAGTAGGTTAGTTCGAAAACATTTAACAATTAAAAATAATAGATACATTTGGGAATTTTGGAAATATCAAGGTCTCGCACATTGAGCACGAGCACCTTGGGTTCGTACATCAGAAACGATACAACAACCCGACGGAGGAAGCACGCGTGGTCAAGCCTCGACAAGGTGACCATCCGGAGCGCCCCCAATAGGCGGCGAACAACAAGCGCCTCTGGTGATCGACTGAGACCATCCATATATAGAGCTCAGCAATCGCCTCAAGCATGTCATCGCTGAGAGGGTATTCGAACTACTCCCTCCGTTCCATAATATAAGATGTTTTAGACATTTTCCACATTCACATTTGTACCACATGTATCTAGACATGTTTTAGTGTATGTGTTCACCCACTTTCCATTCTTTTAGTCCGAATCTAGACAACATGTGAAACATCTAAAACATCTTATATTGTGGAACGGAGGGAGTACTATGGTAGGCCTCCAGGGCCTCCAACAAGGGAGGGTCGTCAGGGCCACAAATCCAAGCTCAATACTGGAAAAAATGTTTTGAGAAGCAAGAGGCGCTGACAGGCATTTACTGCCCTACCAACGTCTGATAGTCACACATGCTTCATTTCTTAGCCGTTTCATTTGTAGCTTCCTCTAGGAGTTTATCCGATTCAGGTGCAACTAGGGGTATTATAACAGAGACAAGAGGGACCTCTCTCACGACATCAACCATTTTTATCGTCCAATCGCGCCATCTCCTAGTTTTCTACCGTTGGATGCTCTGTCCCTACAGGATGCTACTCCCTCCGTTCCAAATTAGTTGTCTTCCATTGTCAAAAAGTGGATGTATCTAGACATGTTATAAGTATAGATACATCCACTTTTTGACAAATGAAAGACAACTAATTTGGAACGGAGGGAGTACCTTGTAGGCCAATTCAGCCTCATGTGGTTGATTGAGCCAAAAATCCTACTAACCCCCAACTAGGTACATGCGTAGGCCAGGTAGAGCCCAACTGGGTACGCACACTCTTGCAGTGACAGCGGGCGTAAGTTGATCGGAGCACGACCCGTCCTTAGGTGCACCACCGCAAGAAGAAGAATATCACGGACCACCTCGCCGATCGCTCCTCCATCGTGGATGTGAGAGGAATCGATCGATTCTTCGCTTCCATTGTACCATTTCCCTTCCCCTTCTCTGGATTGCAAATCGGTTCTTGTTTGATCCGAATCAAATCTTCTTTTGCATGGACAGAAATTAACAAAAAGAACAACACTGATCTTTTTCATTTAACTGATCGTGCAAAAATAAATATTTTCCTTTTCAACAGCACATTCACGATTCATGTAAAAAGTTGTAAAGTGACGCAGATTTATCTTGCCTTTGTCCATAATACACGTGATGGGAAATGTCATCACCAACTTGAGTTTGGCCAAGGTAGTTGTCTCGTTCACGCACACCATCAAGGGCATGGAGCCCTTCTTCTCTGGTCTACTCTCCGTGCTGCTCCTCGGACAGGTATTTGATTTCAGGATTTCTTAAGTGCTATGTCCTGATAATTGGAATGCACATAAAGATATAAATATGTTACCCTCAACTTTTCTGTTCATGCAGACACAATCTCTACTGCAAAACAATGGAGAAAAAGGGTTAAAGATCTCTGTGAACACTTGGGGCTTCAACTTGGCTATTGTTTCAGTCCTTTCATGTCATCATAGTTCAAAGTACATCCATGTCACCTTTGTTAATCTCTTGTATCCAATGCCTCTCAGGCTGATTTCCCACATAAATCATCCTTACATTGTGCCGCATGTTTTTTTCATTTCAGAATTATAACTGCACCAGCTAGGAGCTACCACACACATCCAGACTTCTGTCCGTTAGATTTCACGTTCAAATCTTTCCTGGTCGTCCGATGATAGTTAAGCGCGAGCTGGACCAATTATCCCTGGGGCCGCTACTCTGCTCGTCGAATCCAAGCCCTCTGATTGATCGGGCTTTAATACCCGAACCAAAGCCCGGTATATATGCGAGCCAGGTCCCGTGAGAAACCAGGCCCATAAGAAGATAGACTGCTCGACACCCTTTTCTCTCTGCTCGCTTCCCTCTATACGCCGCCTCCTCGGGGACCTCCTATATATCGCTTTAGAGCGACCCGAGACGCGAGCGTCGCCTGAAGGACGTCCGTTAATGGGCCGCCCCATTTGTAGAATACTCCATTTTCTGTTTTTTCTTTCTTCCTTTTCTGTTTTCTTTTTTCTTTTCTATTTTTTGTTTGTTCAATTTATTTTCACTTTATTTATGATTTTGAAAAATGTTCAGTTTTGAAAATTTGTACAAATTTAAATATGTTGAAATTTAAAAATTGTTCAGTTTTGTATAAAATGTTCAAAATAATTCTTTTTTTCAAATTTAAAAATTTCTTAAAATTGAATAAATTTTAATTTTGAACATTTTTCATCGCTAAAATAATTTTCAACTTTAAACAGAAAACATCGGTGAACGAAAACTATTTTGACCTTTTTAAAAATCAACAGAAAATGTAGGTGAACAAAAACTATTTTGGAACAATTTTAAAAGTGAACATAAAATATCGGTGAAAAAAGCTATTTTTGAACGATTTTAAAAAGTGAACAAAAAAGGTCAGTAAACAAATTATTTTTGAACAGATTTAAAAAATTAACAGAAAAAAGATTTACGAACGAAAGTTATTATTGAACGATTTTAAAAGTGAACGATAATTATTTTTGAACGATTTTAAAAAGTGAAAAGAAAAAGGTCGGTGAACAATAATTACTTTTGAACAGATTTAAAAAGTGAACAGAAAATTTTTATGACAAAAGTTATTTTCGAACAATTTTAAAAGTGAAGAAAATGATTTATTTTTGAACGATTTTTAAATTGAACAGAAAAATGAAAAATGTCGGTGAACAAAAAATATTTTTGAATGATTTTTAAAGTGAACAGAAAATATCGGTGAACGGAAACTATTTTTGAACGATTTTAAAAGTGAACAAAAACAGATCGGTGAACAAAAACTATTTCGAAAATGAATGAACTTTTTAAATTTGAAAAATAAACATTTTTTGAATATGAACAAATTTTAAATGTAAACATTTTTTGAAACATTTTTCAAAAATCATAAAAAAGTGAAAAATGAGAAAAGAAAAATACTAAAAAAATGAAAAGTAAAAAATAAAAAACAAAAACAAAAAAATAACTACGAAAACAAAAAGAAATAGAAAAGAAACGAAAAAGGTAAAGAAAAAGAAAAACAAAATTAGAAAAGGAAACAGAAAAAAGAAAAACAAAAAGAAAGAAAAGAAAAAGAAAAAGAAAAATGAAAAAACAGAGAAGAAAAAGAAAGAAGAAACGACTGATGAGCCGGCCCATCCACGCCTTCCTTCAGGCGACGCGACGAAGAAGCGTCGCTAATGAGCGATATATAGGGTTTACCGCCTCCTCGCCTCTTCTAATTCTTGTGACCTCCAACGTCCTCATCGCCAATATTCCAGGCCAGATCACCGGCTGGCACGCGACGAAATCGCATTCCCCTATGCGCCTCTCCCCATCACCACCAACAAAACCCAACGGTATTCCATCCTTTCTCCACAACACCCCATTTTCTTCTTTCAATTTTTAGATCCGATCCGATCTATGAGGATTGATAATAAGGACTGATTTGTGCCATTGCTCTCTTCTCCTAAGGTTTTTAATTTCCTCTTTGTGTTTTCGTGGGGTCTGTAATTTATTCCTTCATTCCCGTTTCCTAGGGTATAACACAAAGATCACGTGGGATAGTTAGCCCGCAAGATATGGCACCGCAAAATAATACATGGAGTTGCTTCAGCCCATCATGAACAATGGTATGCAATGGCTTACAGCTCGAAGAACATGCATATTTTTTGTTCTCTACTTGTATACGATGCAAATAACTACTTCGAAATTTACATGACCAATTTATGCGAGAAAAAATTCTTGGGGTCTGGATGCTAATTTTGAATTGACCAATGAGGGGTTGATCTTGCAAACTTGAGCCGTAAACATGCCAGCCAAACTTGAGTGGAGATGTTTTGTTACATTAGTAATCAAGATCTCTGTGCATCATGCCTTGCGTACTATGTTGTTCTCACTGTTTTATCAAATATGCAATTTTGCCTCCACTAGACTACCTCCGAAGTTCCCCTCACTGTTTTAATTTGGTCGATGACTCAGCGCCTTCGGCGTTACTGTCTAGCCAGAGGAATGAATCCGCTGGGAGCTTGCCATTCAAGAAGATGTACTCGCCTTGCCCCGTCCTGAGCACAGATGGTAACGACATCCTTTACCTCAAGTCATACAGGAAATTTGGAGATCCATATGGATGGGTGGTTGCTGTTGACCTTGCGGAGAAGACGACACTGAAAGTGGAAGCACCTGGGGCGCACCCTTTTGGAAGATATCATCCTTCGCAGCAAACATTCCGTACCTGTGCATTGGTGAAACATCTGAAAATGTCTCCAGGTAACTGTTCACCTTCTATTGTTATCATCATGCTTGTGACCCTTTCAACAGCTACGCGCAATGGGGTTAGCAAATTATTTTGTTGCTGCTTATACCCTTTTACGCTCCACGGCTTACACATCTTTATTAGGGTGTTTAGAGCTACATATCACACTCTTTGTGGTCTCTGCTGTGAGGAACAGAGAGCTATCTGTTTTTCTTACCTTGTCTTTATGGCTATATCTTAATCTTGTATAATTTTCTTTTATTTTACGGTAGATACAAGATGCGTAAGGGTCTACTCTCTGCTGAATCATACTTACACTGTGTAGAATTCAACCTAATCTGTGCCGGGCAGCTGGATTTTATCAACTTACAGTGCAGATAAAAATTGCATATGCATTGTATTTATTTTGAAATACATACACCTGCAACTCAATGATAGTCACCAAATATATTTACGTATTTCCTAAATTAGATCAAGGTTAGTGCATAAGTCTAGATTTCTGGTCCACATCTCCCCTCTCATTCTTGAGTGTTCTTCCATCATTTTGAAATACTTTGAAAGCTATGTTCTTATAGGAACGATTTTATTATTATTTATTCTTGCTCTAATGGTAATGAATGACCTGTTTTGGTGCTTCACCTGTTCTTCTATGTGATAGATAGAGAACGTAGTTGTGTCCAGTTTGGTGACATCTTAAAGATCGGTGAGGAGAGTGTTAATATTTGCAGGAGACGATGACGAACTTGGTGGACTTGGAGAGTTGGAGTGATGACGTCCTTCTCCCAACCCCGGCCACGGGCAGCAGCGGCCATCGCGACTCAGTAGCTCTCCTGTGGGTGGCATTGCGACACCGGTGGAACCAGAATCCCCATGTGCATTCCAATGGTCGATGGTGTGAAGATCGAGCAAGCTGCGCTTTCGGTGGATGAGGAATCTCTACCGCTTTCGAATAGCGTGAGGAAGAAGCTACTTAAGCAAGAGAGGCAAGCTGCGCGGACGGCTGAAGGGAAGGTCGCTAAGGAGTAATAACAGTAGTTAGAAAAACAGTGGCCAAGCTATTTCTGTACAGTGATTAACTCAATACAGTTCAAATTATTACCTTAATTTAAAATATCAAACTTAGTTAAATTAAAAGAAGTCCTAAATTCTGACATTCTATATTCTATATTTCTAACGAACGGGCGCGGCAACGGGTGCCCACATGATCTTAGCCGTCAGATCGCCTGTTCTGGTTGTTTATGGCCGTCCGATGCGCCTCTTGTCTCCCCTGGGCCGAGTGTCCCTAGGGGACGCTATTCTGCGGGTAAAATTTGAGGTCTCCCGGTCGATCCCGGATAGACGGTCCAGATAGAGCCACGTACACCAACATTGCCCGCCTCCAAGTCCCGACCCTGCAGCCAACCCTCTCATTCCTCTCCTCGCCCATGGTTGTCGCCGCCATCGTTCCCCGCTCCTTCCTTCCCCCCACTCTCGATCTGGAACCCATGCATCTATCGCAAATCAATTCAACAACCAGGCTGCTAAGTGGCGGAGCCGGTGATTTGCGAGACGCTGGATGCGCTGGGCGGTGGTAGGGACGTGCTGCTCCTCTACGCCTTCGACGATGACAAGCCTGCGTAGAGGACCCGCCTACCATGGAGGGTCGGCCCGCGCTTCGGCCTAACTCCAAGGGCGCCTCCTCTAGGAGGCTCGACGACGACCAAGCCAGTATTAGGACAAGATCGACGCCCTCCCGCTGCTTATAGAGGAACACATGCAGGATGAGAGGTCTAGAATAAGACACCCATTTTTAGTAATACTACAATTTTATGATCCCATTTTTAGTATAAGCTAAAATTACACATTTATCAATACTACAATTTTATGATCCCATTTTTTTAGGAATTTTTTTATACTTTTAGTAATTAATAACATCTTTCTTAGGATTTATTTTATTTCTTCACTTCGGATAATAAAAATGCTTACAATCGTTCTTGACCAACCATTCACGCATTATCGGACATCACCGACCAAAATACCCTTAGAATTTCCCCCACTAGAAAATTTCATAACCCCATGGGCATATTCCCATCACACCTAACCTTCAAAATAGTAAAAAAATTGGCATTGCATAACCCCAAATTTCTTTGTCTGTGTGAGATGTGTGGGTCTAGGTGTGACAGCGAGACGTGAGATAGACATGTATATGGACATGGACGCAAAATGGATGGGTCCCGTGAGTATGTTGTTTGGCCCTATGATTGCAAGACCTGGACATCGGTGATATTAGAGGTTGTTGTCATCTATTTTCGGGGGGTAGACAGGCCTCGCATAGACCCGTGATGGGAAAATGTAAACCCATCACTTATTGTCTTGATACACATAATCGCAAACCGTTACATGCAAACCGTCACAGATTGACATACATGGTATAGTGTACACTAGTATGTGATGATATAAAGTATTGCCTTAAGTGGTAACATTATGTTGGATGATCTCATGCACTAATTCGAACAAACAAGATCCCCTTTCTTATCACTAGACTAGCTAATATGCCCGTGCGTTGCAACGGGTGAGAAAAATTATGTTGTGGAGGCTTGAAAAGTTAGTTCTTGTTGGTACAATCGTAACTTGTCACAGAAAGCAGCCAATTTCAATGCGTCCACATCACGTTGTGTGGTGCGTTAATAGACATGTGGTGCTATCGCCACCTAGCTAGCCCCAATTCACGAAGGCATTCACCTCCCGCCAGGGTCGAGGGGTAGAGAAAGCAGAGACATACAACGAAATCGTTGGGAAGGAATGAATTTGACCTTTTGGAGGAAAGTGATTTCAGTTGGAAATTCCAAATGGTGGTTATATAAATCATCCTGTAAGAACAAACATAAACAAAGTTTGACCAACAACCACTATTCCTACTGATTTCAGAAATTTCAGAGACAAGTAATACATAGTGAACATTGATATGACGAAACTGAATTGCTATTTTTTCTACACCCTTCCTTCGCTGGCTGAAATCGCTCTAACAGAGGTGCACTACCTTTTTCGATTTATGGCTCCCTTCTCCAGCCCCTGCTCCCTTGTTTCCCTGTACTTGACCTTAGCTCCTACCGATACAACATGAACAACAAAGATAAATATTATTTCTTAAGTATATCCTCACTATCAAGTAAGTCAGGTGTGTGCCATTTTCAGAAACATATTGACTGTGTAGTTGAAATTGTAAAAGTCAGTTACCTCTCTTGTGATCAAAAGGCATCTCTTAGTGTCATGGTGTGCTGGTGAGAAATATCTTACATTTGCTAAAATTGCATGCAAAATCAGTAATACTGCATAAAAATAATTGCAATTAGGTTTTAATAATCTGGGTTGTTAAAGGTCAAGATCTTACAATAGTTTCTTTTACAAAAATGACATGACTACCGATAAAAATAAGAATTAAAAGTATACTTAATGTTGTTCTTGAACCTACAAAATGGAGAACCGATGGGCAAGGCATAAGAGACATGAGAAAGATGTCACCTATTGCAAGATCCAACTATAATACTATATTTGTAGATCGCATCTTGGTTAGAGAGAACTCTAATAGAATATCCACATATCTCTATTTTCCAATATAAATGAGATTAAACATACATATGACAATTTAGTTTGCTACACCAACCAAATATATCTACTGGGGTTAATCAGTGTGCCTAAACTATCTACCTTTAGTGCAATTTTTCATTCAAAAGGGAGTCATATGTTTCTCACCCCTCTCCTACAACCCACCCAGGTCCATAAATCTGATAGGAGATAAGCTATCATTCGAATGGGAAAAAAAAAGACAGAAAAACCATCTAAATATTTCTAGACATACGCACACTTTATTTGATTAGCTCTGTGTCTTTTTTCCCCATTG
The DNA here is from genome assembly GCA_012064385.1 of Puccinellia tenuiflora. Taxonomy (NCBI): domain Eukaryota; kingdom Viridiplantae; phylum Streptophyta; class Magnoliopsida; order Poales; family Poaceae; genus Puccinellia; species Puccinellia tenuiflora. The sequence continues at coordinate 1,475,681 of QRDG01002483.1, read as the reverse complement.
TTCCTACACCATTCTAGAATTAAAGACAGATATGTCGCCAAAAGATTTCTTTTTGTCTGCACAAATTATGTGAAATTGGTGTCGCCAAAAGAATTCATTTTCCTGGTCCGGTGAATAGAGGAGAAATTTACCAGGAGAGCATCTTAACATAAGTGATCCAAATCTTTCCCTTGCAAATGTGGAAACAATTGTTAAATTATAGCATGTCACCATACATAGAGCTTAATGATGTGAAATTCTAAACCTGAAACGATTGACGCTGAGCCACTATTTTCATTACAAGTGCTCTACAAGATATGCGATGAACCATAGATGTAGATATGGCAACTACATCAAGCCACAAAACATGTCTATTGTTTTTTGGAGATGTTCCGCTTACGTACCTTCTCCTAAAGTTACATCTTCAAAACAAAGATAGTCTAAAAACCTGTAAACCAAAAAATGGCATTCTCTGTTGGACAAATCTTCCTCTACCTCTTTTGAGGCAAACTTTGAGCTGTTGCGGGTCTCCACTACAGATACGTAATGAAAACATATTGAAGGCGCAAAGCGGAAGAAATGACACTCATAAAGTACCATTAAATTTGGTCCGTGCTGCAACTGAAAGCTTATGAAACAAAAAAGAAAAAAGAAATAGCAAAGATGGTTACCTATTGAATTGTTGGGTGAATAGCTCCTGTGCGACGTTTTTCCAAGGAAATAGCTAGCATGCGACGTTGTTGCTGGAAATTGCTAGCATGCGACGTCTGACGGGAGGCTTATAGCTGCAATGCGACACTTCTCTTAAACATCAGTAGACAGCTTATCAATTCAAACTACATGGGCTGAGCGGGACCCAAAACTTATCCACGTCAGATCGTGGGACCCACTGCTTGTCCACCTCACGTCGTGGGACCCAGAACACGTAGCTGCATCAAGAGAGATGATCTCGTCCCCGCACCGGAGCCAGCGTTCATTCGACCGTTGCAGTACAGAGCATCCGCCCGTTCCTACCCCACTTCTTCTCCGGCGATCCTCTAAGCGCTGCAACGCCGGCGGTGATGTCGACCTCCGCTTCAACCTGCCGGTGGCCGCGCTATGGTCCAGTGCCGCTGGGACGGTGCCCTGACTGCCCACGGACGGCGCCCCTGAAGCGCCTGACCACCGTGAGCGATGAGAAAGGCAACGCCGGGCGCGAGTTTGTGAAATGCGAGAGCAAACCAGAGCCAGGGAAGGTGAGATCTTAGTTTCCCCTCTACCAATTTCATTTTATTTTCATCAATTTTGTGGTTTTCATCCGATTTGGTAATTAGGGTTTCATCCGATTTGGGGAAATTTTGCTCTGTTTTCAGCCGGATCTGCGGAAATGCCACCATTTCGAGTGGCTTGATGAGTACATCAATAGGATTGAACTGGAGGGCGCCTTCCTGGAGGTCAATTCGCCGCCGTCGGCCGAGCAGTGGGGATCAGCCACGGTGGTTGCTCCGGTGGGGAAAGCGGCCGGGGTTGCGGCGGAAGTGAAGGAGATGAAGAAGATGAACAAGCACCTAAAGAAGCTTGTCGATCTGAAGAAGCAGGACAATCTGATGTCTGTAGTTTTTTATTTATGTGCAATTGCTCTTGGTGTTGTTTATTTGCTGATCATTAGTCACTAAACAATGTAACTAGTGTTGCAGTTAGTTTGGACAATTTCTGTATGGCTAAGACTTGGAAGTAATGCATGACAGATGCAAATTCATTTGGTTTGTTCCAATTCCAAAAATGTTGCAAATGTGTGTTGTCTATTTGCTGATCCTTGATCATTGTAACAATGTAATTAGTGTAGCAGTTAGCTCGGGCCATTTGTGTATGGCTAAGACTTGGCAGATATGCATCACAAATCCAACATTTATTTAGTTTGGTTAAATTTGTAAAACGTTAGAAATGTGTGTGAAATGTTCCGTTCTTTTGTAGAAAAAAAAACTACAACAGATAGGTGAAAAGGCCAGGCCCAAGTAAAACCTAGCCAGGCCCAATGTCAAAAGATGTGATCTTTCGGCAAAAAAAAAAACGTGCACACTCCAGGCCTAAACGTCTTGTTGGGCCCAATAAAAATAGGATGTGTCTCCCTCTCCCTATGTCCTCTCTTCTTTTTATTATTTACTTATCATTTTTCAGCATTTTAGTTTGTTTACTCACTCTGTTCACTTTTGTAAGACATTTTAAGGCATGCTAGCATTATCAAGGGCCATGGTTTTGAATTCCCACGCTTGGTTGAGATTTGTCCCTTTTCTTTCACCATTGACACGTGCACAGTCCAGGCAGAGGGGCGGTGCTGGGTTTTGACGTGACAACATCGATGGGACGCGGGGCCCCACTAGTCAGTTGGACTGCAGGTCACGCGTCAAGACCAGCGACGGTCCAGCGGTTAACACACAGCGACGGGAGAAGAGTATGTTGGCTATTGCTGAAAATTACCCCAAAATTCAAATGAATTTCTTGAGGACATTAAGGAGTCAAAGAAAACATTGGCATCCATAACATATATTATCCATAACTGCATCCACATTACATATATATATATATAGTGGCCCGACCCACATTACACGTTACATATATTAAACTAAAAAAAGAAAAATTACATTTCATAGCCCTAAATATAAAGGGCCCTAAACCCTAACCGCTACCCGTTGGCGCCCCTTCGTCTGCGGGCCGTAACCTAGTCGCCGCCGGCGGCCTTCCTCCACTCCGCCGCCCTGGCCGCCCTCTCGGCGTCGGACAAGGCCCGGAGTTTCTCCTCCCGGAGCCGCTTCGTGGCCCTGTCCTCCCGGACGGGGTACCACTTCTTCTCCTCGGCGGCCGCCGCCTTCCTCTCCTCGGCGGCCGCCTCCTTCCTCTCCTCGGCGGCGAGTTCCTCCCTCTCCTGCATCTCCAGGAAGGCTAGACCGCGTTCGAGGGCCTCCTCGGAGCGGTTGTTCATCTTCGCGACGTCGTCGGGAGTGGGGTTGTGGACGAAGGGGCCCTCCGCGAAGACGGATCGCCGGCGTTTTTTGGGACGCCGACGCCTCGGAGGATCCCTCGGCGGCGCCTCCCACCAGCCAAGCGGCTGTGGGTGGTTGTCCTCGTCGCTGTAGGGTTCGGGGCTGGAGAGGGATGAGAGGAGGCAATGGGTTGGATAGGGGTACCCGTTGGATAGGCTCCATTTAAAGACTGCGATGAGACGTGCGTATTAATTGGGGTGGATGAGGGAGGAGGAGGCAGTGTGAAAGACATGCCGTCTGAAAGCGTAGAAAAAATTACGTTTCGTAGTACGTGCGACGTGACCCTGCATGCGTGCATTAACGCAAGTCCAAAGTCTAACGCAACGGACCAACGCGTGCAGTAATGCTCCGTGCGACGCTTGAAGGACACAGATCCAGTGACATGCACCTTTTGCATGTCACACGGTGACATGCGGGCTAAATTCAAATTTAAACATTGCGAAAAAATCTGGAAAAAATCATGCATGTTCACAGCACATATTTGCGTGACCCCATAAAATTTCAGCTCAAAATACGAAATATACATCGAGAAACAAAAAAGAGAAACTCAGATGTGAATAGTTCCCGAATAGCTAGGATGCGACGCTGCAAAAAAATTAATAGCTAGGCTGCGACGTGGTCGAGGCCTGCGGCAGCGCGCGCTTGCATGCGCCCGTGCTACGCATCGCATCCTTATCCTCTCTCACGCTCTGAAAAAAAAAAGGCTAGCCAATCAGCTAGCGGAACCAGCCCTCCCACGGATCGCCCAGAGCCTGGCCTAAGATTCCTTCTACAAGAACAATCGGACGGCTGAAGTTCATTGCAAGCGTAGATCGACGGTGCGTGTACAGCGAGATTGTCTTCAGCAACAGAAATTCAAAAAAAATCAAAACAATGAAAAACCTCCGCACATTGTCTTCTAATGTCGAACACAAGGTAAGGAATAATATCTAGGTGATTTGGACAAGGTCGGAAAAAAAAGTTGATAGAAATGGGGTCGTTTCCCCTAGCTTTGGAGGCCATTTCTAACATGTTGATAGAAAGGTTTTGGGAATGAAGTTGTCCAAAACCCCACCAAAGGTTCATTTTGGTGTGACTAAGAAGGATCCAGGCTTACTTTTCCATTTTTGTGTGTAGAACTTGTTTAAATGCCGGTCAAACTAAGGGTTTGACCGAATTTGAAATGAGCAACAAAAATTCAAAAAAAATCAAAAAAATGGAAAACCAGTGCACATTATCTTATAATGTCACATACTACCTATTGGGTTTTATAAAAAAAGTTATATATACATTCAAGCTCTCTGTTCATGCATAAGATGTGATATCGGCAGAACTCTGCCATATGAAGTCAAGGTTGAAGACAAGTGGTTTAAGGTTTTGGGAATGAAGTTGTCCAAAACCCCACCAAAGGTTCATTTTGGTGTGACTAAGAAGGATCCAGGCTTACTTTTCCATTTTTGTGTGTAGAACTTGTTTAAATGCCGGTCAAACTAAGGGTTTGACCGAATTTGAAATGAGCAACAAAAATTCAAAAAAAATCAAAAAATGGAAAACCAGTGCACATTATCTTATAATGTCACATACTACCTATTGGGTCTTATAAAAAAGTTATATATACATTCAAGCTCTCTGTTCATGCATAAGATGTGATATCGGCAGAACTCTGCCATATGAAGTCAAGGTTGAAGACAAGTGGTTTAAGGTTTTGGGAATGAAGTTGTCCAAAACCCCACCAAAGGTTCATTTTGGTGTGACTAAGAAGGATCCAGGCTTACTTTTCCATTTTTGTGTGTAGAACTTGTTTAAATGCCGGTCAAACTAAGGGTTTGACCGAATTTGAAATGAGCAACAAAAATTCAAAAAAAATCAAAAAAATGGAAAACCAGTGCACATTATCTTATAATGTCACATACTACCTATTGGGTCTTATAAAAAAGTTATATATACATTCAAGCTCTCTGTTCATGCATAAGATGTGATATCGGCAGAACTCTGCCATATGAAGTCAAGGTTGAAGACAAGTGGTTTAAGGTTTTGGGAATGAAGTTGTCCAAAACCCCACCAAAGGTTCATTTTGGTGTGACTAAGAAGGATCCAGGCTTACTTTTCCATTTTTGTGTGTAGAACTTGTTTAAATGCCGGTCAAACTAAGGGTTTGACCGAATTTGAAATGAGCAACAAAAATTCAAAAAAAATCAAAAAAATGGAAAACCAGTGCACATTGTCTTATAATGTCACATACTACCTATTGGGTCTTATAAAAAAGTTATATATACATTTGAATTTGAATTTCGGCAAATATTTGAATTTCGGCAAATATTTGAATTTCAAACTCAAATTCTAGTTTAGCATTATTACAAATCACACAAGTTTTCACGAATCAAAGTAGCATTATTACAAATCACACAAGTGTTCAAGAATCAAATTCGAGTAGCAATACATCAATTTTTCTTAGCATTTGATTTCTTCTTCTTCGGCTTCGGCTTGCTTTTGCCTGCTTTTGCTTCTATATCAAGAAGATCATTCATGCTCCTTGTTTTCTTTGAATCTCCTTCACTAGGCCTTCGAGGGGGAATTTCAGGCTGGAAAACTTGATCCAAAGCTGCTTCAGTTTCCACATCTTCAGTTTCAGCTTCCAGAACAGCTTCAGCTTCAGTTTCAGCTTCAGTTTCCAGAACAGCTTCAGCTTCAGTTTCAGCTTCAGTTTCCAGAACAGCTTCAGCTTCAGTTTCCAGAACAACTTCAGTTTCAACTTGGTCCAGAACAGCTTCAACTTCCTCCAAAATAGATTCAGGTTGCACATCTCCAGGTTGCACAGGCACTGCAACATCGACAGAGCCGAACACAGTCTGCACACTCCTCTTCTTTCTACACCCTCCAATTCTGGCCTTTTTGGCTGGACAAAGAGGTTCAGTTTCAAGGGGCTGAAACACACGTTTCTTCCTGACAGTCACCTTTGGATCGGTGTATCTACACTTGATGGATCCAGCTCGGTGTCCAAGTTCTTCACAACGCTTGCATCTATTTTTGTTACCTTTTTGGGGCCTCTTTGGCTTGGCGTCTTTCTTCCCCTTCTTACTGCTCCCACCTTTTTCAAACCAAGGCTTGAATCTACTCTGTTTCGGCCTGCCAGCCTTCCTTCTCGTCAAAGGAGCGCACAAGGAGAATTCTATGTCCACTTCAGGCCACTGAGACTGATCTGTAAGTGGTGGAATTGGATGTGCATATGCAGCTCTGAATTTTTCAACTGAGTAATATTCATGCAAATATGGGTGCATATTTAGCTTGGGTTTGGATGCCAAGAAAATGATGGCATGTTCACAAGGTTTTCCAGTGTGTTGCCACTCAAGGCAGCTGCACTCTTTCTTTTCAGTGTCAACAACATGCCTTCTGGTAGTCTTTGTATCTTTAACTTCACCAGAATGCAATGAGGATTTCACAACTAACAAATGTGCAAGCCCTCTGCTCCTGTTGACTACCTGCTGCACCACAGCAGGCAGTTTATCCTGCCCTTGCAGCTTATCACCAATCTTTGCTCTCAATTCCCACCACTTCATGATCATGATCCTAATTTGGTCAACCATGTCATGGACAGGCAAGTCCTTGAAATCCTTTATCTTGTTGTTAAAACTTTCTGCCAAATTGTTGTTGATATGATCACACTTGATGGCAGTGTTAAATCCTGACCTGTACCACAAAAGAGAATGGTATGTGTCCATCCAAGGGCCAAACTCAGTGCTTGCTTCTTTTATCTTATTCATATGATACTCCCAAGCACTAACCTTGTATGCTCTTGCTGCTGGCCACAAGCGGCCAAATGCATCTCCTCTGAATTTTTTTATCACATTCATCCACATATGACCAAAGCACTCCCTCTGCTCACAATGTGGGAAAATATTCTTCACTGCATTTTCTAGCCCTTTACATGCGTCAGTGTGGATTGCCAAAGGGAACACTGGACCAATGCTACTTTTCAACTGCAGCATGAACCATGTCCATGAAGCTTCTGACTCAGACTGAAACAAGCCAATAGCTACAGGGTACGTCCAATTGTGTCCATCTAGAGCATTGCAAGCTGCAAGTTGTCCATTCCACTTGCCAGTCAAAAATGATGAATCTATACTCAAATATGGACGGCATCCTGCTTTGAAGCCATCAATGCAAGGCTTTAAAGCCATGAAGAATTTGGAGAAGAACACTTTCCCATCTGGTGTCACCTCAGTATCTATCTCAACAACACTGCCTGGACACCTTTTATCCACTTCTGCTTTGAAGTTATAAAGCATTCTAAAGGTATTTGCCCAATCACCAAATAATCTTTTCATTACTCTTTGCTTTGCCTTCCACACTGTCGTATATTGCAGCTGGATTGGGTAATCCTTTTCCAGGTCTACTTTCAGTTTCTTTGCAGTCGTGTTTGGTTTCTTGGATAAAATAGGAGTGATTTTTTCTGCCACCCAAAGTTGGGATGTCATTTTTGTAACTTGTTGTGAAGTTGTCATACAAGTATGTACTTTTGGAATTTGATTCACTCTTACTGTCCTTCCATCAGGTTGACGTCTAGCTGATATATACCACTTGCATGGCATGGCACCACCATCAAAACCTTTGCACTTGGCATAGAATTTCTTTGTATCTGTCCACAAAGTCTTGGTTTCAAACTCATGTTTGATTGCATAAGTCCTGAAACACATCCTAAACTCATCCATGCTTGGAAACAATTTACCTACTTCAATAACTAGATTTTCTTTGTCATAAACACATACAAGCTCTTCATCATGGCCATCATCCACATCAACTGCAGCATTCTGCATCAACTCTGAATCTATTTCAAAATCAGCATTAGCATCTGTATTTGCAGTCCTTGACCGTCTGTTACCATCATCTGCAGAATCTTCTTTCTCCTTTTCCTTGTCTTGCTCATCTACAGGAATACCAAACATAGATGCCATTTCAATGTCAGACATTGGATCAATGACCAAATCTGTCGGTTCATTAATCTCAACTGTATTCCAATCGATACATACAACCTCCTCAACATTATCAACTGCCTCTTCTGCATCTGCCTCCGCTCTTAACACTGCCAATTCAGTAACTAAAGGCCCTATCTGCCTTTGTGCAGACCAATCATCCTCAGCAATCTGGCAAGCCAACTTCGATGCCACATATCCAACCCTAGATGCAGGGTTCAGAGCTACGAGCTCTGCCAAAAAAAGAACACTTTTGCTTGTCCAGCCGTCTCGCCGATCGATTTCTTCTACCATTTCTTCCCCTGTCTCAATCCTAACATACTCCTGTTTCCAATCATCGAACCGTAACAAAGAAACTTCTTGTTCTGGCCCCCAAATCACACTCTCCCCAATTTTTTCCACCACATTCCTCACGGCCTCCTCTTCCTTCAATTCTAGGTCTTGGGGATCAAATTCTTCAAAAGGTATATCCCATTCAACCATCGTGTCTCTCTCAATCATCCGCATGCTGCCATCAAGCAACACTGCCTTGGAGGGAAAGAATTTGATCGAAAATTTGAATTTACCATGTCCCCTGTTTTTTGGCGACCAAGGTGAGCTAGAAGTCGAGGTAGTAAGCAAATGGGTATAGAATTGAAATTAAGTTCAAGCCTCGGGAAATTACCCATTACTTGTCCCCTCTCCCGGTTCCATCTCGCCGCCGTCCACAATCTACGCTCAAAAGGGCGCCCTCAGATCTAATGTGAGAATGATGGGAGAGGAATTAGGGTTTCGAATGGCACTCACCACGTCCGCCGTAGAACGAAAGCGCCGCCGCCCTCTGAAAAAGTTCCGCTGCCGCCCCCGCCGTCGAGAACGTTTCCCCGCCGCCGCGGGTGCCGACAGAGAATGTCACGCGCGCGCTCGGTCGGAAGCGCTCGAATGGCACTCACGACGTCCGCCGTAGAACGGAAGCGCCGCCGCCCTCTGAAAAAGTTCCGCTACCGCCGCCGTCGAGAAGGAAAGGTGAGCTCCGCCGCCGCCGCCAGAGAAGGTCACGCGCGCGCTGGGTGGGAAAGCGGTTGGTTTGTCTGGGTTAGCACCTGATACTAATTAGGACCATCATGTTTTAATCAACTGTCTCATCTAACCTAACTGTGTCCTTAACGGCCGTTATATGGCTATTGTGGCCCTGAGCTATTTCCAACCAAAACAGCGTCGCATGCGAGCTATTTCCAGGAAAAACGTCGCTTCAAATCCAATAGCGATGAAAAGTGTCGCACAGGAGCTATTCAGGGTGCTTTCTTCACCTGTCTGTTTTGTATCAGGCTTGGGGATTGCATATTCAGCATAATTTGGCATGTGCACAACTCCCATTCATAGCGACGAACAAGGTATGGCAGTGCATAGTTGGGTGCTTCTAACTGTATGAAGTGCCATGACACATCATGTTACCTTTTTTAGTCTTGCGACTTCGTCAAGTGTTTGAGAGTTCACCATAGCAGCCTACAAATGCAAAATTCACAGCCAGTGAGCCAGATGTATGAAAAAGCAAATAGGGATACCAATATTTTCAACAGGACAAATATAGTAACCGAGAACACATGTTACCTCAGCATCAGAGATGAACATTGAACATCATGGTAAGACTCAACATATGAAGCTAAATTTCAAGCCCTTACCAAACATATAGGTAAAATAGCTGAAAATATTTTTTCTGAATGCCACGGTCAAGTTATAGAGGTTCTTCTCAACTTGTAATAATGACATGAACAAAACGTGTCCAAAATAGAAAGAGGGAGCCTAAGTACCTTGATAGCCATGATCTGTGCAGGTGCTGTAGCAACTACTTTAGGACCCTGCTCCTTTGTGGTACATTGAGCATCCACCACCTTTACTGGAGTATATGCTCTGGAAGCTACCGTCTTTCCTCTTCCTCTGGCTCCTTTGAGTGGACCTTTTGTGCTGCTCCAGTTTTTTTCCTTCGAGAACATAAAAGGCTCATACGTGATTTTATAGAGACAAACAAAATATACAACATCAGTCAAGATGTAAAACAACTTATTTAGGTTTCAGTGTCACATCACTTGAGACCAAGAAATGATGCATATAGTACACATAATTGACAACTATTGAGAGAGCATTTTATTTTCTCTCTCTGACGCTAAAATTATCGAGAGCTTCATAATGAACACAATAGCACAAAAGAGTAATATACCCTTTGTGGCTGCATGGACCGATATATCCATAATCCACTCTCACATACAAAGCATGTACTTACTACAATGGTTGAATAAAAGATTATAGAGAATGTACCCAATTTAACTATGCTGCTGTAGGATAATTTTAAATTAGACAATTGTATTATATTACCAAAATATATGATACAAAGAAGAAAATAAAAATACCGCAAAGGCTGTGTAAAACAGAGCTCCAACAATGCATTTCCCCAGGTGTCATATAATACACTCTCTATTAACATTGTAACTGGCAAGTATCCTTACACAGATCAACATGAATGGATACCCGACTGCAAAGGACCTCAACAAGTATACAAAGGTGCAAATGTGAAATACACTTACACGAAAGCCGCAAGTTATTTCTGAATTCACATATAACTGAAGGAACATGGAAGGATAATTTTTAATGAAGTAATTACGAGTGTTTGCATGTCAGATCCAAGGTTATTGGTTAAACTGAATGGGACTGCGTAGGGATTGGTTTGTCGAAATAATGTGCTCAACCTGAACTACTTACTGATGTTTGAGATTCTCCAAATCTAGCCAACCTCTATGATGTGTTACCCTTTGTATCTTTCTTTGTCGATCCTTAAGAGAGAAAAGCATCCACAACACCATTAAGCAAATGTGCTAGCATAACTCCAGAAAGATGTGCATGATTGTTTTAATTAACGTCAGCAGGTGTCGAAATTTATCCTGGTTAAGTACAGAGGTGCAAACAGAATTAACAAAGGCCCAATCTGCTCGTACAAGTTAGTGGATAACACATAACCATAGTCGGGCAACATAGTGTGATGGATCCAATGTCAATGATAGCTTATCTCTGAAGAAAACATCCTTGGCATCAGCAAGGCCAACTATTTGTTACTATAGTGAAGTCAGTGAGACAACTGCAAAATAAAATTTATCTGACAAATGAAAAATCATTAAGGAGAGATGTGGTACTAAATATCAAAGCTCGTGTAAGCATATCGGTAGAGTTTGTAGATTCAGCTAGTACCTCAAAACAGATTTCGGTCTGGTAGTTGTTCTTGATACTGAACTGGAACAGTGCATCTTCTCCAACAAAGCACATGGCAACCATGGCCAACAGAGCTACCAGAGAAACAAAAATAGAAGAAGGCACGCACCGGAGACTACAAGAAGGTGAAAATCGATGGAGCACTACTTATTTGCCGGGTCCATACAAACTCGACTGCTCTCCGCGAACGCCGCCGGCAGAGCGTGTACGCCTCACGCGCAGGTGAATCTGTTGCCAGCAAAAAAATGCAATTAATCGTCCAGGTCGGCCGCGTCCGCCGCATCGGCCCGTCATCCAGACTTCCAGGCGGTGGTGGTTGGAGCGGGGTAGACGCTCCCGGCGTTGAACTCGAGGTCGAGACCAAGAACCTCCTTGCCGGGACGCAGCCGGGACGTCGTGGGGCTGGCTGGGCACACGACGATGCCGAGGAGAAGCAGCGCGGTGGCGTCAACGAGCAGCAACGCGGGATGCACGCGGTGGCGCCAAGGAGCAGCAAGCACGGGGTGCAGCTCTCGCCGGTGGGCGCCGATGAGGGGTCGCGAGATTAGGGAAGGACAGAGTAACGGGCAGAGTCGGGCGCAGGGCGTTTGACTTATCTCACGCGGTTCTCTTGGCGTTAGTTTTGCGCTAATTATGGGAGGGTAGGAGGAGCGACGAAGAGTGGGCGACGAAACGCGTTGGAGGGCGACGTAGCGAGGATGTCGAACGAAAGGAGGGGCTGAACGAGTGGAAGGGCAGATTGAGGAACCTTACGTGTTTTTATAGTAGTAGAGATAGAGAAGATATATAGCACATCACATCTCAATATCAATATCCCTAGTGACTAGTCAGGTAGACATAGAAAGGTAAAACCATATTAGTCCCAAAATTATCTCTTTCGTGTTGCTTACTACAAGTCTACTCCGTCTAACACACACATTCCTTCTCTCTCGCAATAGCATAATAGTTTGACCAGAACATGTATCCAATAATGGGTTAATAATATGCATTTACAAATACATCAAACAATACGAAAATTCCATCTCACAACTCATATACTATCAAAATATCCATTATAGTGTAATACAGATATGACTATAATCATTTAGGACAGCTCATATATGGTTATAGATATGATAGTATATAGAGAGATATGTCAAGCTACTGCCGTAAACCCAAAGTTCAGAGGTGGACTACTCCCATCTCATCATGACGGTGATGGCGGAAACGTTGCAGAGGTCGAAGATGCAACATGGGGTGACTCCAACAGTGGTTTCTTCTCCAATTTTCGTCGGTGGTGGAGCTTTTGTGTTTTTTTATGTTTCAGTATCGCAAACTGATGGCCTTGAACTTAGCTTAGGTTGAGACTCCAAGCGTAGACTGTATAGTATAGGAAAGACGGTTTCCCCACGAGGGATGACTCAAGGGTTTAATATCGAACTCTCGGTGAATCAGTAGTGAAAGATTTATCTTCTTATCCTTCCCTTGAAAACCTACAAACAAAGTAAATTGTTTTGTACCCTCAACCTCACCAAGTGGTTGTCAAGCACAAGGTGTGAGAATGATATAAAAATAAAACAAATGCAAAACTATAAGTAAATATGCAATGATAGGAAATAAATATGCAAGGATGGTGGAAACAATGATGTATGATATTTTTGGGTTTTGTATTGTGAATGCAAGATATAAAAGTGTTTTTGTATTTTCGGATTTTTAAATGGCAGAAAATGGAAAATGATTAAAAATTGTTGGAAAGGTGTTTCTTATGATTAAAAATGGACCGGGGTTCATGGTTTCATAAATGCACTCTCTCTTTAATAAAGTGGTAGACAATGGAACATAGGAATTGACATATGAGATTGCAGCAAATAGGTTTCATGACAAGTTACTAATTATATGGGCATCACGTCCTAACATAGAGATCTTTTGGTTATTAATCTCTCTTATACTCCACCAAGATGTGAACTAAATCTTAGCACCTCGGTAATTAAAATAAATCAGAGCATAGCTTTAATTCTTATGACATGAAGTTAAAATAAGAACATGCTAGATCTAGTCATGAAGAAGTGGCAATGGTCACACCCACACCTCCGGTAGCATGATATTTTTCTTTATCCCGAGTGAGGCAACAAAGTAAGGCAAAAATACCCAAATGGATCGCGGAACTTCTCTCACTTTCACCGCACTAGCCACCCCCCGTTACTCCAACTAATGCATACGTTCCCCCCTCACATGCTCTCATAAACAAGCTTGATCCAAACAAGTAGACAAGAATGGGGTACATGATATGCATCTACTTTCATAACTAAAACAAAACAATTGCAATCTTCAAACATATATTAACTCATAAAGAGATCCACCATAAAGGAATTACATAGATGACCCTAATCATGTTCGACAGCTCATACGGTGCTAATTAGTGAAGCTCAAGAGAGAGGAGAGATACATAAGTTACTTCACAAACCCATAGTACAGGGGTGGACTACTCACTCTTCATCATGGAGACGGTGGAGATGTCGTTGGGGGAGATGGAGACCACGCCGGCAGCACCCCGCCGGAGTTTTCCCACTCCAATCTGCAGCTCCAGGTCTCTGTTTCGGTGTTTCTGTGTTTCGGCGGCGCTCTCCTCTGGAAAACATCGGGGGACTATTTTTATAGTCGTTTTTAGGTCAAAAGGAAGCTTCGGGAAGAAAGATCGACGACAACGGAGCCACGAGGGCCAAAAGGGTGGGTCCCACGCGGCCAAAGAATCTGGCCGCGTGGGCCTATGCCTTTGGGCCTTCGGGCCTCCACTTTTTCGCCTCCTTCGCTCCTACGCCTTCTTCCTTCCAAAAAATGATCCCCTTAAATTTATAGGTCATTTGGACGTCGTTTGGGTCCCTGAAACTCAAAAATATAGAAAATAGGGTTTTCTGCCAGTGCAGGGTTAATTCCAGAAAAATAGGAAAACTGTGAAATATTCCTAAAATCAATAGAAAACAATGATATAACCCTTATATGATGCAAATATGATTGAAATATAAGTGATTCAATGCAAAGTTCATGTATGCATTTTAGATGCATCAACATCCCCAAGCTTAACCTATACTCGTCCTCGAGTATGAAGGTGATAAAACTAACATGGACTTTGCATTTAAATACTAACAATGGATATCAAAGATGATTACTATTGCTACATAGAGTAAAATGATTCATTCTTCAAAGGAGTAGCAATATGCAAGATAGATTATAAAGTGATATCAATTACTCAATGCAAGGATGTTCAATGATAATTCACAAAGTGTAACATAGAAGAAAGTTCTGTAGACCAAATGTATGCATAATGAAAAGTAAAAACATCCTATAATGGTCATAGAGTACTCTTATAAAACTGAATATAAAAGTGGACACTTTGGAAAGATATAAATAAGTAGAGTTAAAACATGAACAAGTTTTATCTAACTTCCAAATGCTTCTACTTAAGTTAATGTTTGCAATGTGGTATTGGTGTCAAGCTCTCATTACCCCTTATCATAACATCCTGAATGGTTAAAATTTAAAGTGAAAGCAAATATGAGTAGTGTGCTTGACAAAGAAATGGTTGAAAGTCTCATGCCCCGTGAATATGAGTACCTACACCATGGTGTTACTCAACTTGGGATACAAAGCAAGTTCAAGTAAAATCCATTGTATAATAGCATCATCAAGAGGGTCAACTGGGGTACCTCTTGTCCCAGGACATGGAATCAGCCCATGTCAAAATGACAAGACAAACAAACATAATGAACAATCTCAACACCCTTTTATTTACTATTGGTATAGCTTTTTATTGTGTGGTGCATCACTGAAGGTTCACATAGGATGTAAGTAAATTTCTACCATGACAGCATGGCTTAGATTAGCGGCCCAGGTGTCTCTCTACCATTTATACAACTACTTAAACCTACTAAATTTCCACATTTATTTGGCACCATGATAAGCATCCATAAACAAAAGTACATGATATCAACTAAATATAATTATGAGCATGTTGAAAGCTTGCCATGTGACAGCACATATGGGCTAACTACCAACCAAGACTCTTGTCAAACTCACAACTTCATAATTTTAATCACAATGGTTCATGTTTATTAAGTACAATAGTAAGGTGTGAGAGCTATTTGACCAACTTTTCCCATAACAATCAATAACATAAGCATTTTAATTCAGAGGTATAGATAACACAAAGTAACATGATAAACATACTCAGAATAGCATAAAGCGAATAGGTAGATATGATGGACTCACTGGAAGAACTTTGGTTGAAGGTGTTGGAAAACAAGTTTTTACTTGTTGGAATTTTTGGGCTAGCAAAAGGGAAAAAGTTGACCGTCTAAATGCATGCACATGTGTCCATAGAACTAACCAATCCATGTTAAACAAAGTAGAATAACATTCAGCATCAAAACATGAATAAAAGATAGCTCTTGATAAAACACTTGCAAATTAATACTCATTAAAAAGCACATGAATTATGCAACTATATGTATCTTTATAAATCAACTAAAACATCCCTTTCCCAATCATTTTAATAGCATCCAACTTAATTCAACCCAAACTTACAGTAGCTCTATCATATATAAATGATAGTGGTCATCTCAAAACAAAAATTAAACTAAAATAACAAGCAAACAAAAGACGCTCCAAGTTTATGCGATAAAGTGTATTGATCGAAAAACATAAGTTAGACGTGTGCAAACCGAGAGTGTGTTGGTCCAGTGGGGTTTTCTTCACATCCCCAAGCTTATGGTCTTCACCATCCTTGGATAGCTCTTGGTGCATCTCCTCTAATCCCTGTGAAAAAACTTCAAAACACTGTTTCTCCCATTTCTTTTCTGTGGGGTGACATTAGTAGTGATAGACAAATGAATTGCTTGCTGCATAAAATCCTTAAACAAAAATTCATATTAATATCCAGAAAGTTTATAATGTTGTATGCCTACTTATAAACTCAATTGGATAAAAAAAGATTCAAGTTAAAAGTTCAAAGAATGCATCAAACAAAATGGGACAGAATCTGTCCAGAAAATTAACAGCAGCGAAACGTATTTTTCTACCTGACTTAAATATGTCTAAAAAATCTTAAAAAATTTAGGCATACAGAGGATGAAAAGTTGTAGTTACAGTAAAAACATGATCTCATTCGGAGTTACAAATTAGGAATGAAAAATTATACCGTGCACAGATTCGTGCTGGAATAAAATCTCCGAATGCAAATAGCAACTTTTTCATACCAAAATAGGTAAAACTTGGCACTTTATTAATAATTTCAGAAACTAAACTAAAAACTAAGTCTCTTGTTACAGCAAGAGGACACAAAGAAAATAAAAAAAAACAACCGGGTTGCCTCCTGTAAAGCGCTTTCTTTATAGCCATATAGCTAGGCTTCTTACTTGATACTTATTATGGACGAAGCTCATGAGGGAGCTTGAACTTTGGTGTGTCCCTCTTCCTTGGGAAGTGTTCCATAAACTTCTTGTTTGGAAACTGAAACTTCACATTCCCTTCTTTTAAATCAAAGATAGCACCTGTAGTACGAAGAAAAGGTCTTCCAAGAATAATTGGACTAGAGGTTTTATTCCCCATATCCATGATTAGAAAATCAACATGTAAAAATGTCATATGCAACTCTACCATAACATCACTTACTTTTTTCTTAAATCATATTTAATGGAATCATCAGCAAGTGCAAGTTCAATGGAGCATTTTTCAAGATTTTTTAATTCAAGGACTTCATATAATTCTTTAGACAAAACAGAGACACTAGATCCTAGATCTAATATAGCATGGTGTGTCTCTTTTCCAATGGTTACTAGTACTTTGGGAATCCATACATCCAAGCTTCGGTGGTATCATAGCTTCTTGGTTGTACCTAGCAATCTTTTCTTTTAACACATGATTAGCAATATAAGAACCAAAGCCTGTTTGGTTAGCATTAATGGAAGGATCACTTGCAAATTTTGTAAGATAGATATTAATTCATGCAAGCTACAATTATCTAAGTCAAGTAGTGGTTCCTTGACTTCACTAAGCATTTTAACTTCCTCAACTTTTCTTTCTAACTCAATCAACATGAGAGATTCATCATATTCAGTTTCATTAACTTCTTCTTTTAAACCAACTAGTTGAGACATAAATGGCAGCAAATATTTAGGATAATTCAATAATTCATTAAGAGTATCCTCCAAAGTAAGAGGAACATTTTCAGCAATATTAATAGAATTCATTCCAACCACAGGTGGTGCTTGTGGTTTCCCTGCAGACATACTCAATAAAGTGGCTTGATTATCAGCTAGTTTTGAAAGTGCCTTGTCTAGTTCTGCAGCTTGGAGTTGTAAGCCTTTAATATCAGAACTAATAGAAGTAACAGACTTATTCAACTCTTGTATCATGGTATTATGACTAGCAACTTGTTCCATAAGAATTTTATTAGCCTCAAAATTATCATTACTTGGTAGCATAGGCTTCCATTTATTATCACTAGTATTAGGATATGGAACAAAAGGACGGTTGTTGGGAACATATGGGGGTTTATTATAAGAATTATAATTGTTGCTACCATACCCATTATTACCATAGTTCCTAATGAAGTTAACATCAACACTTTCAGGATTATTACCAACTAGTTCTTGCAAAGGGACATTCTCAATATTTTGTTTATTAATGAAAGCAAGAATAGTGTCCATTTTAGATGACAAATCATTTGTTTCTTCTATGGAGTTTACTTTCTTAGATGGATTAGGTGCTCTTTCAGTATTCCATTGACTATAGTTTTGCAAAATACTTTCTAAGATGTTCTTAGCTTCTACTATAGTTTTTCCCATAAAAGCCCCTCCAGTAGCGGAATCAAGAATATTTCTAGACATGTAATTTAGACCATTGTAGAAAGAGTGTAATATGGTCCATTCGCTGACCCCATGTGATGGACAAGTTCTAAGCTTAAGTTTTATCCTATCCCAAGCCATGGCAACGTGTTCATTTTCATTTTGCCTAAAAGAAAGAATATTGTTTCTATTTTGCAAAATTTTAACAGGGGGATAATATTTCTTACTGAAAGCTTCTTTTAGATCATCCCAAGAATTAATGCTATCAGTAGGTAGTGAATGCAACCACTCTTTAGCTTTTCGTCTAAGTGAGAAAGGAAATAACTTCAGTTTTAGAATATCACTTTCCACATTTTTAAATTTCTGCATGTCACATATTTCAACAAAATCATGAAGATGCATAGAGGCATTCTCCATAGCACTACCGCCAAATTGTTCCCTAGTTATAAAGTTCAACAAACTAGGACTTACTTCATAACTCTCAGCTGTTATCTCAGGTGTGGCAATGGGACTAGCAATAAAATGATCATTTGGAGTGTTTGTGTAGTCACACAACTTAGTTCTATCACCCATTTTTGCAATTTTTTATGTGTTTTTTAATTTTTTATGCAAAGGTGAAAGTATAATGACACTAAACAATGCAAACTGAAATAACAAATGCAACACAAAATGCAAAACTGAAAATAGAATATGCAAGCCAAAATATAAAGATGATATGCAAGACAAAAACAAAACAAAATAAAATAATTTGAAGGTAAAGATGGATAAGATGATGCTCACTTAGGTGCAACCTCCCCAAACTTAGGTGTTAGCACAAGTTGGTGATGAAGTTGACTTTGTTGTGAGATACTCCTTGGACAAATCTTTACAGCAATCTATTTTCGGGGGTAGACAGGCCTCGCATAGACCCGTGATGGGAAAATGTAAACCCATCACTTATTGTCTTGATACACATAATCGCAAACCGTTACATGCAAACCATCACAGATTGACATACATGGTATAGTGTACACTAGTATGTGATGATATAAAGTATTGCCTTAAGTGGTAACATTATGTTGGATGATCTCATGCACTAATTCGAACAAACAAGATCCCCTTTCTTATCACTAGACGGATATATAGCACATCACATCTCAATATCAATATCCCTAGTGACTAGTCAGGTAGACATAGAAAGGTAAAACCATATTAGTCCCAAAATTATCTCTTTCGTGTTGCTTACTATAAGTCTACTCCGTCTAACACACACATTCCTTCTCTCTCGCAATAGCATAATAGTTTGACCAGAACATGTATACAATAATGGGGTAATAATATGCATTTACAAATACATCAAAAAATACGAAAATTCCATCTCACAACTCATATACTATAAAAATATCCATTATAGTGTAATACAGATATGACTATAATCATTTAGGACAGCTCATATATGGTTATAGATATGATAGTATATATAGAGATATGTCAAGCTACTGCCGTAAACCCAAAGTTCAAAGGTGGACTACTCCCATCTCATCATGACGGTGATGGCGGAAACGTTGCAGAGGTCGAAGGTGCAACATGGGGTGACTCCAACAGTGGTTTCTTCTCCAATTTTCGTCGGTGGTGGAGCTTTTGTGTTTTTTTATGTTTCAGTATCGCAAACTGATGGCCTTGAACTTATCTTAGGTTGAGACTCCAAGCGTAGAGTGTATAGTATAGGAAAGATGGTTTCCCCACGAGGGGTGACTCGAGGGTTTAATATCGAACTCTCGGGGAATCAGTAGTGAAAGATTTATCTTCTTATCCTTCCCTTGAGAACCTACAAACAAAGTAAATTGTTTTGTGCCCTCAACCTCACCAAGTGGTTGTCAAGCACAAGGTGTGAGAATGATATCAAAATAAAACAAATGTAAAACTATAAATAAATATGCAATGATAGGAAATAAATATGCAAGGATGGTGGAAACAATGATGGATGATATTTTTGGGTTTTGTATTGTGAATGCAAGATATAAAAGTGTTTTTGTATTTTCGGATTTTTAAATGGCAGAAAATGGAAAATTCATAAAAGTTGTTGGAAAGGTGTTTCTTATGATTAAAAATGGACCGGGGTTCATGGTTTCACAAATGCACTCTCTCTTTAATAAAGTGGTAGACAATGGAACATAGGAATTGACATATGAGATTGCAACAAATAGGTTTCATGACAAGTTACTAATTATATGGGCATCACGTCCTAACATAGAGATCTTTTGGTTATTAATCTCTCTTATACTCCACCAAGATGTGAACTAAATCTTAGCACCTCGGTAATTAAGATAAATCAGAGCATAGCTTTAATTCTTATGACATGAAGTTAAAATAAGAACATGCTAGATCTAGTCATGGAGAAGTGGCAATGGTCACACCCACACCTCCGGTAGCATGGTATTTTTCTTTATCCCGAGTGAGGCAACAAAGTAAGGCAAAAATACCCAAGTGGATCGCGGAACTTCTCTCACTTTCACCGCACTAGCCACCCCCCGTTACTCCAACTAATGCATACGTTCCCCCTCACATGCTCTCATAAACAAGCTTGATCAAAACAAGTAGACAAGAACGGGGTACATGATATGCATCTACTTTCATAACTGAAACAAAACAATTGCAATCTTCAAACATATATTAACTCATAAAGAGATCCACCACAAAGGAATTACATAGATGACCGTAATCATGTTCGGCAGCTCATACGGTGCTAATTAGTGAAGCTCAAGAGAGAGGAGAGATACATAAGTTACTTCCACAAACCCATAGTACAGGGGTGGACTACTCCCTCTTCATCATGGAGACGGTGGAGATGTCGTTGGGGGAGATGGAGACCACGCCGGCAGCGCCCCGCCGGAGTTTTCCCCCTCCAATCTGCAGCTCCAGGTCTCTGTTTCGGTGTTTCTGTGTTTCGGCAGCGCTCTCCTCTGGAAAACATCGGGGGACTATTTTTATAGTCGTTTTTAGGTCAAAAGGAAGCTTCGGGAAGAAAGATCGACGGCAACGGAGCCACGAGGGCCAAAAGGGTGGGTCCCACGCGTCCAAAGAATCTGGCCGCGTGGGCCTATGCCTTTGGGCCTTCGGGCCTCCACTTTTTCGCCTCCTTCGCTCCTACGCCTTCTTCCTTCCAAAAAATGATCCCCTTAAATTTATAGGTCATTTGGACGTCGTTTGGGTCCCTGAAACTCAAAAATATAGAAAATAGGGTTTTCTGCCTGTGCAGGGTTAATTCTAGAAAAATAGGAAAACTGTGAAGTATTCCTAAAATCAATAGGAAACAATGATATAACCCTTATATGATGCAAATATGATTGAAATATAAGTGATTCAATGCAAAGTTCATGTATGGATTTTAGATGCATCACAAACTCTCTTTGGAAGTCTCAAAGGGGGTCATATATATATAGTTGGTTTTAGCTCAATACATATCCCTAGGCAAAACTACCGAGGTAAACAGACGATTGAGGGGTGAGATCAAGTTGAGGCGCCTAGAGGAGGTCAACGCGCCGAGGTTGGGTCCCATTGCCCTGGGCCACCTTTTATGAGCGTGTTGACCTCCAAGACTTTGTTTTTTCAGAATATTGACGTGGCCAAGATCCCCGGTGTGTTTGAGGCCCAGAAGCTTCGTAAAATAAAAAATACAAGAAAATAACGATTTCCTACTTTCTAGATCTATGAACCAATTAAAGAAAATTCATGGGAAATGTCATAAAACATTAGAAACAATGATGATAATTCGGTATATTATGCGATACATTAATATAATAAAGTAATAAAGTACAAAGTGTGACTCGGTATCAACCGTGTGAATAGAGGTGCATACCAAGCAGAAAGAGAACCCTACAAAGGCATAACAAATCAATTACGACAGAGGTGAGGAAAGAAACATGCATAAGAATAGAGGAGAAGAAAAATGGAATGGTAGAGAACCCGAGAAGGCCGAGAACATCAGTAGATCTAACAGCGGAAAAGTGTAACGCCCCGGGATCGGCACTATGCAGATTTGAGCGATCCCGCCAAATCCGTATAATAACGATCCTAGGACGCCCACCAGGCATAACGTGCACGTCGCAACACACACGTTATGCGGGTGGAATTGTGATGATCATTACAATAGTTCACGATGGAACCCACAAAACAACATTTATATACAACAACTCATCGAGTCAAGAGTACAAAGATACAATACAAAGATCCAAATAACAACGGAAGCGAATAGTATCCGAGTACGGATAAGAATACAGATATGGACTAAGAGTCCTGAAGATAAACGAGGCACCATAACCCTGCCCAGGCCAAGCCGGAGGGATTCCCAAGCTAACGTCGTCAGACTTCAAACCTGTCGGCTGCATTGGAATAGCAGCCCCAAAGGGGTCAGTACTAGTAGAAGTACTGGCAAGGAATACTCACAAGATATCAAAACTTGAATTCCGGGGAAAGAGGGTTAGCGATTGAAGCGGCGGCAAGCAGCACTAACAACTTATAGAGACACGCTACAACTTCCGTCTAATTAGAATAAGGAAAGAGAGCGCCTTACGACTAAACTACTCTACTCACCAAACAAACCCGCCCTAAAACGACTCCCTCGTATCATCAACCCACGAGGAAGAAGTCCGGGCACTCACACGTTGATCAAGTTTTAGCAGGTTTATTATTCGAATATGGCTATTTACTAGTCAATTTAGCTATTCATGATATACGGTGATGTCTATGATCTTTTTAGCCAGCACATTACCCAAGTCATCCATAACCGCGGACTCGGCTTTTCGAAAAGATTTAACCCTGCAGGGGTGCCCAAATGTAACCATACACGTTCGATCAACCACACGCCACAAAGGCAAAAGGTATCTCAACACGACCTTCCCCTTCACTACTACATTGGATAGAGAGCCACCTATCTGAGACTGATCCACGTCGAGAGCCCGGCCAAAACTCCTTTGTGGGCCCAAACGTTTGCGACTACGCACTAGGTGGCACAAACTACCATGAGCCGGCCACTTCGCGTCACACCGCACCTATATGCGTCACTCATCCTCATCATGCTGATCTTTCTGTGATATGCTCCAAATGGTAAACACCCGAACTAGTTGTGGCTCCCTAACCAATATAGCAGATCCGGTACTGAGTTTCGGGGGGTTTCATAAGTCTTCCCACGTGTGGGTAGGGCGCTCATTCTTGGATAAGCGGAAAAGAACGGTTTTTCCTAGGCGACACTAGCAGAACAAATCACCATAGCTGGCCTTCCGCCGGTGCCTTATCTTTATTATAATAACAGTTATACCCACATAGCATGTCTTCAATTAATTAAGCTATACAACTAAACATCAGTATAATATGAAAAATACCACAAACAACTCCTAAGCATGCACTACGACTCGCAAGGCTAACAAACAACTGGTTAATAGGAGTGGGGAAGGTGGATGTATCATGGTTGCAAGGTAAACATGCTAATAGGAACGAGACACAAGCATCGATACATAGAGCTAGCAAGGAACAAAAGTTAGGAGGAGTGAGAGGCAGAAAACAAGCAAAGATAGCAAGTGAGTAGTCCTTGCCTGCAATCCAGTAGAGGTAGCAGAACCTGTCGTTGCTCACATCAACTCAACGTCCTATTCCCGAAGAAACAACGAACACTGAAAACGCAAAACTTGTATCTTACTACTACGGTAAAAGAACCGGCATGTGATGATATGTTATGCAATGACATGGCAAAATGCAACTTAAGCAAAATTAAACGGAACCGAGATTCGGATATTTAATTATTAGATTCAAGTTATTTTTCTAACCATCAAAATTAAATGTTGATTTAACAAGGAGGAACAAAGCATGGGTGAGCTAATCAAAATTAAATGGAATAGGGACATTATTTAAATCAACCCCTTCACATTCCATATTTAGTTGTTTAGGTGATATACAAAATACAACTAAAGTGCTACTATATGATGCAAACATGAAGCATGGATGTCATATTAATATTCCTTGCATTTTTCTGATAAAATTTCATATAATATACTTTGAAATTGGAGCTACCAATTAAAAATTATGGAATTGAACATAATTTGCAAAAATGAAAAATAAAACAGAGAAAGGGTGGGAAAAAAGGTGGTGGCCGGGGATCGAACTTGGGCCGGCTGGGTAAGGGAGCTGGGAGCAAGCCACTGGGCCGCACTCATATTCGTGATAGAATGTGGATCCAAACTCTGCTTATGGATAGGGGCAACGTTAACTGAATTTTGACAGCGAGTTTCAGACTTCAGGTTCAGATGCAAAACAGGTGACGATCGCCAGCGGACGGGCAGGTTCGTGAGCTCGAGGTGCAGAGGAAGTAGGTGCAAGATGGGGGGTGCTCGTGTGCGTGCTGGAACGTGTGTGGCGCGCGTGCACGAAGGTGAAACAGAGGACAAAAGGAGGCGCCTTGAAGCTTCCTGCTATGGCGTTCATGGCAGACGAACAAGGATCTACGGCTGCCTTGGTTCCGGTACGAATTCGAGCTGGGGAAGAGAGGGGAAAGAAGCAGGGGCTCACGGAGAGGTGCTCGGAGGAGTTGTGCTTGCTGGGGTGGAAGGAAGACGACGAATTCCGACGAAGAAGCGCAGCAACCGAAGGGGAAGTCGTGGACGCCGCGGTCGCTGTAGTCCATACCGCTCCGATTCCTTGCGTGTGGACGACGTAGACGTCGCAGTGGTGCTCCTGAAGGCCTCGCCCTTGCTTGATGACGACTGGGGAAGCCCAGCACCGTCGGCCACGGCAACAGCCGTGCTCCTCTTGTTCTATTTGTGCAAGAAAGAAACAGGGGAGAGGGAGAGAGTGGCGGCGGGATGGAGGGGAAAAGGGCTAGGGTTTTGGGGGAGAGGGGAGCGGCTGGGGCAGGTGGCGGTGGCGAGCCTCGGCGGAAAAGCGCCGATGGCGCAAAAAGGTGAGAGCGACGTCGGTACGGAGGGAAGGAGAAGCAGGCCATGGGCCGAGTTGGGCCGTTTTCGGGAGTGAGGGGAGAGGAGGAGAGATGGCCTGCGCCCTGGTTTTTTTGTTTTTTTTTTAGAGAATTAGATAGAAGAAGAAAAGAGGGAAAATAAAATAGTGCTAGGGCTTTATTTTTCCCACAAAATAATTTTGAGACTTAGCAATTTCAAACAACAATTTAATTGCTTGTCCAAAAATAAAATTAGTTTTATTATTTTGGCTTTAAAATTAAAGGGAGTTGTCACATGTGATATTGACACAATAAGACAACTCAAATTATTAATTTAGAAAATTTGTAAAACCATAAATGCAAGAAAACATGGTGATGTCATGATGACGCAAAAAAGAAAAAGTAAACAAATTCTAATTTGGGGAAAAACCCCGGGACATTACAAAAAGCGAGAAGTAGAGAAACACTTGCATGAAGGAAGAGTATCCCCTACAAGTCAAGGGTATGTACCATGAGACTGGAGTTGCCGCCATCTTTAGAGAAGAGTGATGATGTGGATCACACGTTCGCTGGCGAACCCCAAGAGGAAGGTATGATGCAGCAAATCAGCAGTTTCTCTTGATTACAAAACCAAGGTTATCGAACCAGTAGGACTTGGAGAAGGCCTTGCTAGGTATCAACGGTGCCAAAAGAAGAGCTTGGCGTGTTGACGTGGTCCTGCACACAAACACAAACAAACTACTTTGCCTCAACGAAACAGAGAGGTTATCAATCTCTCCGGCTTGCCAAACACAAAGGATTAATTATGCAGATATAAAATATGATGAGAGTGAAATATGACCAGAGAGAAAATGATGATGAAAAGCTATTAGAACGGTTGTAAACAATGTAGAAAAATAGGACTAGGGTCCACAGTTCATTAGTGGTGTCTCTCCAAAAGATATACATGACGGGTAAACAAATTGCAGCATGGAAATTGACAAAATTGAGGGCGCACAACAATGCTATCATAAAACAATATAGTTCACTGTTTCATCTAATATGCGCATTACGTCAAAATACATAGACCGTCATCCAACCGCATCTATGACTAATAATCCACCCCGGGATCGCTATCCAGCATGTCACCCAAAAGTTTAAGTTGCAAGCAACAGATCATTGCAATAAGCAAAGTGCATAAAGTAGGCAATGTAAATAACAGAAGGAAATCACACCGCTGTTTTCTCCCTAGTGGCAACAGCACATCTTTAGTCTTGATCGTTTCTGTCAACCCGAGCTTAGACAAAAAGAGGCATGAACCCACTATCTATCATAAATACTCCCTCATACAACACTAATAATTAACTTGGCCAAATCATCCACTAGCATCGGAGAGCATGCAATATCGTAGATGAAACATAACACATAGATGAACAAAAGTAATGACTTACACAATTCATCGGATCCATGCAAACACAATCATGTAGCAGATTCAGATAATATGATCTTGATCATGATAGGCAGCTCACAAGATCTAAACAATGGAGTACAAGGAGGAGAGACAACCATCTAGCTACTGCTATGGACCTGTAGTCCCGTGGTGGACTACTCACGCATCACTCCGGGGGAAGGCATGGTGGTGTAGATGCCTCCGGTGTCGATTCCCCTCTCCGGAAAGGTGTCGGGAAGAGCTGCAGAACCCTCCCGGACTAGGGTTGGCGATAGAGGCGGTCTCAGACGTCTTCTGGAAAGTATGATCGGGTACTTAGGGTTTTCGGGTCGAAGATGATTTATAGGCGAAGGGGCGACACGAGACGATGCCGGAGGCGACCAGGTGGGACCCAGCCGCGGCCAGCCCCTGGGCCGCGCCTAGGGGTCGTCTGGTGGCTGTGGGACCAGCAGGAGACCTTCTGGTTCCGGACTTGTTTCTGCTTGGAAATAATTCCCGTAAATTTTCAGCGCATTCCGATAAACTTCCCAGAACAACTTTTCTGAAACAAAAAGACAGCAGAAAACAGGAACTGGAACTGGGCATGTTGTTAATAGGTTAGTTCCATAAATCATTCCAAAATGATATAAAAACATTATAAAAACATGTGGCACTGATATATAATCAAGCATAGGACATCAAAAATTATAGATACGTCGGAGACGTATCAAAGAGCCATCTAAGTGAGTAAGAACAAACATGAAGAAAGTTGAGGCAAAGCATCATATGCAAGAATAGAGGAAAAGATAATACATATGAATACATTCTGACAATGTAAATAACGGCGCTAAATCAAAGAACGGAAACTGAAAATAAGGAGAGAAACAATCACAAAAAATAAAAGTGTGGTAAATTAGCGAAGGAGAAGTACTGTTTGACTAGAGCTGCAGCCTAAGGAGAGACAGAACCCTATACAGGCATGGAAACCATATTGTGAGCATCCAAGGGGGAGACATGAAGGACATTAACGTAAGAATAAGCTATAGACCGAACGTCAGAAACCCCAAGAAGGGAGTCGGAAAAAACCAGCTTATGGGCAGGCATGCCATCAAGGAGGAAGTAGCTCCGATGAGTGAGTGTGCCAAGCAGAAAAGCAGGAGAAGGGACAAAAGAGGATGTGAGGATAGAGAAAAATTAGTGGTCCTGGTGGTGCGAGGAGTGTGAAGAAGCGACGGGAGTGTAGAAAATATTGGTCCTTACTATTTCGTTGTTGTATTACGGTGACCCTCATGGGGTATATGGGAGGTACACGGAGGGAGCTAGATTTGGAGTACAATAAAGTCTAGAATCCTAATCTATCTCTAACTTCTACATGTACATGTAGGGAGGAATAGAGAAGCATAACACAAAGCCGTGTGATGCGCGGCATCTCCCCCGATGAGAGCGTACGACCCAAGGATGTGAGAGCCGGTGTTGCAAGTCTTCGGATACCCCTACACGAGGATCTTGCTTAATTAATGTGCGATCCATCTCTCTATTCTACAAAAGCCTAAGACAACATAAATAAAACTTATTTTACCGGTTCGGTACCATACAATGCAAAGAACGACTTGTTCATATAAAGGTTCTTTATAATGTATTTGACAAACCAAGCAAAAGACAAGCACAATTAATCCAAGGAAAATCGGGCAGATCACAAACCGGAAAGATATAAAATCAAGCAGCTATCTTGATTCTTGACACATGCGGGGACACACAAAGCAAACAATTATTTGAAAAGTAGACACCGAAAGACAGCTGCACACAAGTAATAATTATCCACTCCTCCCTAGGACCACGATGGTAGAAAGATAGGCATGTCCATCTTCTGCCGTGCAGCAGCCACGACGGTAGAAAGAGTCTGGTAATTAGCCATGTCTCCTGCATTGCCGGTAAGGAGCATACCCAGTTCCAGCTCTCTCATATCCTCCAAAGCACCTTGTAGCTTTAAGCTAGTTTCCTTCGCCTGGAATACTGTGATGCAGTCTCGCTTGTTATTCATCATCCATGTACATAACTTGGTCACTGTCTTGATTATCATCAGATATTCCACTGGAGGACCCTTCCCATCCAAGCTATCAACAGAGTGGCCTTTGCATTGTTCAATTATATAATTCAGTTTATCGATGAACTCGCCGATGGAAACAGAAATGCGCGCAAGCGCGTTATCAAAATCATCTGCATTGATCTCCAGCTTGTCACATATCTGCAAGGCAAGGCTTAAGAAGGCTGCCAGGGATTTTCTCCTCCTACCACTCATGAGCTGAGGAATACCCGGCAAACTGTCACCGGGAGCGTTTCTGTTAGCAAAGTCATTGCGGGGTCGCCGGAGAAGAGTGTTCAAGCAATGACGTGCACGAGAAAACCGGAGCTTGTCCAGGTTGTGCTGTGGAGAACATGCCTGATTTGCGTTTGCTGTTTGTTTCTGGTCTGAGTTGTGTTGTGGAGAAGCCCCCTGATTTGTAGTTGCTGCTTGTTCATCATTGCATATAACTTTGAGCACCTGCCATGCCCAAAATGTTTTTTAGTAAAGAAGACACAACCACTTATCCTAAGAACAAGGATGCATGTGAGATATTTCAACAACAATGTTACATGAGGTAAAGAGGAAAAACTGTCATGCATATTCTACTCATAATGTTTATTAATTAAAATAAAGTGAGGTATGTGATAATATTCGTTAGTCATTACTTTTTTCTATAAACAAAACTGGTAAGGCTCATGCCTTTTATTTCTTAGATTTTCTCTATGGAGTACGGAAGGTTCCAACGAACTTTTGGGTTCAATTTGGACTGCATCATCAGTCCCAAACACACGAAAAAAACAAAACCATTTTTTTTTAAGTTTTGAGTTCCGTTTGGTTCTGCTCTATGCTAGCCTCCATTTGAACTTATGTTTGGAAATTTGATTGTACCAAATGGGGCCTTCAAGGTGACAACTGCAATGAAGGTTAGGACTCGTCGGATCAAACATAGATACTATATCAACCTAGTTCGAGAAAAACAATAAAAAAATACAATGCAACCTAACAATGCACTGCAGCAGCAAACACTACTGATTTGCAAATTTTAACGAAGGTACGTCTTGTTTATCTTCTTTGTAATACTGTTCACTCTTAGTCTATCATGACAAGAAACCATAAATTTTTGTATTTTCTCCATACTTCAAATGGGTAGAACACATATCCACTAGGAATATGGCACTAACGCGTTGGTTTAATTGATAAAGCATATGTTGATAACCGATATATTCCAACACTTGGTATATTCTGTGCTAAAATAACACTTCACACATTCAAATAAAGGTGTGCAAAGTCGACTAAAATTTTAGATTAAGCTCACAAATTTATGTTATATTTCATCACGTACATATTTTAGTTATATTCTATATCGACAAAATGCGATGCAGATGAGAAAGTATATATGAGATATAATAAATAAGTGGCTTCACCATTCTGAAATTGCTCTTTCGTATGTATGATTTATGGAGTTCTAACAGATTATTTGAAAAATAAGATGGACATTTATATTTACTCTTACCTCATGCAAAATAGTTTTCACTGATTCGAGACCCTTCCTTTCTGCATTGGAATCAGAATTTGCAAAAAATTGCGTCAGCAGTTGTGCTATGGCAGTTTGATATAATCTGTTGATTGCCTCGGGAAACATAGTTGTAAGCAGCTCAACAACTGAAGTTTCTGTCCCTGTGTTGAAATTCATGATCATTGTACAACTGGCATTGTCCATCGCCAGTATCGCCAATGCTTTCCCTGCAGTCTTCCTGAGTACACTCTCATTAACAACATCAAAGAATATGTTCACCAACGCCTTGATGAATTCAGCAATGGCATCGGGTTCAATGGTAGGATTGGTAGCTCGAGTGGACAAATATAGCTTTGTAAGGATCTTTGTTGTTGGAACCTTTAGCTTGTTGTACATGTGGCCCCTTTCCATGATTGGGCGGATATGGTTCACTGCTATCCCATTGCTACAAATATCTTGGAGTATCTTTCCATTGGTTTCATCAGTGCCGCTGACAAGCGTGCTCACCACTTCTAGTGCCTTCTCAACTATTTCCATGGCGATACCAGTCTCATACACTTTATTTTTTACCAGAGATATGATCTTGGAGTAGAGACCCTTGGAATCATATATTTGTTTGCAGTTGTCAGGATTGACAGCGAGCTTGGCGAGTATCAAAAGGCCATGGATAATAAGAGGTTTGCTTTCTGCTGCACAGGTAGTGCTGGAGGATTGAACAGTTGTCTCCTGTTCAATTGTGATCTCAAAAGATGTTTGATGGTCAATGTTGACAATTGTAGACGGTGTTGATATCTTTGTAAAATAGGGATCAATGATGGAAGATATGGACTCGGTTGCTCCTGGTATGTCAGCCAGGCGCAAGTCGCTAGCAAGATGTGACACAATTTCTGCGACGCACAATTTTGTCCTATCATCTGTGCGGCTCTTTGAGGTAAGCATGTCAAGCAGCCTGGAAACAAATAGTGGTGAGGATTGTATCTGGGATAGTGTTCTTGTTCTGTAGTCCTCTTGGGATGTCAATCTATGTATCACCAAAACGGCTTCAATGCGGTCTTGACTGTAGTCACTCTTGAGATTTCACCAACTCTGCTGCGAAGGAAACCAGGTTCCCGTTGATGGTACTTGACACCCCATTTTTTATGGCCGTGCTCATGGTTTTGTTCATATATTTGTCAATGAATTCACTCTTGTCCACAAGTCCATACTTGGAGCTTAGGAGTCTCGCAAGTTCAAATCGAAGAAACATCAGATGTAACGAGATGAGGAACAATCCACCTTGGAGAAGCACGAGAGCATAGAACAACATGAGTGCACGAAACACGTTGGAATTGTGGTGATGAGCCGCCACGAGGGCAACGAGACGATAGATAGAGAGTGATATGCAGGATAACCCTGCGATCGGAATTACAAGGACCAATATTGCTAAGAAGGCCGTACTGACTATGAGTGCACCGGGATTTCGAACAATCGGGTAAAAGTGAACGATTTTTTTGCCAATTCCTTGGACAGGCCTTCTATGCCACCATCTCCTGTACTGCTCCTTGGAATACCATCGGAATGCCTGTGGAACTTGATTGAAAAATTCTGCCTCGGGGCTTACATTTATGCCCACGACCCTGTTGGCCACAAACTAATTAGTTCATCATCTGTTTGTATGACCAGTCAACAGCCATAAGAGGACGAGGATTGAGGAGGTACGTACCTGGCTGTTTGTATGAAGACGATAGCGGCGATAACCCAGAAATCAGCCCCCTCCAGAGAAGTGGAGAAACCGCCGAGCAGGACGGTAGTAGCCCAGACAACGGCGAGGACGCCGAGCCCCGAGGCAATGATTTGCACGAACAGGTCATATACCATGCACATGTTAAGCCGAACCTCCAGTTCCGAGGCCTCAGTTAGAACCACTTGCAAGCGGTGTGGAGCGCCTTGCGGCTGGAGTACTTTCATGAGGAAGTTTTTTTTTATTTGGAGAAAGATCCTGAGGAAGTTCATCACGAAAGCTTTCGCTAGGTTTGCCATTCTGCTGTTGCTGTCCGATCAACCTAGCAGCTTCCTTCTCCTCTTTCAAGTGTTCTAGTCCTGTAGCTCTAAGGCCTGTTTGGAACACAAGAATGGAAAACTACAAGGTAGCTCACTCTCTCTACATTAATATTTCTCTGCCCCAAAAGCTGAAGCATCAGTGTGCCGTGTGCAGGGGAAGGAACAAAATTCCTTCTGTATGAGAATTGGAACCCAAGAGAAGAATGGTATTTGATTCGTCTGAGAAAGAGGAAAAGTACCCGACAGACCAAAACTGATCAAAGAACAAAAAGAGCTGCAAATAATTGCCATCACCACCCTTGGCTGGCTAATTTCATGTCATCTTCGCAAGGAAGAAAGCTAGCGATAGATTGCTGGATTGGAATAAAGAACACCACAATCATCTCAGCACGCAAGATTACTCAGGGTGCCAATGCAAAGTTTTAGTCCCAGAGTCTGGTGGACATCAAGGATAGAGACTGCTCATCTTTTATTCCGATCGATGCCATTACAGGTACGATCAGGAATTTGACCATGCATGCGGAACGACTGGCTTCATCTTCGCATCCAAACCTACACCACCACTAGTGGAAAACGGGGCACAAGTTCCGGTTTCAGAGGGCCTCTAGTTCCGGTTGGACAACCGGGACTAGCCAATCGGGATTAGAGGCCCCCCTCTAGTCCCGGTTGTCCGGGAACCGGGATAAGAGGCCCTCCCACGTGGCCACGGAGGAGCCAGCGGGGCTGAAGACCTTTAGTCCCGGTACGTAACACGAACCGGGACTAACTTTAGGCATTTTTTTCTTTTTGAAAATTTTTCAGGGTTTGAGGTTTAGGGGTTTCGGATGGTTTCCATTGTACGGCACTACGGGAGAGCACGACGTTGCCGTGTGCTTGGGTCTTTGCCGTGTGCCAAATATCGGGCACACGGCAACGTCTATCTTTGCCGTGTGCCGCACACGGTAAAGAATAACACACGGTTTTGAAAGCAAAATAACACACGGCAAAGAATGGCACACGGTAAAGACGGTAAAAAGCACACGGTAAAGAAAGACACACGGTAAAGAAAGTTGACACGTGTCCACAAAACGGAAGGGAAGACGGCTCCGTCACGGAAGGTCTTTACCGTGTGCTGGCACACGGCAAAGAATAAATCTTTGCCGTGTGCCAACACACGGTAAAGACCGATTTTCATTTTTTTTTCTAGTTTTACTATATCTATTTGTAATGAAGATATGACTATCCCCGCTGCATAGCTTGTGATAATGTGCTCATATTTGGCACATAGGTGTATCTTGGTATGATAAACAATGTTACCGAACAAAGTTTTTTCAAACGAATTAAATATTATTTTTCATTTTTTAAGTGTTAAAAATGACTTTTTTTGTGAAGCAAGTACCAAAAATATGATGCAAAATGGCACCAATCCAATTTTCACAGAAAGTAGTCCATATTTGATGGATAATCACCAAATATTAGGAATTTTCTTGCTTTCTACCTAATTTCGCACATTTAAATGACTTTATGTCGATTTTCGGAAAGTAATTCAAATTTGAACTACAAGTATGTGATAGTTTGCTCTGAAATTTTTGAAAAAATAATTTTTAGGTACAAAAGTAGTGGTTACTTCACAGAACCGTCGACATTTTTAAAAAATTCGATCCCTTTCAACAAATATCCATGCTCACCATTTGGATCGTTTTTTCGAAAAACTCAAAGAAAATGAATAAAACCTCAAAAAATGAAATCCTTTGGCATGGAGTCCTCTTATGTGTACTAGTTGCTAGGAAAAATGATAAACTTTCTTTTTTTCAAATTTTACAAAAAATTCCTTCACGAAAAGTTCCATCATCTATAAACATCTATGAGTTTCAAGTCAAACGGCCAAGATACGACCATTCTCATGACATAGTTTGTTATAATGTGCTCATATTTGGCACATAGGTGTATCTTGGTATGATAAACAATGTTACCGAACAAAGTTTTTTCAAACGAATTAAATATTATTTTTCATTTTTTAAGTGTTAAAAATGACTTTTTTTGTGAAGCAAGTACCAAAAATATGATGCAAAATGGCACCAATCCAATTTTCACAGAAAGTAGTCCATATTTGATGGATAATCACCAAATATTAGGAATTTTCTTGCTTTCTACCTAATTTCGCACATTTAAATGACTTTATGTCGATTTTCGGAAAGTAATTCAAATTTGAACTACAAGTATGTGATAGTTTGCTCTGAAATTTTTGAAAAAATAATTTTTAGGTACAAAAGTAGTGGTTACTTCACAGAACCGTCGACAGTTTTAAAAAATTCGATCCCTTTCAACAAATATCCATGCTCACCATTTGGATCGTTTTTTCAAAAACTCAAAGAAAATGAATAAAACCTCAAAAAATGAAATCCTTTGGCATGGAGTCCTCTTATGTGTACTAGTTGCTAGGAAAAATGATAAACTTTCTTTTTTTCAAATTTTACAAAAAATTCCTTCACGAAAAGTTCTATCATCTATAAACATCTATGGGTTTCAAGTCAAACGGCCAAGATACGACCATTCTCATGACATAGTTTGTTATAATGTGCTCATATTTGGCACATAGGTGTATCTTGGTATGATAAACAATGTTACCGAACAGAGTTTTTTCAAACGAATTTTATAAATATTATTTTTCATTTTTTAAGTGTTAAAAATGATTTTTTTTGTGAAGCAAGTACCAAAAATATGACGCAAAATGGCACCCATCCAATTTTCACACAAAGTAGTCCATATTTGATGGATAATCCCCAAATATTAGGAATTTTCTCGCTTTCTACCCAATTTCGCACATTTAAATGACTTTATGTCAATTTTTCGAAAGTAATTCAAATTGGAACTACAAGTGTGTGATAGTTTGCTCTGAAATTTTTGAAAAAATAATTTTTAGGTACAAAAGTAGTGGTTACTTCACAGAACCGTCGACAGTTTTAAAAATTCGATCCCTTTCAACAAATATCAATGCTCACCATTTGGATCGTTTTTTCGAAAAACTCAAAGAAAATGAATAAGACCTCAAAAAATGAAATCCTTTGGCATGGAGTCCTCTTATGTGTACTAGTTGCTAGGAAAAATGATAAACTTTCTTTTTTTCAAATTTTACAAAAAATTCCTTCACGAAAAGTTCTATCATCTATAAACATCTATGAGTTTCAAGTCAAACGGCCAAGATACGACCATTCTCATGACATAGTTTGTTATAATGTGCTCATATTTGGCACATAGGTGTATCTTGGTATGATAAACAATGTTACCAAACAGAGTTTTTTCAAATTATTTTCATAAATATCATTTTTCATTTTCTAAGTGTTAAAAATGACTTTTTTTGTGAAGCAAGTACCAAAAATATGATGCAAAATGGCACCAATCCAATTTTCACAGAAAGTAGTCCATATTTGATGGATAATCCCCAAATATTAGGAATTTTCTTGCTTTCTACCTAATTTCGCACATTTAAATGACTTTATGTCGATTTTCGGAAAGTAATTCAAATTTGAACTACAAGTGTGTGATAGTTTGCTCTGAAATTTTTGCAAAAATCATTTTTAGGTACAAAAGTAGTGGTTACTTCACAGAACCGTCGACAGTTTTAAAAAATTCGATCCCTTTCAACAAATATCCATGCTCACCATTTGGATCGTTTTTTCGAAAAACTCAAAGAAAATGAATAGAACCTCAAAAAATGAAATCCTTTGGCATGGAGTCCTCTTATGTGTACTAGTTTCTAGGAAAAATGATAAACTTTCTTTTTGATAAAAAAAGTCAACTGCTTTCAACGAATAGCCATGGTGACCATTTTGATTGTTTTCTGAAAACATAATTATGTCTTTACCGTGTGTTGGCACACGGCAAAGAATCATGTCTTTGCCGTGTGCAAACACACGGCAAAGAAATCTTGCATTCTGATTGGTCAGGAGAAGTTTCACGCGGATCATGCCTCTGAGCCGTTAGATCTAAAAGAATCCAACGGCTCAAAACGCGAATCACGCAGACCACCCATTCCTATCTTATCCTCACCCCCTCCCTCTCTCTCCTCTCTGTCTTATCCACACGCGCGCGAGGTCAGAGGAGGGGTGAGGAGGCAGGAGCAGCCATGGCAGGAGCGGCGGGAGGGCCTGGGCAGCGGGTCCTCCGCGAGCTGGTCGAGGAGGGTCTTGAGCGCGCCCCCGCGGTCGGCGGCGGCGTCGGGGTCGGCAGCGACCCGGTTGGAGGAGGAGTCGACGGAGCGGCGGGTGGAGGGGTCCCGGAGCGAGCGGGAGCGCTGCATCGCGAGGAGGTCCCGCATCAGCGCGGCGGAGGCGGACGCGGACGCGGAGGACTCGCCCGTCGGGCTGCGCCTCCGGCCGGACGCGCCGCTGTGCCCGTGCGCGTGCGCGTGCGCGTGCGCGTGCGAGTGGTGGCGTGCGCGTGCCGATGGCGACCATGCGGAGCTTGGACACCGCGTCGACCACGCGGAGCCGGGACACCGCGGCGACCATGCGGATGCGTGACGGCGACCACGCGCGCGGAGCGGCGACGACGACCACGTGGAGCGGCGACGGCGACCACGACCACGCGGAGCGGCGACGGCGACCACGACCACGCGGAGCGGCGACGGCGACCACGACCACGTGGAGCGGCGACGGCGACCACGACCACGCGGAGGTGGCGACGACCATGCGGAGGATGCGGGATGATGCGGCGACGGCGACCACGCGGAGGAGGCGGCGGCGACCACACGGAGGAGGCGGTGCTGCGGACCAGATCGTCGGAAGATGTTCGGTACGGCGGCGACGACGCCGTTGACGGGCTCGTCGACCGTGTTTTTTTTTTTTGATAATGTAATCCATCTTTGCCGTGTGTTTGCACACGGTAAAGGGAAGCGTCTTTGCCGTGTGCTTGCACACGGCAAAGATCGATCGATGGGACCCACTTGTCAGGAACCCGCCGTCAACGTCCGTCGTCGGCGTCAAGTGGCGGTGGGGCCCACCTTGAAACGTTGCCGTGTGCCCCGATATTTGGCACACGGTAAAGAGCTCTTTACCGTGCAAGATATCGCCGTGTGTTCTTTGCCGTGTGCGGCACACGGCAAAGTCTTTGCCGTGTGTTTTTTAGCCTTTGCCGTGTGTCCCTGGCACACGGCAACGACGCCGTCTCCCGTAGTGCGGGGATCACGTCGATACGCCAAAAACGCGTTTTGGTATATATATAAATTATATTACTACACGAAGATCACATTGATACATATATAACACATACAAATTAAGTATTACATGAAGATCACGTTTCCATATAAAGTACTTAATTACATGGAGATCATTACTAGTACATAGAGATCACTTATGTCGGTAGTAGTACTCTCCATTTTCAGGTATGACCTCCGCAAGGAGAAATTCTGCCGATTCCTCCGCAATTGCTTTTATGCGGTCATTTGGTAGGAGGGCGTTCCGCTTCCTTGCAACCTTTAAAAGAAGGAGAAAAACAATTATAAATGAAACTCAACACAATTAATGGTAACAAAATAAAATTGTGAATAATGTTTACGTACCTCTTTATTTCTTTGATTATTGAATTTCTCAGTGGTCCTCATTTGAATGAACTCGTAAACGTAGTATCCACATAAGTAGGTCCCGGTTGGCTGTTACAGACACCACTGTTCGAGAATAGAATTTAATCAAATCAAGCTTGATAATGGTATTGAAACTAGAATTAAAGAGATGCGCGGATCTAGATAGTACTACTTACCTTTTTCAGAGACCATATCAGCTTCGATTTCCATTGACCGGGTTCTTCCTTGATGAACATTTCTCAAACTCTGCCCAGCAAAGAAAATGAACAAAAGAGTTATTAATTACTTGATACCACGAAATGAATGAAAGAGGCCGATATAGTGCGATAAGAATTTAAATTACCCTTTGATCATATCAAAGCAGCTCTTGTATTCTTTAGGATGCCTTAATGAGTCTAGGACCTCAATTTCTCCAGCGTCAATTTTAATGACCATAAGAATATAGTGGAAGCTGCACGTTTATATACGCAGTCATATATAACTCATCAATTACACGTAAGATCGGGTGAGCAAAAATAGAATGTGCACAGGAAAGTAACACTTACGTGAAATTGTAAGGAAGAAGTATTTCTTTTTTGTTACGTTGTCGTTTAAAACACCTTAGCAATGTCTCCTTTACTTCCTCGGGTTTGTCTTCTATGTTCACTTCATGAACTTTATCCGGGTCAATGAACCCAACGTCCGGGATCAGTCCTTCCCTTTTGTAGCCGAGCATCTTCATTCTGTATAAATAGCCTACAAAGACTATAGAACGAGCTGAGCTAAAGACTTAAATTACAGATATAAATCACTTACAGACAAAGCAACTGATGATAGCTTTATCGAGGGCGCGTTGATTGTATAACTGAAAAAATTCGCTAAATCAACTTGCACACCGTATTCTTGGAAGTAATGCTCTTCCTTAACTATCGCCATGACACCGATTATATCTTTCTTTGCGGCTTTCAAGTACCATTCATTCAACTGACGCATCTTTGTTGGTAGATACTGGACCAGCTTAGGTCTGACCAAAGGCTGGCCGTGAACATATTCATATACTACCTCAGCTATGTCGACGTCTTTGTCGGGAAATACCTTGAGGGGGGGACCGATTGTACATTATGTTCTCCAAGTTGGGCTATTTGTTTCCCGCTTTTCCGCTTCTCCATCTCTGAGCTATATGACTTGGATATTTGGCGCTCATAGTCTGATGTCGGTTTTGTTGGAGAGTCATATAAGTTTTCCAAGCAGCGCCTAACGGCTTCCGGATCTAGTATTTGCCTTGGTGGGGGCTTTTTCGGTGCAAAATGGGCTTCCACCTCGGTCTTCGAGATGGCACAGTTTTCCTCGTAAGTCCTTTCGGCCGGTAACTTCTCAGGAGTCTTGACTTTTGCCTTCTTTCTCTTTGTCCTCTTAGGAGGCGAACCGGTGGGCTTCCTCCTATTTAGCAGCTTAGTGGGCGGAGTCGGCTGGACTGGCGCTGGAGATGGAGACGGACTCGAGCTGGGGTCCCTCTGGAGTAGGGGTGGACTGCTACTCGGAGGAGTCGGTGGCCTTGGTGCCGAGTCTGGAAACACGATGTGTTTCTTGTTCCATAGAACGAAACCATGCTTGACTTCTCCCAGTGTCTTCTCGTCGTCACCTCCAAGATAGTCAAGCTCCAGTGTCTCAAATCCCGGCATAATTTCATCCACCCCGACACGAGCGCCGCCGCCGTGTCCTCCCCCTCCCCCTAATTGTAATGGCCTTTTCAGGCCTCCTATATATGAATGTAATGGCCTTTAGGCCTTTTTATTATTATTAATGCAATGTCCCCGCCCCCCTAAATGTAATGTCCCCACCGCCCACCATGGTTCCATCGCCACCGATCTAGGGTTATCGCGCCGCTGTAGCCGATCTAGAGTTACCGGACAGCCGCCGATTTAGGCCTTTGAGCGAGAGAGGAAGGCGAGGATAGAGGATACCGTACCTTGCGCGCGGGGGACGGTGGCGTGAACGTCGGGTGCTCGGGGGACGGCCGCGAGCAGCAGGGCGACGAGGGCGCCGGAGCGGCGGCCTGACTTGGGGACGGAAAAGCGGTTCGATTTCGGCCGCTGTAACACCCTGGATTTTTGGCCTTTTGAATTTTTTTTCCAAAAAGCCTTATTTTATTTATTTAAAATACGTTTGGCTTTAAACCGCAGGAAAATGATTTAAAACTTGAAACTTCTGATCTGTTGAAACCAAGTGGGATCTTATACTCTTTATTCCCCTCCACTTGGCACTGGTGTTTATAATTTTGACCTTGGTCAATATTTTAATTTGGGAGAATTCTTTTCCTTTTGGAAATTCACTTTTAATTGGCCTTACAAGGAACCCCTAGTTTTATGTCCCCAAAATTCTACAAAAATTAGGGAACCTTCCCTAATGGATGTAGATCACTTTTCCAAGAAAATATGGTGTCACCCCTTAGGAAAATTCCCCTACAAAATCTTTTGTGTACTGCCCTTTTCCCAAAACTTTTTAGAATCTAACCAAATGATTTTTCCTGGATGAAACCAAGGCATGGATAGGCTCTCCTCTACCCCTCCTACCTCAGGAAAAAAGGGGA
Source organism: Puccinellia tenuiflora (assembly GCA_012064385.1). Lineage (NCBI taxonomy): Eukaryota > Viridiplantae > Streptophyta > Magnoliopsida > Poales > Poaceae > Puccinellia > Puccinellia tenuiflora. Next base: position 1,435,589 of record QRDG01002483.1, on the reverse strand, counting down.
GGTCCATCTAACATCTTATACCCCCTCCAAACAGTAAACCCTAGTTTTGGCCAGTGCTGTTCTTTGAAAATTTTGGTCGGACCAACTTTCGAATTTGCAAAATGTTTGTTCAGCAAAGTGGTAGATCTTGGTTTTTGGCGCAGAGTGACGCGAGCACTTTTCATTTGGTCAAGGAGGAGGGAGATCGACGCCAATGCCGACAATGGCATGCTCTGGGCATGCCAAGACCGGCATGGGCATGACCGCAGGGGCGCCGCCCGATTTTGGTCGCCGGCGTCCTGCTTCCCCCGCGCGCACCAACTTGTCCCCCGCACCCCTCACTAGCCACCCCACCTCCCAGCAGCCACGCGTCGCCGGCGGAGCCACTGGACGGCGGCCGCGTTGACGCGCCCGTCGCTAGCCGACGCCACCGCCCAAACCCTGTNTACTCCGTGAAATTATCTGGATCTTCATTTTCATACTTCTCCATAATTTTTTCTTCCAGCTCTGGAATTGCGTGGCCATCTTCTTAAGAGTCCACTCCTTCACTTTCTCCTTCTTGCCTTCTGGTATGTTGAAATGTACCATGAGCGTATCGTAAAGCAAATCTTTTGTATGTTTGTGGACATAACTAGCTTCATCGTCCGCGTCCTTCGGCTTATGCCAATCTGTAATGGTGATCGGGAGCATGTCCCTAACAATGACTCCAGCTTGATTTACAAATTTACGGCAGTTCGGTATGGGTGCCAGCGGTTCGCCACTATCAGCAACTTCCTCGATCGTTAACCTCGGAACCTCGATCGACATCCTTTTCGTCCGGCCTCGAGGAGCTTTCTTATTAATAGATTTGCTTGATCCGGAGGGCTAAAAAATGATTCGTTAATACGTGCAATACAAATAAATTAATGCATCTACAGATCAACACAGCCTTAATATATATATACCTCGCCAGAGTTTGTTAAGGGCACTTCGTCTTCTCTTCTTTCGTCAAGTCCGTCACCATAGTCGTTCAGAAATTGTGAGCTGAAATCATCTTCTCCTCCAGAATCATCTTCTCCACGGGCACTCGCATATATTATTTGTTGTATTTGGTCTTCATTATTGTCGTCTCTGAAGGGAGCGTCCATAGCTCAATGTACCTGCAATCAATTATATATGCTTTTAATTTTGTTTCACAAAAAATTACAGCCTAAACTAGGGCCAGCAGTATACAAGTGTCACATAAAATCACAGCCCAAATTAGGGCCAGCGTTGGGTCCTACCTGGCAGCTGCCAGCCCAAATTAGGGCCAGCATTCCAGCCCCGTGGTCCTACACGCACCTGCCAGCCCAAATTTGGGCCAGCATGCGTCGGCCCGATGCGCCGCGTCCACCCCCTGGCCACGAGCGCGTGGTCAATGCTCCCTCCTCATCTCCCCACCCCGCTGGCCCACCTGCCAGTGACCCCGCCGCCCAACCGCCCCGTCTTCCCCACTAGCCCGACCGCGTGTGCACGCCCCAACTGGCCACGCGCGTGGTCAATGCTCCCTCCTCGTCTCCCCCGCTGCCCAACCGCCCGGCCCCCGCCGCCCGTAGTTAATGACCGCGGCTCACCTGCCCAGTGACCCATCTGGTCCTTTAAAAATGGACTCCGGCCGTGGGGATAGCGACCACACCGCCGCCCCCACCCCTATCTAGCCCTAGCCCTAGCCAGAGAGAGCCATGTCGCGTTGGTTGAAGAACCCGAAGAACCAGGGCGAGTCCAGCGGCTCCTCCGGCCGCCGGGGTGCCCCTCCTTCCTCCTCCTCCACCCCCCTTCCTCCTCCCCCACCGCCGGCGGCGTCCGGCATCGCACCGGACGGTGTGCGGGTCCTCCAACCGACGCGCCGTGCCGGTGCAGCGGACCCGGCGCTGAGGGACAAGAAGAAGAAGAAGAGGATGCGGCGCTACGTTCGCGTCGAGGAGTGTTGGTGGCATTGGAACAATGCCACCCCCGTCGAGTGGCTGGACATCCACCTGCCTGACGACTGGCACCTGAATCCGCAACGGATTCTGGTGCCGCCGATCCCGGCCAGTGGCCAGGCCAGGGCGGTGGAGATAGCCCGGCGCCGCCGTTCCCTCCCTCTGGACCTCCTCAACGACCCCGCCTACGCGCCGGACTCCCCCCACTGGGACCGGTTGTTCCGGGACGAGCACGACGACCGCCACCGCGCTTTCTTCACGCAGGCCCCGGCGCCGCCGCAGGAGCCTACGGCGTACCCCGCGCCGCCGCCTGGCAACGAGCGGGAGCTCTGGTTCGAGGAGGACGACGATGATGACGAGGAGCAGGAACCGGAGTTGCAGGCCGCCTACAAGGCGTCCCGCCGCTCCCTCGTCGAGGGCGAGGTCAGGCGTTGGGAGGCGGTCGTGCAGGCCGCCGCCCAAATGCCGCCGCCGCCACCACCACCACCGTAGCAGCCTCCACTGGCCTGGTGGCAGCAGCTAGCCCAGGAGCATGAGGACGAGGAGCTGGAGCAGTACCAAGCTCCTTCGCTGCCACCAGGCCTCCTTGGCCAGTCCTAGGGTTTTCACCGGCGGCAACTGGCCGCCTCAGGACCAGGACCAGGAGCTGCCGCCGCTGCCGCAGCCGCACCAGGAGCCGGAGGAGCACCAGGTCCCGCCGGAGGCACAGCCGCCGGCCCATCTGTGGAACGCGCCGGGCTACGTCGTCCTCTCCGACGACGAGGACTAGGACTCCGACGTCGCCCACCGTGTCCCCCCACCCCCCTAATTGTAACGGCCATAGGCCTTTTACTCTATGAATGTAATGGCCATTAGGCCTTTTTTAGTATTATTAATGTAAATGCTTCCCGTCCTAAATGTGTCCCCGCCGCCGACCGCGGTTCCGCCGCCGATTTAGGGTTACCGCGCCGCCGATCTAGGGTGCCGGAACCACCGCGTGATTTAGGCCTTTTTGAGCGAGGGAGGAGGGGAGGGGATAGGGTTGCCGTACCTTTCGCGCGGGTGACGGCGACGTGGGCGTCGGACCAGCAGGTCGATGAGGGCGCCGAAGCCGGACTTGGGGACGGAAAAGGGGGCCGATTTCGGTCGATTCACGGCCGCCCAGCTCGTGAAACTCGACGGCGAGGAAGAGGGTGGCCGCGGTGACCAAAGCAGGAGCAGGGGAGCACGGTGCGGCAGCCTGGCGGTGGTAACGGCGGCATGGGAGCGAGGAGCGCGGCGCGGCAGCCTGGCGGCAAAATGCGGGGACGAGAGGAAGGGGGAGGACCTAAAAGGCACTAATTGGCCTTTAGTCCCGGTTCCATCCACAAACCGGGACCAAAGGCCACTTCAGTCCCGGTTGCAGCCACGAACCGGGACTAAAGGTCCATCTTTTTGGGCCGCTGCCAAATTAGCGCGCCAAAGCGCACCACCGGGACTAAAGGGTCGTTTGTATTCTTTTGTATTTTCCTTTTTCCTGATTTATGTTATTCTATTAATTTAATTGTTCAAATTTGACAAACTTTATATCAAACTTAAGCTATGGACATATAGAATCATTTGGTACTGGTTATTTTCAAATTTAACTATGTTGATTGTATTCAAATTTTGAATGGATGAGTTGAGTAAATTTGACTTATATTTCAAACCGTGACACTAAAAAAATATAAAATGGGTTTTTTTATGCAATGAAAACCCTAAAATCCTTAGTCAGCACTATTTTACCGATTATTACACATAGAACCAGGATTAAAAAAAGCGTTTCATACATTATTACACATCACCATCAACATCCGTCTCTAGTGTTGTGCTATAAACTTTTTCGTGTGTGTCCTTTTCTTCTTATCGCGCCGTAACCATGGACAATCTTCATCAATCAACACGATGCTTGGGTCAGTTTTCACTGTGAAGGGGGGAATTTCATCAAACTTATTGTAATCTTCTGACATGTCTGTCTTGTCCTCCACTCCCACGATGTTTCTTTTCCCTGAAATAACTATGTGGCGTTTTGGCTCGTCGTATGATGTATTCGCTTGCTTATCATTTCTTTTCTTCGGTCTGCTAGACATGTCCTTCACGTAGAAAACCTGAGCCACTTCACTTGCTAGGACGAATGGTTCGGTGTCGTACCCAAGATTCTTGAGATCCACTGTAGTTATTCCGTATTTCGGGTCTACATGTACCCCGCCTGTCAGGTTGAACCATTTGCACCAGAACAAAGGGACCTTAAAAGAAGGTCCATAGTCAAGTTCCCATATCTGCTCTATGTAACCATAATATGTGTCCTTTTGCCCATTGTTGTTAGTTGCATAAAAGCGGACACCACTGTTTTGGTTGGTACTCTTTTTATCTTGGTCGGCCGTGTAAAATGTATTCCCATTTATCTCATACCCTTGAAAAGTCAATATAGTCGAAGATGGTGCCTTGGCCAACAAGTATAGCTGTTCTCCAACAGTGGTGTCATTAATGAGACGTGTTTGCAACCAACCTCCGAAATTCTTCACGTGTTCTCCATCAATCCAATCTTTAGGTTGCTCCGGGTATTTCAAGCGTAAAATATTCTTGTGTTCCTCGATATACGGAGCCACCAAGCTGGAATTATGTAGAACTGTGTAGTGTGCTTGACTGAAAGAATGCCCGTCCATACATATTGTTGCTTTCTTTCCTAGCGTGCCTTTTCCCCGCAGTCTCCCCTCATGGCGCGATTGAGTAACACCGATTGGCTTGAGGTCGGGAATGAAGTCAACACAAAACTCAATGACCTCCTCTGTTCCATAACCCTTGGAGATGCTTCCTTCTGGTCTAGCACGGTTATGAACGTATTTGTTTAAGATTCCCATGAACCTCTCAAAGGGAAACATGTTGTGTAGAAATACAGGACCGAGAACAGAAATCTCTTCGACTAGGTGAACTATGAGGTGCGTCATAATATTGAAGAAGGATGGTGGGAACACCAACTCGAAGCTGACAAGACATTGGACCACATCCTTCTGTAAACATGGTAGAGTTATTGGATTGATGACCTTCTGAGAAATTGCATTGAGACTCGAACATTTTCCGGCAGAAGCCCCCTCAATGCAACCGGAAGTAATTGTGTCATAATCACGTGGCAGTCATGAGACTTTAGGTTTTGAAACTTTAACTCTGTCATGTTTATTATTCCCTTTATATTGGATGAGAAGCCAGACGGGACCTTGATACTGCTAAGGACTTCAAAAAAGATCTTCTTCTCTTCTTTGGTAAGAGCGTAGCTGGCAGGACCTTGATACTTCTCTGGATTCAGGTTGTCTTGTTCGTGCATATGTTGCTGGTCCTGCCGTGATTCCGGTGTATCTTTCGTCTTCCCATACACGCCCAAGAAGTTTAGCAGGTTCACGCAGAGATTTTTTGTCACGTGCATCACGTCAATTGCAGACTGAACCTCTAGGATTTTCCAATAGGGTAACTCCCAAAATATAGATTTTTTCTTCCACATCGGTACGTGTCCGTCAGTGTCATTCGGAACAGATAGTCCGCCAACACCCTTTCCAAAGATTACTTTTAAATCCTTCACCATTTCATATATAATATCCCCAGTAAGACGGGTAGGCTTCGTCTGGTGATCTGGCTCATCTTTGAAATGCTTGCCTTTCTTTCTTACGGGATGCTGTTTTGGAAGAAATCGACGATGCCCCGGGTACACATTCTTGTTTCCCAAATATATACTTTCAGTCTCAGCTAAAAAGTGTGTGCATGCATTGTATCCTTTGCTTGACTATCCTGAAATGTTAGTAAGAGCAGGCCAATCATTGATGGTTACAAACAACAACGCTCGTAGGTTAAATTCATTTTGTTTGTGCTCATCCCACACACGTACACCTTCTTCACGTCACGACTCTAAAAGTTTTTCAACCAATGGCCTCAGGTACACATCAATGTTGTTGTCGGGTTGTTTCGGGCCTTGGATGAGCACTGGCATCATAATAAACTTCCGCTTCATGCACAACCAAGGAGGAAGGTTATAGATACATAGAGTCACAGGCCAGGTGCTATGACTTGAGCTCTGCTCCCCAAAAGGATTAAAGCCATCTATACTTAGACCAAATCTTAAGTTCCTTGCGTCATCTGAAAATGTCGGGAACTCTCTGTCGATTTTTCTCCACTGCGACTGATACCCACAAGTATAGGGGATTGTTGAAGTCTTCGATGTGTAAGTATAGTATTGATCCCACGAGGAGTAAAAGGTATAAGTATTTATCCTCTCAAATAAGAGTGTCACTTCCCTTATTATCTATGCACTAGACAAACTAAAATGATTAAATGATGCAAGTGTTTTTGGGTTTTTGGTGTATAGATTGCAATAAAGTAAAATGCTGAGAATGCAATATGACAAGTGAAAGCTCTCAAAGAGAGAAAGCCCAATCCTCTATGCAGCAAGAGGACAAGCTCAAGTGTGTGTTTCTTATTGGTGGAGAGAGTTTCCAAGGGCTACTTAGACTTCATGGCATAAATATTTCTAGAACAACAAGGTAAATATTTTGTCAAGTTTTAATCTTCTTTGGACGGAGCCATAATTAGGAATAGCTAAATAAACAAACTAAACCTCTTATGATGGATCATGTGGCCAAGTAAATGACTACACGAGAATTATTAAGACATAAAGTCCCACCATAGCATTACACTCTAAGGTCCCCGATACTAATACCCCCATATTGCAACTTCATGATTCGGTCTCAGGCTTACGTGTCCTCCCAAGTCTTCCTCACTCCATTACACTACGGTGTTCTCCTATGAGCCCATATAGGTGAAGTGATATGCAGTCGACGTTCGCACAACACCATCATAGAATTACATCAAAGATAAAAACTAGACAAAATACCAACACATATTATATAAAAATCATTGCCAATTCGTCCTATGCCCCCAGGAACATGAGAGAACTACTCACAACGCCAAGACATGATATGATTCAGTGGTACAAGTGATACAACACAATCTGAAACTATGATCTCCCCACAAAACAATGACAAGTAGCAATTCACAAACATGTAGAATAGCACTTAGACAATAGCTAGGGATCACCAATCTCAAACTATGAGGGGGATGAAGTGGATCACGAAGATGGTGATGGAGATGGTGCTGGTCTTGGCGGTGGTGTTGAGGGAGACTCCGGAGGGGGATGGAGAAGACCTCCGAAGGTGATTCTGGCGGTGTTCCCCCCCCCCCCCTCTGACCTTCTCCGGCGGCAGCCTTCTGTCTCTCTGTTTCTAGTTTTGTGTTTCTCCGCCGCCTCCCTCTGGAAAACGTCGGAGGACTATTTTTATAGTCCGTTTTAGGTCACGAGGATGCTTCAGGGCGAAGGATCGACGCAAACGGGGCCACGAGGGCCAAAATAGGTGGGCCCACACGGCTACACTACCAGGCCACGTGGGGCACCCCCTTTTGCCCCTCCGGCCTCCGTTCGCTTGCTTCTTTCGCTCCTAGGTCTTCCTCCTTCCAAAATAATGATCCCCGTAAATTTATAGCTCATTATGACGTCGTTAAGGTCATGAAACAAATAAAGAAAGAAATAGGGGTTTTCTGCCTACGCAGGATTAATTCCATAAAAGGGGAAATCATTATTAATTACCAAAAATTATTAAATAACAGTAATATACCCCTTATATGATGCAAATATGAATGGAAAACAAGTGTTATAGTGCAAAGTTCATGTATGCATTTTACATGCATCAGCGACCCATCAGCGGGGCGTCTCAGCATCACGTCTTTCTTACGGTCTTCTTTATTTTGGGACAAACGTTTCAACCGTGGTATTATAGGAGCATACCACATCACCTTCGCAGGAACCCTCTTCTTGGGGCGTGGCTCGTCCTCAACTTCACCAGGGTCATCTCGCCTGATCTTATACCGCAATGCACCGCATACCGGGCATGCATTCAAATTCTCGTACTCCTCACCGCGGTAGAGGATGCAGTCATTGATGCATGCATGTATCTTCTGCATCTCTAATCCTAGAGGACAGACAACCTTCTTTGCTTCGTACATACTGGGGGGCAATACGTTATCCCTTGGAAGCATCTTCTTTATTATTTTCAGCAGATTTTCAAATCCCTTGGCAGAAGTACCATTCTCTGCCTTCCATTGCAGCAATTCCAGTGTGGTACCCAGCTTTTTCTGGCCATCTTCACAATTTGGGTACAACAATTTGTTGTGATCCTCTAACATTCTCTCCAATTTCAACCTCTCATTTTCACTTCCCCAGTTTATCTTCGCTTCAAGAATGGCACGACGAAGATCGTCATCGGGCTCATCAACAATGGGCTCTTCTTCAGCTCCATCATCCCCCATTGTAGTATCACCGTGTTCAGTGAACATAGGATAGTTGTCATTATCCTCTTCTTCTTCATTGTCTTCCATTATAACCCCTCTTTCTCCGTGTTTGGTCCAACAATTATAACCGGACATGAAACCAGACTTCAACAGGTGGACATGAATGGTTTGTGACGTAGAGTAATCTTGAGTATTCTTACAGACACTACATGGACAAGAAATAAAAGCATTCGGCGGCTTGTTTGTCTTAGCCACACGGAGAAAATAATGCATGCCATTAATAAAGTCGGGATAACGTCGGTCACCATACATCCATTGCCGCCTCATCTGTATTATATAAAATATATCAAAAACCATTACACTACATCATGAATATATAATAGTGACCAAATTAATTAATATAAGTTCATCACATTAAAACTAAAGTAGAGTAGTGATCAAATGTAATACATAGTCTCATCAAACATACATTAATAGAAACTAACATACAACTATCTAAAGAATTTAAACCCAACAACAAATACGATAAAAATCGCAACTAAGGTAATTATTGAACCAACAGCATAATGATACCAAGCCTCTTTATGAATGGCATATTTTCTAATCTTTCTAATCTTCAAGCACATTGCATCCATCTTGATCTTGTGTTTATCGATGATGTCGGCAAGATCGAGCTCCAATTTGATCTTCTCTTCTAGGCATTGAAGACGAAGATTTTCACTTCTTTTTAATTTTGCTTTCAAATCATTATTTTCTTTTTCAAAAAACTCGACAATAGGGTCGGTTGGAATGTCCGGTTCAACCACATCCGAATCATAGACCGGACGAGGGCCAACGGGGACGGATATCAAAACCATGGCACTATACTTATAAAAAAACGTAAGAAAATTATACAAGTAATAAATATGCATCTAAATCATATAAATAAGTTTTTTAAAACAAAAGAGAAAAACAAGAGGCTCACCGAGGTGGTGCCGGTGACGGGACGGCGCCGACGCTCGACGGCAGTGAGGACAGGGACCGGACGACACTAAAACCCACACATTATACTTTAATTTGAGCTCAAATTGCATATAAAACAAATGAAATCCCTAACTTAGGCATTTCATCAAACACCTAGCTAGCACTAGAAAAATGAAATGAGCTAAATAGCAACAAAATGAGCTTAAGTAGCAATGTCGGAAGTGCTAACCCTTGGATAGATGAGGCGCCGTCAATCTTGACAAATGGTGGGAAAAAATAGGGACTAACTCGAGCTCGGGAGAGGAAATAGATGAGAAAATGGTGATGAACTCGAGCTCAAAAATGGCCATGGCCGGGTCGGGGGGTGGGGGATGATATAGGGGGCAAACATTAGTCCCGGTTCGTGTTATGAACCGGTACTAAAGGTTAATCTTTAGTCCCGGTCCGTATGGCCAACCGGGACTATAGGTTGCTCGCGCTGGCCCCACCGCTGCGGCCGCCTGCCGCGACCCTTTAGTGCCGGTTCGTATCACGAACCGGGACTGAAGGTCCCCTACGAACCGGGACTGGCCCTGGCCGGCGCCCTGGGCATTCGAACCGGGACTAGTGCCCCCATTGGTACCGGTTCGTAAGGGAACCGGGATGAAAGGGCCAAACCGAAGACCATGTTTCCACTAGTGGTAGCAGAATAGCTGGGAACCTACTCAGGTGCAATGTTCTCACTGAGACTTGTCATGTGGGTGTCAAACGTATCTCCAATAATTCCATTTTTTTATGAAGGAGATGTGTATTTAGATTCTATGTAATGATTGATCTCCAGTAGTTCGCACTGTTTTAAAACCATCCTACCCCTGTTTCATAAAACAAGGCCTATAAATCTGGTCAAACGTCAAAACTTGCTAAGTTTAACCCAACAGATACAAAAAAATATATCAACATTTGCAGTATTTGTTAAATACACTATGAAAATGTATTTTATGGTAGATCTATTGATATTGATTTGGTATTGTTAATGTATTTTTTTCTATCTAGAAACATAGATATTATTGACTTTTGATAAAATTTAAATATCCGAGTAGTTTGGTCTAGTGCGCAGCCTCCGGTTAATGCAAGGCAAGCATGCAGGCGAAGCAGGGGAGCTCCTATACTACACGCTAAGCGGAGGGAACTAGGCTCCGCGTAGCCCCGCACCCGCCCTCGACATTATTGGGCTCGGCCCACTTTCCTCAGCTACCGTTTCGCGTGGGAGGCTACTTTTTCGTGTTTCTTTCCCCTTTTCCTGCTTCGCTACTTTTTCCGTGCGCCGGGATAGTTATTCCGATAAAGTTTTTGTTCCGTGTCCGTTTTGCTTTTTCTTTGCACGTTCTGGTTCAGCAAAAAAAAGTTATAGTCACTACTAGGAAACTAGCTATAGGTGGAAGGTGTTTGGTCAAATGCCAAACCCAATTTTTTTACAGAATTTGTATGATTTGTTGTTGATTGCTTGCTGCAAGTAGTTGCTAATGCTTCTAGTTGGTACTAGTGGTGTTAGGAAAATTTTGGAAACCAACAATATTGCTAAGTTAAATATGGTCACTGTTTAAACATGCCTACAAAAATGCCTTCAATTAAGGTTCTAGATGTATTAAAAAAATATTTTTGAGCTTTATCATGAAGTAATAACATAGTACAAGAGATCCATGAAGGTACATTTTAAATAGGATCAAGATTTGATAATTTTGTAAGCCTCCAAAGTTGGTACTTTTTAACTATTTTGAAGATGCATTTTTAGTTGCTGCTAGGTGCTTTTGCTGCTAGCTGCTTTTGTGAAATGTGTGTGCTAGATGCTAAATCATAGTTTGGTTAATTTATTGCAGCACCACGAGGAGGACCTCCACCACGCCGATCTCGGACCTGAGCCTTCCTTCCCTACCCGAGGTAGTTCCTCTCTCCCTCGATGTGGATGTGGATGTGGTGATGTATGTGTTGAAGTGATGCTGTTGCCGGCCAGCGATGCCGGCTGGAAATGTGTTGATGTGTTGATGTGATCGATGCTGTTGCCGGCCAGCGATGCCGGCCATTATTTGTGAAATGCTTGTGCAGGTACCCCGAGAGGCCCTTGAGATTGCCGGAACGTCGATTAACTTCCGTTCCGGCAAATTCGAGTACTCCATATGTCCCTTTTTTAGCAAAGGTCATGCCGAAATTTTCGTGAATTTTGGCATGACTTTGCTAAAAAAGGGACATATGGGGTATTGCGACTAATGCATGGGCTGGGGTATCTTAGTACTTAATTAAGTGATTTTTTTCTTATATTTGGTGTACTAACTTCGACGTTATTTTCTTATAGGTGCGAACATGGCTGACAATAACGAGGCCGGGGGTTCTCGAACTGGAGGCGAGGAACCGATAGAGGAAAATAGTATGATTCAGACGGTCATCGCACAGGCAGTCACAAAAACGTTGACGTCGCTCTTTCCTACCGTCTGTGAGGGTGTCAGGGTTTGGATTGAGGGAGGGAAAAAAGGGCCTCCCCCAATGATCAGCTTCGGCTCCAACAAATACTCAATCAATGTGGCTACAGAAGATGCACCCCCAGCATCCCCAGAGGTAAAGAAGAAGAAGCACAGGAAGAGAAGTAAGCCAGCTCCTAAGACGACTATCCGGGGGTATGAAGACATGGTATCACCCCGTGCAGATGGCGTGACCCGAGTTCATGAAGCTGGTCAACCGATCCTGTCTCGGGAGCTGCTCCGCCTTGCAGACGGATGCATACTCTCTTTGCAAAATGCTATCTTGACGCTAGAGGGAAACCTTCTTAAAGAAGAGGATCCAAATTACCCGGTGTTCACTGTCAAGGTGCCAAAGTACTTGGCCGACTTCGTCCATGAAGCCCCCACGGATCTGTTCTTCATATCGTACGAGGACGTCTTCAAGCGGTTTCACTATAGACGGTTGGACTATAACTTGATCCGCCTATACGCGCTCAACCAGGCGATGAGGCTCAGAAGAGATAATACCCCGTACATCAAGGTAGTGGATCCCTACTACATGCGTGACAGCCAGCTGGTGGAAGGATCAACGACACGGGCCATGGCCACGGAGTTCCTCCAGAGAATCATGCTGAACAACCAGGATAAGAACAGCCTTCTTCTGCCTTTCTTTTCCGGGTAAGTACACATCCGGTCTCCGCCGTCGTATCTTATGCTTTCTTATAAATTTCTTCCGTTGTTGATCATTTTCAACATTCTGTTTCAATTGTGTTGAGCAGTGACGAGTGTCGGCACAGTGGAAACCAGGGTACCACAGGCCGGCCTGCCAGGGCCCACAAGATTCTTTGGATGATTTTCGCTAAGGACCAGGCTCTCCAAGCCTGGCAAGCTTCGCGAGGTTTTCTCCCCTCGCGAAGGGTTTTTCTCCTCACCAAGGGTTCTTTCCCTCGGCGAGGGATCGCTCCTCGACAAGGCGTCTCCGACGCCGCCCACAATTCTACTAAGGACCGAGCTGAAGGGCTTGGCGAGGCCTTTCGCCTCGCGAAGCGCCCTCCTCGTGAAGCCATCAGCGCCCCCGCGGCAGAGCGCACATGGGCTCTGCGCCGGGTGCAGAGTGACGCGCGTGCCTGCGCGCGATGACGACAACGCCGCAGTTGCCGTTTCCATGTATAAAGCAGTCAACAAAGCGGAGCCAAGCAAAGCGGACAACGAGTATTGCCTCTTTGGTGACAAGGGAGCAGTCTGCAGCTACGCTCCAAGGACGACGTCACTGTGGGTCACCTCCCACCTCGGCAAGCGCCAGCCCGCCGTCCAGCTGGTCGGTGTCCCTTTTCAGCTTTGGTGACGCCGTTCCCCTGCCGTGGACCGCGTCCACGATCTTTACCTTTATGGTAGACCTCACCTTTACGGTGCACCGCGCCTCCTCCTTCGTCGCCGTGTGGTAGCCCTTCCCGCCCAAATGTTTGGGCAGAAGAGGCCCAGGGCGCCTATAAAAGGAGGAGGAGCACGCCCAAGCAAGGGGTTCGATTCCTGGTTCGATTCCTTGTTCGATTCCTGGTTCGATTCCTGTTCGATTTCCTGGTTCGGTTTTTGAAGTCTAGGAGCCTGCTCAAAAACTCTAGATCTAAAGACTAGCAAGTAGCCATCGTTAGCCACCTTGAGCTCGACAAGCTCTCTCCTTGTACTGTAATCTCTCCAAGCAGTGCAATACACCATAGCAGGACGTAGGGGTTTTACCTCCACAAGAGGGCCCTGAACCTGGGTAATACCTTGTGTCGATCTCTGCAGTGTCGTCCACAGCGAGCTTGACGAGCACCGTCGCCGGAGCACGTTGCGGATTGTTTGACTCCGTGTTCAGCCCCTTACACGATACCTTGGAGACACCCCTAGTTCCTGGGGACAATCTCCGACATTTGGCGCGCCAGGTAGGGGGCTGAGGCGCGTCTTCATCCTCGACACAGCCATGGCCGGTTCTCGTGCCGAACGTCTCGCTCGCCGGACGGCTAGCGCCGCCACCGCTCCCGCAGGCCGCCCGCGTGGCCGCCCGCGTGGGGGCTCTGCTCCGGAGCGCCGTGTCGACCCCGAGCCCCGCGTCGAGCACCCTGACGACGACGACATCGACCACGCTGAGGACGACCTTGGCGAAGAGGAGGCCTCCTCCCTGCCCCCGTCGCGGTACCGTGCTGCCTCCTCGCTGGGCCGCCCTGCGCCCAGCCCGGCGACTGCGCTCCTCATGGCGCAGGAGCTGCTGCAGTACCGCCCCACGCCGGCGGCTCAGGAGGCCTGGCTCAACCGCGTTGCCGAGCTCATCGGCGCCGCTCGTGCCGCGGCACCTGCGCCGTCTCGCTCCCTGGTTCCTTCTGCGCTCGTGGGGGACGTGGCGCACGGCGCACCTCCCGCGCCTCCTCTCCAACCCACACCCGCCCTGGCTCCACCGGTTGCACCGCAACCTGCTCCAGCGGGGGCTCCTCCTCGCGACGGCCGCGCTGCATCGCACGCGTTGTCGCCGCATGACTGCCAGATCGTGCAGCGAGCCCCTGAGGACGCACGCGTGAGCATCGAGCGCAGGCAAGAATGCCTCAACCGCGCCGTCCAGGACATCGCCACCGCCGGGCGCCACCTCCGCGCCACCCTTGCCAACGGCACGGTCACCTACGGCACGACGGCCGTGTTCACTCGCGGCCTTCGTCGCGTCGTCTGGCCGGTCAAGTTCAGGCCGGACCTCCCTCCGCGCTACGACGGCAAGAACAACCCCCTGGAGTTCCTGCAGCTCTACTCTTTGGCCATCCAGGCCGCCGGGGGCGACGACAAGGTCATGGCGAACTGGTTCCCTATGGCCCTCAAGGACTCTGCATCCTCATGGCTCACCAACCTTCCCGCCGAGTCCATCAACTCTTGGGAGGAGCTCTGCCGGTGCTTCGTCGCCAACTTCAAGGGCACGTATGAGCGCGGCCTCACCTACAATGACCTCCGCGCCGTGCGTCAGAAGCCCGGCGAGACCCTCCGCAAGTACATCCAGCGCTTCAGCCAAGTGCGCAACAAGATCCCCAACGCCACCGACGCACAGGTCATTTCGGCTTTCCAGGCTGGGGTCACAGACGTGCGGATGCTCGAGAAGCTCGGCATCCACGACAACATCACCACCGTCGTCAAGCTTTTCGACTTGGCGGACAAGTGCGCCAAGGCTGAAGAGGGCCGCTTGTTCGTCAAGAACGAGCCAGGGGACCCCGCCGAGGGGTCCAAAAAGAAGAAATCCTCTGAGAAGCGCAAGACTACTGCGGTCCTCGCGGCAGAGCCTGACGCCAAGCAGTCTCGCCAAGCTGCTACTCCAGCCGCAGGACCTGAGAAGAAAGATGATCGCCCTTTCTGCATCTACCACAACAGGCACTCTCACGCCACCGAGGACTGCTTCGACATCAAGAGGCTTCGCGAGGCTCGCGAGGCTCGCGAGGCAAACGGAGGCCGCGGAGGCCGCGGCGGAGGCCGCGGCGGAGGCCGCAGCGGCCGCGGGGGGCGACGCTGGAACAACAACTACAACGACAACTACCAGCAGAACCCCCAGGCCAACGCTGCCCAGCCCGCAAACGACAACCTGCCTGCCGAGGCTGACGAAGGCTACCAGGTGCCTCGCGGGGCAGCTTGTATCCTTGGCGGGGCTCAGGCCCCTCGCTCCAACCGCCACTTCAAGCAACTCGCTCGCGAGGTCGCGGCAGCCCTCCCTGGAGTCGAGGCCTCCAGGCCCCTCAAGTGGTCCCAGTGCCCCATTACTTTTGACTCCGGCGACCACCCCAAGTCCACGTCAACCGTTGGCACCATCCCGTTGGTCTGCACCCCCACCATCAACAACATCGCCGTCTCTAAGACGCTCATTGATGGGGGTGCTAGCCTCAACGTCATCTCCGTCGAGACATTCGAGAAGCTGCAGGTGCCCTACGAGCGGTTCATGCCTACCAGGCCCTTCTCGGGAGTGACAGAGGGTCTTACCACCCCTTGGGGCAGGTGAGGCTCGCCGTCACTTTCGGTACCCAGGCCAACTACCGCACCGAGCTGATCGACTTCGACGTCGCGCACATCGGCCTACCCTACAACGCCATACTCGGCTACCCCGCCCTCGCCAAGTTCATGGCGGTGACCCACCACGCCTACAACCTCGTCAAGCTCCCTGGCTCGGGTGGCACCATTGTCATCCGCGGCGTGGTCTCGGACGCCCTGTACGCTGCGCAGGCGGCCTACAAGGCTGCCGCGGTGGCGTCACCCGCTGACGAGGACGAGGAACCCCTCCCGAGGCCCCCCGCGAAGAAGAAGCAGCTGTTCTCCCAGGAGAAGGCCGCGACAAAACAAGTGTCTCTGGAGGCAAGTGGCTCGGGGGCTTGCGTCACCATCGGCGCCAACCTGCCTCCCAAATAGGAAAGCGCGCTCGTCGCCTTCCTCAGGGCAAACTCTGACATGTTCGCCTGGACACCGTCAGATATGTCCGGAGTACCGAGGGAGGTGATCGAGCACCACTTAGCCGTGTGCCCAAACGCACGCCCCGTCAAGCAAAAAGCGCGGCGCCAAGTGCCAGAGAAACAAGACTTCATCGTCAAGGAAGTAGACAAGCTGAAAAAGGCCAGCATCATCAAGGAAGTGGTCCACCCCACTTGGCTCGCCAATGGTATGGTCGTCCCCAAGCACACCGGAGGGAGTCGCCTCTGCATCGACTTCACTGACCTCAACAAGGCCTGCCCCAAGGACCCCTATCCCCTCCCGAGGATCGACCAGATCGTAGACTCCACCGCAATGACGAACTCCGCAACGACGACCTACTGCTGCTTGAAGGGCTCCGCCGCAATGCGGCCCTGAGAGCAGCAAGGTATCAGCAAGACCTCCGTCGCTATCACAGCCGCCACATCCGCCCACGCACTCTCGAAGCAGGAGACCTTGTCCTGAGGAGAGTCCTCTCCAGGGCAGGCCTCCACAAGCTCTCACCAATGTGGGAAGGCCCCTACAGAGTCGTGCACATCGCCAGGCCTGGCTCAGCGAGGCTCGAGACGGAGGACGGCATCCCTGTCGCCAACCCCTGGAACATCCAGCACCTACGCAAGTTCTACCCCTGATCGCCCTCGGCGAGCAATTTTTTGCATCAAGGGAGAGCCACGCGCTATCACCCTCCACGAGGGAAAATTTCGGGCTCCCCTCTCTACTACACGTTGCCGCGGGCCGTTCGAGAAGACTCCCAAGCCACCAAGCCTCGGCATGGTAACCTCTTCAGGCACCATGTCTTGGCGAGGTGGATCCCCATGCCGGTCATGGTGGAACGCAGGCTAAAAAGTCACCCCCGCATAGGGGCCCCCTGAGCTCTCTCTACATGCGTCTGCCTCGGGCACGCCCTCGAGAGTCTCAGCCACAGAATGTGGACCCCATGCCAAGAGCATGGTGGATTTTTTGTGTTTCTGGCCAGGCCAGTGTAATGAGCCTATGTTTCAGGCCAAATTGAACCTTTGCGCATCGCGCCAGCATATTTTGTCGCTTCGGTGTTCTTTGCTTCGGTGTTTTTCGCTTTTCTCTCTCGCTCGTATGATCCCTCCTGTGTATCTCACGAGCGGGGGCTAGCAGGGTGCCATGCCACGGGAGCATCCCGGCAGCGCCTAAAACCCAAGGGATCCGAGCTCTGAACTTGCGGGTCAGCTCTCATGCATGTCAACTCCCAAGGAGCTCTGAACTCATGGGCCAGCTCCCGCGCACGTCAACTCACCATGGATCACCAAAACCTTGGTGCCTGTTTCTCCTCGCGAGACACACATGAAGGAACTTACGAGCACCATAAGATTCTTTAGCTATCTATTGCTTGTGGATATGCCTATTTCTCCAAGTGCAGGAAAACAGGCCCTACAAGCACCAAGCACCCCCTCCAAGGCAATAACGCCTCGCCAGGGCACCAACACCCTCTTCAAGGCGGAAACGCCTCGTCAAGCTAAGTGCAAGAACTTGGTAGAATTTCCTCTTGCTGGTCTTTGCTCCTCGAGTCTCTTTTCTCTCTCCCACGCCTCATGGGCTGCTTGCACGTCAAAGGGGAGCCCCGAGCATCGCGCTTCGCGGAGCCCTTACTTCTTGAGGCCTCACTCACCCCCCGGACTTGTGGAGCACTGACTCGCACATACCGAAGCGGCGGTGGTGTAGCGCTAAGAGAGGGTCCTAAGACGTAGAGCGAAAAAGACATGAGGGGGAAGGACAAAGGTTTCCCGAGGGACATTCACAAGCACACTCAAATATAACTTGACAGGTTTTTACAAAGTTTACAATCAAAATGGCTAAAGAAGTATCCATCACCTCGAGCGCTTCCCTGGCGGCGTCGAGCTCCTCCATCACCTCCTGCGCCTCCCGCTTGACGTTGTCGCGGGTCTCTTTGGCGAAGCGGATCGCTTCCTCGCGAGCCGCCCTTGCCGACGCGTCCTGCTGGCGACACATCTCCACCCTCTCGTGGAGAAGAATCCAGGCGTCGCCAAGCCTCGCCCTTTCCTCCGCCAGGGCGTCTTCTTCCCTGGCGAGCTGCTCCTCCAGCCCATCGAGCGCTCGCCGCGCCCGGTTGAGGACGATCCGGCGATGGGCCGCTTGGCGATGCGGCGCGTGCAGCGCCAAGGAGACTCCCACGCCGCCGCTGGGTGCAGCTCCCTCGACGCTTGTCGAGGCGCCTAGGGCATCTTGCCCCAAACTTGTAGCGGCCCCCGCCGCGGCGCGGGGGCTTGCGGGGGTGTCGTCCTCGCCGCCCGCATCGGGAGCCCTCAGGGGGCTGGGCATCTCCTCGCCGCTGGCCCCGTCGCTTGGGGGCTCCAGAGGTGTCTCTGCCTCCTGCTCCACAGGGGCGCCTCCGGCCCCCTCTGCAACGGCCGTGTCCGCCGCGGCCCCGGGCGTGTCAGCCCCTCTCGAGGCCCCCTCTTCTGGAGGCGGCTCCGCGACGATGTCCTCGTCCACGGTTTCCTCCTCCGCCTCCTGCTGGACGGGAGGAGTTGCCGCCCTGGTTGGCGACGCCGCCGCCTCTGCGGTCTCCTCCTCCACGCGGTGCTCCGCCGCTGGAGGAGTCGCTGCCCGAATCGGCGACGCTACGCTCTCCTCGGCCATCACCGTCTCCGCGCGGTGCTCGCCCGCGGGAGAAACAACTGCCTGTTGCGGCTCGCCGGCTGCAGGCGTCTCCATGGCGACGCTGGTGGTCCCTCCAACCTCGCCGAGCCGCCGCCTCTTCGGCTCCGCGGGCTGCCTGAAAGGAAGACAAGTCGAAAATCCTTCAAAGGGGGGAATTCTTAAAGTAAAATATTGAAGAAGAAGGAGAAGTCGAGGGCTTACTCGCCAGCCATCACCCACACCCTCTTTTTCGCCTTGGGAGGCTGGATGAGGTTTGCTCCGGTCTCCTCCCGGGCCGTTCCTGTCTCCGCGCGAGGGATGCCTCCCGCGGTTGCGGCCCTCCTGTCGTGGACCGCCTTGGAGCGGGGCTCGCAGCGCCCTCTTCCGCCGCCGCTCGTCTCCTCCTCCTCGGCGCGCTGGGAGCGGACGATGCGGAAGGCGTCCTCCTCGTCGCCGGAGGAGAGCACCTGGAGGTCCACTTCGGCGTGGGCGCTCCTCGAGGATCCGACGCCCTCGCCGACGGGGTCAGCGCCCCTTGAAGCCTCGTCCTCGCCAAGGGGGTCCTCGCTTCTCGAGGCCTCCTCCTCGGCGGATTCGGCCTCCTCAGCCTCAGGAGCCTCATCCACGTACTCCGGCTCCGCCGCCCACGGGTTAGGGCGAGGCCCGCTGTGCCCCGCGGGCACGATTCCCCACTCGTCGAACGTGGGCATATGTGAGCGCTGCTCCTCTATGCTCTCCTCGGCGAAGACAATGAGCGGCTTGGCCGCCTCTTTCTTGGCGGACGGGATCTCCGGCGATGTGAAGAGAACGTTCATAATCTGGCGGAGCACATCAGGCTCGAAGCCGTCCCTGCTTAGCCGCATGGCATCGTCCTTGCCGTCGTATCGCCACACCGGCTCGGCGTGCTGTTGGAGGGGGGCGATGCGGCGCCTGGTGAAGTCCTTTGCCACCATTTGACCGGTGACCCCTGCGTCGCGGATGTGACGGATGTACACGTACACCGCGTCAAGCTTCGAGCCCCTGAAGTCCGCGCTCGCCCAGCGCGCCCACTTCCTCGGCGGCGCCTCGGGCACCTCCAGGAGAGGGTGTGTGGCCTTGGCGTCGACGAAGAGCGACTTCTCGCGGAACTTGTCGACCTTTTTCGTCACCTTGGTGACGGCGACCTCGCCAAGCCAGGCGATGGGGATGTAGTTGTCGCTCCGGGCGTCGACGATGCGAAAAGAGACGCATCCGAGCCGCTCGCCCTTGGCGGAGTTCCGAAGAGAATAGAAACTGCGGAAGAGCGCCACCGAGGGGCGGATGCCGACGTAGGCCTCGCAGAAGTGGGCGAAGATGGCAAGGATGAGGATGGAGTTGGGATGAAGATGAAGGAGTTGGATCTGGTACGTCTCCAAGATCGCCAGGAGGAAATCAGAGAATGGTGGTACCAGGCCGGCGTAGAGAGTATGAAGAAAGATGGGGTAGAAGGTGTCGGTGAGCCTGCTACCGGCCGGCCGCAGTTCGGTGGCACCGTGCTCGTTGGTTTTCGCCGCCGCCAGGTGGCGCACCGTCGCTATCGTCGCAGCGGTGACGCGCGTCTTCGGCAGCGCTCCCTCGAGCGCAGCAGCGCGCGCCATCGCCGCGGACGTGCCCGCCCGCGCCGTCGCCGCTGACGAGCTCGCCGGCACGGTGGCCTTGCCCTTCAGATCGGTGGCTGCTCTCTTGGGCGCCATTGGTCGCCGGAGAAGAAGAAGAGTACTCTGGAGATTGGAGTTCTCTGGAGAGTTTGGAGGCGTGGGGAGAAGTGTGCGGAGGAGTTACGGGAGAAGTAATGGGCGCCGCCTGCGCGCCCAGGCTTTATTGACCAGCACTCGAGTCGTGGCGGGCCCCGCCACGTCGCCCGTTGGAGCCGAGGAGGTCGTGGCCGCGGGCGCAATCGCCGCGTGACACGTGTCGCGGCCCTGCCAGGCATCTTTGGCCCCTCGACGCTTCGCCTTCATCATGGGCCTCGGCCACTANCTGTCGGCACAGTGGAAACCAGGGTACCACGGGCCGGCCTGCCAGGGCCCACAAGATTCTTCAGGTGATTTTCGCTAAGGACCAGGCTCTCCAAGCCTGGCGAGCTTCGCGAGGTTTTCTCCCCTCGCGAAGGGTTTTTCTCCTCACCAAGGGTTCTTTCCCTCGGCGAGGAATCGCTCCTCGACAAGGCGTCTCCGACGCCGCCCACAATTCTGCTAAGGACCAAGCCGAAAGGCTTGGCGAGGCCTTTCGCCTCGCGAAGCGTTTTCCTCGTGAAGCCATCTCTGCCCCCGCGGCAGAGCGCACATGGGCTCTGCGCCATGTGCAGAGTGACGCGCGTGCCTACGCGCGGTGACGACGACGCCGCAGTTGCCGTTTCCATGTATAAAGCAGTCAACAAAGCGGAGCCAAGCAAAGCGGACAACGAGTATTGCCTCTTTGGTGACAAGGGAGCAGTCTGCAGCTACGCTCCAAGGACGACGTCACTGTGGGTCACCTCCCACCTCGGCAAGCGCCAGCCCGCCGTCCAGCTGGTCGGTGCCCCTTTTCAGCTTTGGTGACGCCGTTCCCCTGCCGTGGACCGCGTCCACGATCTTTACCTTTATGGTAGACCTCACCTTTACGGTGCACCGCGCCTCCTCCTTCGTCGCCATGTGGTAGCCCTTCCCGCCCAAATGTTTGGGCAGAAGAGGCCCAGGGCGCCTATAAAAGGAGGAGGAGCACGCCCAAGCAAGGGTTCGATCTTTGAGTCTAGGTGCAGCTCTAGCAAACCCTAACCCTAGATCTGAAGATCAGCAAGTAGCCATTGTTAGCCACCTCGAGCTCGACAAGCTCTCCTTGTACTGTAAACTCTTCAAGCAGTGCAATACACCATAGCAGGACGTAGGGGTTTTACCTCCACAAGAGGGCCCTGAACCTGGGTAATACCTTGTGTCAATCTCTGCAGTGTCGTCCGCAGCGAGCCTGACGAGCACCGTCGCCGGAGCACGTTGTGGACTGTTTGACTCCGTGTTCAGCCCCTTACACGATACCTTGGAGACACCCCTAGTTCCTGGGGACAATCTCCGACATTTGGCGCGCCAGGTAGGGGGCTGAGGCGCGTCTTCATCCTCGACACAGCCATGGCCGGTTCTCGTGCCGAACGTCTCGCTCGCCGGACGGCTAGCGCCGCCACCGCTCCCGCAGGCCGCCCGCGTGGCCGCCCGCGTGGGGGCTCTGCTCCGGAGCGCCGTGTCGACCCCGAGCCCCGCGTCGAGCACCCTGACGACGACGACATCGACCACGCTGAGGACGACCTCGGCGAAGAGGAGGCCTCCTCCCTGCCCCCGTCGCGGGACCGTGCTGCTTCCTCGCTGGGCCGCCCTGCGCCCAGCCCGGCGACTGCGCTCCTCATGGCGCAGGAGCTGCTGCAGTACCGCCCCACGCCGGCGGCTCAGGAAGGCTGGCTCAACCGTGTTGCCGAGCTCATCGGCGCCGCTCGCGCCGCGGTGCCCGCGCCGTCTCGTTCCCTGGTTCCTTCTGCGCTCGTGGGGGACGTGGCGCACGGCGCACCTCCCGCGCCTCCTCTCCAACCCACACCCGCTCCAGCTCCACCGGTTTCACCGCAACCTGCTCCAGCGGGGGCTCCTCCTCGCGACGGCCACGCTGCATCGCACGCGTCGTCGCCGCATGACTGCCAGATCGTGCAGCGAGCCCCTGAGGACGCACGCGTGAGCATCGAGCGCGGGCAAGAACGCCGCAACCGCGCTGTCCAGGACATCGCCACCGCCGGGCGCCACCTCCGTGCCACCCTTGCCAACGGCACGATCACCTACAGCACGACGACCGCGTTCACTCGCGGCCTTCGTCGCGTCGTCTGGCCGGTCAAGTTCAGGCCGGACCTCCCTCCGCGCTACGACGGCAAGAACAACCCCCTGGAGTTCCTGCAGCTCTACTCTTTGGCCATCCAGGCCGCCGGGGGCGACGACAAGGTCATGGCGAACTGGTTCCCTATGGCCCTCAAGGACTCTGCGTCCTCATGGCTCACCAACCTTCCCGCCGAGTCCATCAACTCTTGGGAGGAGCTCTGCCGGTGCTTCGTCGCCAACTTCAAGGGCACGTACGAGCGCGGCCTCACCTACAACGACCTCCGCGCCGTGCGTCAGAAGCCCGGCGAGACCCTCCGCAAGTACATCCAGCGCTTCAGCCAAGTGCGCAACAAGATCCCCAACGCCACCGACGCGCAGGTCATTTCGGCCTTCCAGGCTGGGGTCACTGACGTGCGGATGCTCGAGAAGCTCGGCATCCACGACAACATCACCACCGTCGTCAAGCTTTTCGACTTGGCGGACAAGTGCGCCAAGGCTGAAGAGGGCCGCTTGTTCGTCAAGAACGAGCCAGGGGACCCCGCCGAGGGGTCCAAGAAGAAGAAATCCTCTGAGAAGCGCAAGACTACTGCGGTCCTCGCGGCAGAGCCTGACGCCAAGCAGTCTCGCCAAGCTGCTACTCCAGCCGCAGGACCTGAGAAGAAGGATGATCGCCCTTTCTGCATCTACCACAACAGGCACTCTCACGCCACCGAGGACTGCTTCGACATCAAGAGGCTTCGCGAGGCTCGCGAGGCTCGCGAGGCAAACGGAGGCCGCGGAGGCCGCGGCGGAGGCCGCAGCGGCCGCGGGGGGCGACGCTGGAACAACAACTACAACGACAACTACCAGCAGAACCCCCAGGCCAACGCTGCCCAGCCCGCAAACGACAACCTGCCTGCCGAGGCTGACGAGGCTACCAGGTGCCTCGCGGGGCAGCTTGTATCCTTGGCGGGGCTCAGGCCCCTCGCTCCAACCGCCACTTCAAGCAACTCGCTCGCGAGGTCGCGGCAGCCCTCCCTGGAGTCGAGGCCTCCAGGCCCCTCAAGTGGTCCCAGTGCCCCATTACTTTCGACTCCGGCGACCACCCCAAGTCCACGTCAACCGTTGGCACCATCCCGTTGGTCTGCACCCCCACCATCAACAACATCGCCGTCTCTAAGACGCTCATTGATGGGGGTGCTGGCCTCAACGTCATCTCCGTCGAGACATTCGAGAAGCTGCAGGTGCCCTACGAGCGGCTCATGCCTACCAGGCCCTTCTCGGGAGTGACAGAGGGTCTTACCACCCCCTTGGGGCAGGTGAGGCTCGCCGTCACTTTCGGCACCCAGGCCAACTACCGCACCGAGCTGATCGACTTCGACGTCGCGCACATCGGCCTACCCTACAACGCCATACTCGGCTACCCCGCCCTCGCCAAATTCATGGCGGTGACCCACCACGCCTACAACCTCGTCAAGCTCCCTGGCTCGGGTGGCACCATTGTCATCCGCGGCGTGGTCTCGGACGCCCTGTACGCTGCGCAGGCGGCCTACAAGGCTGCCGCGGTGGCGTCACCCGCCGACGAGGACGAGGAACCCCTCCCGAGGCCCCCCGCGAAGAAGAAGCAGCTGTTCTCCCAGGAGAAGGCCGCGACAAAACAAGTGTCTCTGGAGGCAAGTGGCTCGGGGGCTTGCGTCACCGTCGGCGCCAACCTGCCTCCTAAGTAGGGAAGCGCGTTCCCGGAGGAGCAACACTTCGTCATCAAAGAAGAAAAACTCCTGGCCACGCCAGTGTAATGAACACCTATATCAGGTCATTCTGAACCTTTGCGCATCGCGCCAGCATGTTTTGCGACTTCGGCAAAGCTGTTATTACTGTTTATTCCTGCTCGTACGATCCCTCCTGTGTATCTCACGAGCGGGGGCTAGCAGGGTGCCATGCCACGGGAGCATCCCGGCAGCGCCTAAAACCCAAGGGATCCGAGCTCTGAACTTGCGGGTCAGCTCTCATGCATGTCAACTCCCAAGGAGCTCTGAACTCATGGGTCAGCTCCCGCGCACGTCAACTCACCAAGGATCACCAAAACCTTGGTGCCTGTTTCTCCTCGCGAGACACACATGAAGGAACCTACGAGCACCATAAGATTCTTTAACTGTCTATTGCTTGTGGGTACGCCTATTTCTCCAAGTGCAGGAAAACAGGCTCTCCAAGCCGCAGGCAACGACAAAGCGAAAACGCCTCGCCAGGAACCAACACCCTTCCCAAGGCGAAAACACCTCGGCAAGCTAAGTCTAAATACTTGTTCAGATCTCCTCTCGCTGGCTGTTTCGCCCCTCGAGTCTCTTTTCTCTCTCCTACGCCTCATGGGCTGCTTGCACGTCAAAGGGGAGCCCCAAGCATCGCGCTTCGCGGAGCTCTTACTTCTTGAGGCCTCACGCACCCCCCGGACTTGTGGAGCACTGACTCGCACATACCGAAGCGGCGGTGGTGTAGCGCTAAGAGAGGGTCCTAAGACGTAGAGCGAAAAAGACATGAGGGGGAAGGACAAAGGCTTCCCGAGGGACGTCCACAAGCATACTCCAATAACTTGACAAGTTTTTACAAAGTTTACAATCAAAATGGCTAAGATAAATGTGCCCTTGGCACGTTCAGCTACAGGAAGGAGTTCAGGCCATCGCGCCTCCCGAGGTCCCCGCTCCATCCGCGCCAGCTCCTGCTCCTAGGGCACCTCCCTCGCCGTCGCCTTCGTCTTCATCGACCAAGACTTGGTCGAATTTCTTGGCGTACGCGATGGCGGCCTGCTTGGCGGTCTCCCGCGCCTTGTCGCTGATGGCACGTGGTGGCGCCATCACGTCCTCAAGGTCAAGTGGGGGCTGGAGCCTCACGAGGTTGCTGAAGACGTTGGTGACGGCGACGACAAGGAGGTCGCGACTCTCCTCCACGACACGCTTGTCGAAGCTCTTCGCGACCCCTTCAAGCTTTCCGAGGAACTGCTCGAAGAAGTGCGAGTACGAGGTCTCGTCGTCGGTCGCTGCGGAGAAGGAGGGGACGTCGATCCTCAGATCTCTCCCGACGGCGCGCACGCGGCTCACCAAGCTCTGGAGAATGCTTTGACGCTGGCGCGTCATGAGCCGGTCAACCTGGCGCTGGTCTCGTGCCTGCTCCACCAGGGCCGTGACCGGCCCCACCTGCTGCCGGAGCTCGTCCAGGTCCCTCTCCAAGGCAAAGGCGTTCCCCTCAGCGCGCGCCTGGGCCTCCCGAGAGACCTCGAGGCAAGAGGTCAACCGCTTCTCCTCCTGCTCAAGCTCCTTGATGCGCTTCTCGAGCTCCTTGCGCTTGGTCTTGAGGCGGTCCTCGTGCTTCGCGACCTTCTCGTCATACTCCTTGGAGAGGTTTTCGCGGACGAGTTTGACCTTGAGGTCAGCCTCTTCTTGGAGCCTCTTATGCTCCGCCGCAAGGTTGGCCTCGTCGGTGGCCACCCGACCTTCACGCTCCTCCAGCTGCCCCTCGCGGGTGGCCTGGTCCTTCACGAGCAGCTGGACCTGCTCCTCGCGCCGCTGCAGCTCCTTCTCCTGGAGGGCGAGCTCTTCCTCACGCCTTTTTAGCTCGGCCTCGCGAGGCGCCAGCTGCCCCTCGCGGGCGTCCAGCTGCTCGCGGAGCTCGTTCAGGCTGGCCTTGGCGGCCTCGGTGTCGGCGGCGAGTTTCTGCTTCGCGGCCGCCAGCTCGTCATGCTTGGAGGTGGTTTCCACCTCGAGCGCTTCCCTGGCGGCGTCGAGCTCCTCCATCACCTCCTGCGCCTCCCGCTTGACGCTGTCGCGGGTCTCCTTGGCGAAGCGGAGGGCCTCTTGGCGTTCCGCCTGGGCCGCCGCATCCCACCGGCGGCACACCTCCACCCTCTCGAAGAGAAGGGCCCAGGCGTCGCCAAGCCTCGCCCTTTCCTCCGCCAGGGCGTCTTCTTCCCTGGCGAGCTGCTCCTCCAGCCCGTCGAGCGCTCGCCGCGCCGGTTGAGGACGATCCGGCGATAGGTCGCTTGGCGATGCGGCGCTTGCAGCGCCAAGGAGACTCCCACGCTACCGCTGGGTGCAGTTCCCTCGACGCTTGTCGAGGCGCCTAGGGCATCTTGCCCCGAACTTATAGCGGCCCCCGCCGCAGCTCGGGGGCTTGCGGGGGCGTCGTCCTCGCCGCCCGCGTCGGGAGCCCTCAGGGGGCTGGGCATCTCCTCGCCCCTGGCCCCGTCGCTTGGGGGCTCCAGAGGTGTCTCTGCCTCCTGCTCCACAGGGGCGCCTCCGGTCCCCTCTGCAACGGCCGCGTCCGCCGCGGCCTCAGGCGCGTCAGCCCTTCTCGAGGCCTCCTCCTCTGGAGGCGGCTCCGCGACGATGTCCTCGTCCACGGTTTCCTCCTCCGCCTCCTGCTGGGCTGGAGGAGTCGCCGCCCTGGTTGGCGACGCCGCCGCCTCCGCGGTCTCCTCCACGCGGTGCTCCGCCGCTGAAGGAGTCGCCGCCCGAATCGGCGACGCTACGCTTTCCTCGGCCATCACCGTCTCCGCGCGGTGCTCGACCGTGGGAGAGGCAACTGCCTGCTGCGGCTCTCCGGCTACAGGTGCCTCCATGGCGACGCTGGTGGTCTCTCCAACCTCGCCGAGCCGCCGTCTCTTTGGCTCTGCGGGCTGCCTGAAAGGAAGACAAGTCGAAAATCCTTCAAAGGGGGGAATTCCTAAAATGAAATATTGAGGAAGAAGGAGAAATCGAGGGCTTACTCGCCAGTCATCACCCACACCCTCTTTTTCGCCTTGGGAGGCTGGATGAGGTCTGCTCCGGTCTCCTCCCGGGCCGCTCCTGTCTCCGCGCGAGGGATGCCTCCCGCGGTTGCGGCCCTCCTGTCGTGGACCGCCTTGGAGCGGGGCTCGCAGCGCCCTCTTCCGCCGCCGCTCGTCTCCTCCTCCTCGGCGCGCTGGGAGCGGACGATGCGGAAGGCGTCCTCCTCGTCGCGGAGGAAAGCACCTGGAGATCCACTTCGGCGTGGGCGCTCCTCGAGGATCCGGCGCCCTCGCCGACGGGGTCAGCGCCCCTTGAAGCCTCGTCCTCGCCAAGGGGGTCCTCGCTTCTCGAGGCCTCCTCCTCGGCGGACTCGGCCTCCTCAGCCTCAGGAGCCTCATCCACGTACTCCGGCTCCGCCGCCCACGGGTTAGGGCGAGGCCCGCTGTGCCCTGCAGGCACGATTCCCCACTCGTCGAAGATGGGCATATGCGAGCGCTGCTCCTCTATGCTCTCCTCGGCGAAGACAATGAGCGGCTTGGCCGCCTCTTTCTTGGCGGGCGGGATCTCCGGCGATGTGAAGAGAACGTTCATAATCTGGCGGAGCACATCAGGCTCGAAGCCGTCCCTGCTTAGCCGCATGGCGTCGTCCTTGCCGTCGTATCGCCACACCGGCTCGGCGTGCTGTTGGAGGGGAGCAATGCGGCGCCTGGTGAAGTCCTTCGCCACCATTTGGCCGGTGACCCCTGCCTCGCGGATGTGACGGAAGTACACGTACACCGCGTCAAGCTTCGAGCCCCTGAAGTCCGCGCTCGACCAGCGCGCCCACTTCCTCGGCGGCGCCTCGGGCACCTCCAGGAGAGGGTTGGTGGCCTTGGCGTCGACAAAGAGCCACTTCTCGCGGAACTTGTCGACCTTTTTCGTCACCTTGGTGACGGCGACCTCGCCAAGCCAGGCGATGGGGATGTAGTTGTCGCTCCGGGCGTCGACGATGCGAAAAGAGACGCATCCGAGCCGCTCGCCCTTTGCGGAGTTCCGAAGAGAGTAGAAACTGCGGAAGAGCACCACCGAGGGGCGGATGCCGACATAGGCCTCGCAGAAGTGGGCGAAGATGGCAAGGATGAGGATGGAGTTGGGATGAAGATGAAGGAGTTGGATCTGGTACGTCTCCAAGATCGCCAGGAGGAAATCAGAGAATGGTGGTACCAGGCCGGCATAGAGAGTATGAATAAAGATGGGATAGAAGGTGTCGGTGAGCCTGCTACCGGCCGGCCTCAGTTCGGTGGCGCCGTGCTCGTTGGTTTTCGCCGCCGCCAGGTGGCGCACCGTCGCTATCGTCGCAGCGGTGACGCGCGTCTTCGGCAGCGCTCCCTCGAGAGCAGCAGCGCGCGCCATCGCCGCGGACGTGCCCGCCCGCGCCGTCGCCGCCGACGAACTCGCCTGCGCGGTGGCCTTGCCTTCAGGTCTGTGGCTTCTTTCTTGGGCGCCATTGGCCGCCGGAGAAGAAGAAGAGTGCTCTGGAGATTGGAGTTCTCTGAAGAGTTTGGAGGCGTGGGGAGAAGTGTGCGGAGGAGTTACGGGAGAAGTAATGGGCGCCGCCTGCGCGCCCAGGCTTTATTGACCAGCACTCGAGTCGTGGCGGGCCCCACCACATCGCTCGTTGGAGCCGAGGAGGCCGCGGCCGCGGGCGCAACCGCTGCGTGACACGTGTCGCGGCCCTGTCAGGCATCTTGGCCCCTCGACGCTTCGCCTTCGTCATGGGCCTCGGCGTGCCCATCGCGGGCCCGGGGGCTACTGTCGGCACAGTGGAAACCAGGGTACCACGGGCCGGCCTGCCAGGGCCCACAAGATTCTTTGGATGATTTTCGCTAAGGACCAGGCTCTCCAAGCCTGGCGAGCTTCGCGAGGTTTTCTCCCCTCGCGAGGGTTTTTCTCCTCACCAAGGGTTCTTTCCCTCGGCGAGGAATCGCTCCTCGACAAGGCGTCTCCGACGCCACCCACAATTCTGCTAAGGACCAAGCTGAAGGGCTTGGCGAGGCTTTCGCCTCGCAAAGCGCCCTCCTCGTGAAGCCATTCCTGCCCCCGCGGCAGAGAGCACATGGGCTCTGCGCCATGTGCAGAGTGACGCGCGTGCCTACGCGCGGTGACGACGACGCCGCAGTTGCCGTTTCCATGTATAAAGCAGTCAACAAAGCGGAGCCAAGCAAAGCGGACAACGAGTATTGCCTCTTTGGTGACAAGGGAGCAGTCTGCAGCTACGCTCCAAGGACGACGTCACTGTGGGTCACCTCCCACCTCGGCAAGCGCCAGCCCGCCGTCCAGCTGGTCGGTGTCCCTTTTCAGCTTTGGTGACGCCGTTCCCCTGCCGTGGACCGCGTCCACGATTTTTACCTTTATGGTAGACCTCACCTTTACGGTGCACCGCGCCTCCTCCTTCGTCGCCATGTGGTAGCCCTTCCCGCCCAAATGTTTGGGCAGAAGAGGCCCAGGGCGCCTATAAAAGGAGGAGGAGCACGCCCAAGCAAAGGGTTCGGTTTTTGGAGTCTAGGAGCCTACTCAAAAACCCTAGATCTAAAGACTAGCAAGTAGCCATTGTTAGCCACCTCGAGCTCGACAAGCTCTCCTTATACTGTAAACTCTTCAAGCAGTGCAATACACCATAGCAGGACGTAGGGGTTTTACCTCCACAGGAGGGCCCTGAACCTGGGTAATACCTTGTGTCAATCTCTGCAGTGTCGTCCGCAGCGAGCCTGACGAGCACCGTCGCCGGAGCACGTTGTGGACTGTTTGACTCCGTGTTCAGCCCCTTACACGATACCTTGGAGACACCCCTAGTTCCTGGGGACAATCTCCGACATGGACAACTCAAGAAGGCGCATAGACTTACAAAGTTGTAAAGAAAAGAAGAACTCTCAGGGAATGATATGAAGTGAGTCGATTGAATATATTGCTCCTTTCTCCAACAGTGTCAATTAGAACACCTTATGCTTTCACAATTAACCGACAGTAGATTAAACTCACTGGAACTTAACCTCAAAGTTCGATCATGCCAACACACCAAAGTAAAGCATAATGCCTCATGCTAACTGATTAGATGTGCCTCTCGAGCAGGTTGATAGAAAAAATTACAAGTGAAACAACTGATGTGCATAACGAAGTAGACAAATTATAAACACAACAGGCAGTGCGCACAAGAAATAAGATGAAAAGGAGCCTTCTGTGATGTGCCACAAAGTATATTCCATACCGTTGTGATTTAAATACCCACCGCTGACATATCTAATTGGTTATAGTCCAAAATTTTAAGGAGAAAACAGTGAACCTTGGCTATTTCATCAAGACACCAGCTTGAATCTTTAGATGTCCATCTCCTGGACAGTCGGACCTGTATTAATGGAAACTCATCAAACACGGAATCTTTGATGTATGTTGCGGAGAAAACAAGGGTGACCAAGCAGAGATGATAGCTAAAAAGTTATATTTGAGTGGGAAAAAATGCAGAGCAAACTCAGCTGTTGAGACAAATATGCATTCCTGAAATGTCACATTCCTCGGAGCAGTTTTTGAGTTCGGTAGAAACCTCAAGCTCATGCTCTAATTATTTCTGCAATTGCGAGACATGCATATTTAGGGAAACCTCAAGCTCATGTACTAAACCAAGTTCAACATGAATGCCATTGAGTGAGTACGAATACTACACATCCTCGTTTTCTCTCTTGTAATGTAAAGATTAGGAAAACCCTAAGTTTCTGGAACGCCGACATTGGAAAGAAAATAGATACCGCACTCACATATTTGTCAAAGAAATGTGAATCAGAACCACACAGAAGAATGAAGGCAGATCCTCACAAACCTCGTCCTGATTCCAATTTCGTGAATAACTAATTAAAGTCCACCCGGATCAGAAGTGTTTGCTGCAGCCAAAAGTCCAAAACGAGTCTTCCTTGTCAGCAAACATAAAAGGGATTTAAGCTTTCCCCTTGGGTACATCATCGACTCTGAAGGATCCAACTAACTGCGCTGCTTTTTTTTTTTTTTGAAATATAAGACTGTGAGGCAAAAGCCCCACAGCAATTTATTAAAAAAGTCCCAAAGTATTTACAAACAAGAGAAACCTACCTGTACAAACTACCTTATAAACAAAAATTACAAGAGGCTGCCTATCCAGGCCATAAGAGCAGAGTGGTGCTTGGATTTTATCCTGTGCCCAAGCAAGGATATATCATGAACAAATTCCCTCTACCAAGCAGCAAAAGAGGGCCTTTTAGCTTCAAAGATTTTACCATTCCTCTGCTTCCAAATATTCCAGCAAGCCAAAATCACCACCTCCATGAAAAAAGGTTTATTAAAACCAGCCCTAGCTGAAGAAGCTGCAGTTTGTAAATCAGTACTACCTATGCTAGTTGGTGGGGATTTTAATATCATTCGGAGAAAAGAAGAGAAAAATAATGACAATCTTGATTCTCGATGGCCATTCATGTTTAATGCCATCATTGAAAGCTTAGATTCGCGCGAAATAGCCTTGTCAGGCCGGCAATTTACATGGGCTAGTAGGCGTGCCAAACCAACTTACGAAAAACTAGACATAATTCTCGCAAGTGTTGAGTAGGAACACAAATTCCCTTTAGTCTCGGTTTGCGCTCTCCCTAGAGCTGGTTCGGATCACACACCTCTTATTCTTGATTCAGGTGAACAAGCTCACCTAGGGAATAAGCCACATTTCTCTTTTGAACTTTCTTGGTTTGGCCAAGAAGGCTTTATGGATATAATTAAGAGAGAGTGGGCATCTATTTTGCATGGTACGTCTAGTATAGAAATCTGGCAAAATAAGATTCGCCATTTGAGGAGCTTTTTGAAAGGGTGGGCTAAAAACTTAAGTGGAGAGTATAGGAAAGAGAAAGACCGGCTGTTACATCTTATTGACCTACTAGATAAAAAAGCAGAAATTGCACCACTCATTAATTCTGAGAGAGTTATGTTGAGGGAAGCAAATGATTCGTTAGCTAAACTTCGGCGAGTTGAAGAGGCTAAATGGGCTCAAAGAGCAAAGGTTAAACATGTCCAGGAAGGGGGAAATAACACTAAATATTTCCACCTAATCGCTAATGGAAAGCATAGGAGGAAAAAAAATTTCAGTTGGAACGGGACGAAGGAACAATAGTTGGACAGGAAAATATAAAAGTTTATATTTCGGAATTCTATAAGAAGTTATTTGGCGCACCGGCAACAAACAACTTTTCTTTGATAGAAACCGAAAATCATGATATGCCCCAATTGTCAATTCAAGAAAATGAAATTCTCACAGCTAGTTTTACCGAGAAAGAGGTTCATGACGCAATTATGCAAATGGAAAAGAATAAAGCCCCGGGACCAGACGGGTTTCCAGCTGAATTCTATCAAAAGTGTTGGGATGTTATTAAAGATGATTTGTTTGCAATGTTTAGGGATTTTCAAAAGGGTGAGTTGCCTCTGTTCCATCTAAACTTTGGGACAATTATTCTTTTACCCAAGAAAGAGAATGCAATTCAGATTCAACAATATAGACCTATATGCCTCCTTAATGTGAGTTTCAAGATTTTCACAAAAGTTGGCACAAACCGTATTTCACAAAAGTTGGCTCAAACAGTAATAAGGCCTACCCAAACGGCCTTTATGCCAGGAAGACATATTTTAGAAGGCGTACTAGTTCTGCATGAAACAATTCACGAGTTACACACAAAAAAGATGGATGGAGTTCTTCTAAAAATAGATTTCGAGAAGGCATACGATAAAGTTAACTGGAACTTTCTTCAACAAGTAATGCGCATGAAAGGTTTTGATCCTGTTTGGTGTGAATGGGTTAACCAATTCGTTAGTCGTGGGAGTGTGGGTGTGAAGGTGAATGATGACATAGGTCACTATTTCCAAACCCGGAAGGGCTTACGACAAGGGGATCCTCTATCTCCCACTTTATTTAACATTGTGGCCGACATGCTTGCTATTTTGATTAATAGGGCAAAGGAGGATGGCCAAGTTGCTGGTCTTATCCCTCATTTAGTGGACGGGGGAGTATCTATTTTACAATATGCAGACGACACAATAATTTTCATGGAACATGATTTAGAAAAGGCTCTAAACATGAAACTTATTTTGTGTATCTTTGAACAATTATCGGGGCTGAAAATAAATTTCCACAAGAGTGAAATTTATTGTTTTGGCAATGCAAAAGATGCGGAGAGTGAATACACTCAACTCTTTGGATGTGAGCCGGGATCCTTGCCTTTCACATACTTAGGAATTCCAATACATTTTCGCAAACTTAAGAACAGTGATTGGAAAGCGGTAGAAGATAGATTTGAGAAGAAGTTAAGTAGCTGGATAGGGAAATTGCTTTCCTATGGAGACCGGTTAATTTTGATAAATTCGGTTCTTACTAGCCTCCCTATGTTCATGCTTTCCTTTCTTGAGATTCCAAAAGGGGTTCGCAAGAGACTTGATATGTTTAGATCACGATTCTTCTGGCAAAGTGATGGTCACAAACGGAAATATAGGTTAACAAAATGGGAAATTATGTGCCGACCCAAAGATCAAGGGGGGCTCGGTATTGAAGTTTTGGAGTTAAAAAATATGTGTTTGCTTAGTAAGTGGTTGTTCAAACTCTTAAATGAAGAAGGAGTTTGGCAAGAATTAATACACAACAAATACTTACAAACGAAAACTTTATCTCAAGTGACGGTTAGGCCTTTTGATTCGCCGTTTTGGAAAGGGCTAATGAAAGTTAAAGATGACTTTTTTAGTAGAGGATTCTTTAAAATAGGAGACGGTAGGAGTACCAGGTTTTGGGAAGATACTTGGCTAGGTGACTCGCCTCTAGCACAGCAATATCCAATGTTATTTAGTATTGTCCAACGAAAACAAGTTTCGGTGGCTGATACTTTATCGGGTACTTCGGTAAATATATCATTTCGTAGATCATTAACTGGAAATAAGTGGGATAAGTGGCTGCATCTCGTGAACCGTTTGATGGACTTAAACCTCACAAACACACAAGACGAGTTTGTTTGGGGTTTTACCTCCTCCGGTTTATTTACTGTAAAATCTATGTATCTAGATCTCCTAAACGGGCACACTCAATATTTACACAAATATATTTGGAAAATGAAGGTTCCTCTGAAAATCAAGATTTTCATGTGGTTCCTTCACAGAAAGGTCATTCTAACCAAAGATAACTTAGCAAGGAGAAATTGGACTGGGAATCAACGGTGTTGTTTTTGTGAGAAGGATGAAACAATTCAACACTTATTTTTTGACTGTCACTTTGCAAAAACTATTTGGCGAATAGTCCACATGTCCTTTAGCCTGACACCACCTAAAAATATCAACAACCTTTTTGGGAATTTCCTCAAGGGCATTTCTAAAATAAATCTGAAACATATTAGGGTTGGAGTGTGTGCTGTGCTTTGGGCCATTTGGAATGTACGTAATGATCATGTTTTTAACAAACCAAAACAAACATCTTTTTTGCAGGTTATCCCATTGATTACCCATTGGATCCGTACGTGGTCTTATCTCCAACCAGTGGAGCATCGCAATGCCATGGATTCTGGGTGCAACATTTTGGAGATGGTAGCCAAGATTTTATACAACCAGTGCGGTTGGCGGCTGCATAACCGGCTAGATCACTGATGTGTCATAGGGCTTCTTCTCGTTGTATGTTCAGATGGTTGATTCATGTATAGACCCTATCTGACCCATGATATGTACTGGTTTTTGTACGGACGAAGAATAAAATAAAATAATAAAGGCCATATGCATCATTTTGATGCAGAGGCAGGGGTCAGCCCCATTTCGAAAAAAAAGACCAGTCAATCTGTAGGTAAGTCCAAATCCTTTGGCTGAATAGGCATTGGAAGAACAAGTGCATCCTGTCCTCATGATTATTTCCAACACAGAGAACACAAGAGAAATCATCTGTCACATGCCAGTGCCTTCTCTGAAGAAGATCTTTAGTATTCAATCTATCACTAAGAAGGAGCCAAGCAAAAAACTTAAATTTCAACATACAGGATGACTTCCAAATCCATTTATATGTGGGCAAGGTATCATAGTGTTGATGTATATGCTTATAATATTGTGCTGAAGAGTATTGGGAGCCCCAATAGTAAACCCATTTATCCTCATCCAAAGACAGTTGACTCAACACCATTTTAGCAGAGAGGTCCTAAAATTCCTCATACGCCTGCTCTGACAGGGGCAAATAAAATAGAGAAAGTAAATCTTGCAGCCCATAAACCTCAGAAGCTGATGCCTGTTTATCCAGCACATAAGAGTAGAGCCTTGGATATCTTGAAGAAAGGGGTTGAGTCGAGCCCCCAAAGTCCCAGGCATCCTCCCAGAACATGAAAGTATTCCCTTTACCAGGGACAACAGTTGAAATCGACCTGTATTGTTCCACCAGCTTCATGATATCTCTCCACCAGAAAGAGCCACAAGGATTCTCAGCATGAGGTACACAGTCAACATAATGAGCATTCCAAACCAAACTGACCCAAGGTACCGCAGCCATGTTGTAGAACTTATGGAGATTCTTTAAAAGCAGGGCTTCATTTTGTTTTGGGAAATTAATGATCCCCACACCACCAGCCCCTTTTGGCTTACACAACATCTCCCAAGCTGCTAAAGACTGTTTGGGAGTATCAGAATTACCTCTCCATAAGCATTGCCTCAAGACCCTATCCATTTGCTTAACAATTCCAGGGGGCAGCTGAAGGGAGCAGAGAAAATAGATAGGCATAGATGCTAGAGCAGAATTCACTAGTTGCAGCCTAGCACCTTGTGACAGAAAAGAAGAAGTGGAACAGAGCCTCCTCTCAAGCCTTGTTACAATTGGCATCAACTCACTGATCCTTGGCCTAGGTTCCAAGGGGCAACCCCAAATAAGTAAAAGGTAAGCCACCAATCTGACACCCAAAAGCAGCCGCCAACTGTCCAAGCAGAGTATCAGGAACATTAATAGGGATCATGCTCGACTTGTGGTAATTAACCTTTAAACCAGTTGAAAGGGAAAATTTATGCAGTAGCTCTTTCATTGCAATTACTTGATTCAAGTCAGCAGGCATGATCAGCAGAGTATCATCAGCATACTGAATGATTGGGTAATCCTCATCATTTGTGACAATTGGCAAATCAAGCCCTCCTTGATGGAAGAGATCATTCACAACCACCTGGAGAAGTTCAGAGCCCAGCACATACAGAAGAGGAGACAGGGGGCCCCCTTGCCTAACTCCCCTTTTACAATGGAATTGTTTACCAACTGCGCTGCTCGTCATTGTCTCCGAGGGATCCAACCAATTGCATGTCATCTTCTCTCTATTCATGCCACCATGTGCGCCGCTCACCTGCGTCCTCGTTGAAGCAGCTCCGTCGTCACGCGCCACCTTCTTACCGGTGTCATAGATGGTGCTGACGCAGTTGTTCTCTCAGGTATATCCGGCCGGAGCAGCGCATGTACGGTGGTCGATGGCGCAACACACAACGTGTCTTTCGCTAACGCCATGTATGGTGGTCGATGGTTCTTAGGAGGACCCACTTTTGAATAGTATCATGCTAGGCGTAGGTCCTCCTAAGAGTTCCACATTTGATCCCGAGTGGAGTTTCCCACCTTCATTATGCAGATGATAGGGTCATCATGATCCAGCTGGATGATCTCCGGATTGCCAATCTGAATTTCATCTGGATGTGCTTTAAGAACATATCGGTGCTACATATTAACTTTTACAAAAGTGCGGAAATGGTCTTGTGAGCCAACCCACAGGACCAAGAGAGGATCACCAACATGGTCAACTGTTGGTGATATCCCTTCACTTATCTAGGCCTTTCGATTAGTGATCGAGCTCTCACGGTCCTGGATTGGAATCCTTTCACAATGAAAATGGCAAGCGTGTGGACCCATGGATGGCGAAATTCATGTCTTCAACGGCCCGCCTTACACACAGACGCATGTCTTTCCACCTTCCAATGCACGCCATGGGGTTATATCATGTTTTTGTCCATAAAATGGATTTCGCACCTGTTGACACGGGAGCAAGGCTTGCGGGCCGAGATTATCCGGAAAAAAAATATCTCATGAACAAGGACTTGTTAACATACACTCATCGCCCAACTTCTCAGTTTTGGAACTTGATCCAGAAGCTGAAGCTGTTGTTTAGGCTATCGGTGAGGCATAGCGTCGGGAACGGCACCTCCACACCCGAATTTGGGTGGACTGGTGGCAAGGGTCGGGGCCCCTACATGCGTGTTTCCCATCACTATTCACCATCACCATGGATCCCATGATCTCGGTTGTATAGGTCCGACGCTGGCAAAATTGGATTCCGTCGAGCATTGGGCGTGCCGGAGAGACTTGAACTGGTCAACGTCCACCGCGAGATTGATGGTATACATACCACCTATGAGCGTGAATCCTTCACATGGGCGTTGGAGCCGTCAGGACAGTTCACAATTAGATCACTTTGTCGTAAGATTTGTCAAGGAGATCGAGGAAACAGTTTGTAGATACCCGGAAGCTCTCGATTCCGCTGAAAATCCGGATGGCAGCTAGTTAGAAAAAGGTTGCCATCCAATGAAAACCTAAAGAAGTGACATGGCCCCACAACTGGCAAGTGCGCCTTTTGCGGGGAGGTGAGGACACAAACCACATTTTCTTCCACTGCCACCTAGCTAGATTCTTATGGAGTGCAGTTAGGGAACTGCTCTCGGACGAGTGGACCCCCTCCTACTTCTCGGACGTGTAGCGTTTGATCATGCGATCAATAGGGAAGGCTAGGAGGCTCCTTTGGACCTGTTATATAGCGCTTGGCTGGATCCTGAAATGTCACAAGTTTTCTACTGAGAGAATTTTCCCGTCACAACCTGCTGACTGTCTATACAAAATGAGTACCTACTTGAAGATGTGAATGTGGAAATACCACGAGTTGTTTGGTGGAACGATACCCTTTGTCTCGGGCTCGGCTGTGTGTTATATAGGCAGAGGATTACATTGAGGGAGTTACAACAGAAGAGAGAAAGGACGAGATCGATCT
This sequence comes from Puccinellia tenuiflora, assembly GCA_012064385.1. Taxonomy (NCBI): domain Eukaryota; kingdom Viridiplantae; phylum Streptophyta; class Magnoliopsida; order Poales; family Poaceae; genus Puccinellia; species Puccinellia tenuiflora. The sequence goes on along the minus strand of QRDG01002483.1, from coordinate 1,397,173 downwards.
AATCTTTATACATCAGATTAGATCGTTTACATTACTTGCGGTACAACTCAACAACCTGACCTCAACAACCTAAACGTCTAGAACGTCTATCTCTAACACCCCTCCTCAATCACAACCTTTCCCAAGGTTGAGATTGTGTTTGAACTCCTCACGTTGCCTTCCTGGTAATGCCTTGGTGAAGCCATCTGCCACCTGATCTTGTGTAGAGATAAATCTGATCTCAAGCAATTCATTTGCCACTCTTTCACATACAAAGTGAAAATCTATTTCAATATGTTTTATTCGTGCATGGAAGATAGGGTTAGCTCATAAATATGTTGCTCCCATGTTATCACACCACAAGCATGAGATTTGCTTTCTGTCAATGCCAAGTTTTCTCAATAAGGATTCAACCCAAATAATTTCAGCTGTAGCATTTGCTAATGCCTTGTATTCTGCTTCTGTGCTGGATCTGGAAACTATTGCTTGTTTTCTAGCACTCCAAGAAATTAAATTCGGTCCAAAATAAACTGCAAAACTACCTGTAGATCTCCTATCATCTACACATCCTGTCCAGTCAGCATCAGAAAATGCACTTCCTAATGTAGAGGATGATTTCCTGAAGGTTAGTCCAAGGTGTATGGTTCCTTTAATATATCTCAATATCCTCTTACAATGGACAGTAGTAGGTGCATGTAAAAACTGGCATACCTTGTTGACTAAAAAGGCAATATCCGGTATAGTGAGAGTAAGATATTGAAGTGACCCAACAATACTTCGGTACCTTGTTCCATCATCTGGTCCAAGTACATCTCCTTGTGTGGCTGACAGTTTTTCAGAAACTGACACTAGTGTTGAAACCGGTTTGCAAACCTTCATGCGAGCTTTGGCTAACAAGTCCAAGGCATACTTTTCTTGGGTTAGAACAATACCATCATTGCATTTCTTAACTTCAATTCCCAAAAAATAGTGCAAGTCACCTAGATCTTTTAGTGCAAAAGCTATACTTAAATCTTGGAGTAAGACAGTAATAGCCTCGCTTGATGAACTAGTGACAATGATGTCATCAACATAAACTAGCACAAATATGATGCCTGACTTATTGTAAATACATATTGAGGTGTCGGCCTTGGACGGTGAGAAACCAAATTCTTGGAGTTTTGAGCTCAACTTGGCAAACCATGCTCTTAGTGCTTGCTTGAGACCATATAGAGATTTATCGAGTTTGCACACATGATATGGTGCATTGGGATTTTCATATCCTGGTGGCTGCTTCATATAAACTTCCTCTTCCAGAACACCATGAAGAAACGCGTTCTTCACATCTAGTTGTCGTAGACTCCATCCTCTGAAAACTAAAATAGCTAGAACAATCTGATAGTAGCAGCTTTAACAACTGGAATAAAAGTGTCCTCATAATCTATGCCATATCTTTGTTTAAAACCTTTTGCTACTAGCCTACCTTTGTATCTATCAATGGTACCATCAGCTTTCCTTTTAATTCTATAGACCCATTTGCAATCTATAAGGTTTATACCTTGTCTATGTGGTACTAGATGCCAGGTCTTATTTTTAATTAATGCTTCATATTCATCATCCATAGCATTTTTCCAATTTGAATTTTTTAGTGCTACTTGCAGTTTTTCAGGTTCACTAGATTCAGCTGATAATCCATACCGAATTGTTCCATCTGTAAAAGTTTTGGGCTTATTGTTCCCTGTTTGTGTCCTGGTACCGTGCACTACAGGTGCAGGAGGGTGCGCAGATGTTGTTGCCGCAGAAGATCCCGGGGGCGGTGCAGAAGATCTCTGCTCAGACTCGGAACACGCCGTTTCGCCGCGTACAGCAGATCGGCCACGCCGGATTGCTCCACTTGGCCTGTTGGGTGCAGCGCCTCTCCACCTGGTCGGCTAACCACGCGCAGGTCCAGGCGCCGGCCCATGCTGTCCGGTCGGCTCGCTGGTTGCGTCAGGGGCACCAGGACCAGACTGCCCTGTCCCTTGGGCGTGCGAGGGGGCGGATCACGTGTCGCCCACCGGTTCGCTGCTCGCGGCGCCTGATGGCGACGTCCCTAGCCCGCTAGCGGATGGAGACGCGGAGCGCGATCCCGAGGCGGATTCTTCCGAGATCGCGGGCGATCCCGAGGCAGCTGACGGAGGTGAATCTGCACCGTGTCCCGTGCCGCTGTCCTCTAGCGAAAATTCTTTTGCTTCGTTTTCACTCGTTTGTTCATCATTTTGCATCAAATTTTCTTGTGCTTGCTGCTGCTGCATCTGGGAACTTTGTTAGGGAACAAAAACAGCAGGGACATTAGGTGTTAGATCAGTACATTGTTGCTCCCCTTGATCTAAGGCCGATGGATTTTTGAGTGCTTCGGGTAGAAGCAGGATTTCACGATGGAGGAGAGCGCCGGCATTTGGGTGTAGTTTTGAAAAGGAAACACAGCTTCATCAAATACGACATCTCGGGAAATATAGACTCTGCCTGTAGAAACATCTAGACACTTGACACCTTTGTGCATGTGGCTATACCGAAGAAAAACGCATTGTTTGGAGCGAAAAGCTAGTTTGTGCTCATTGTATGGTCGAAGATTGGGCCAGCATACACACCCAAACACACGGAGTTAGGAATAGTCAGGTGTTTCTTTGAGAAGACGTTGCACGGGAATATCATTATCAAGGACTATGGAAGGAAGCATGTTGATGAGCAGTCAAGAATGCTTCATCCCAGAATTTTAGTGGCATAGATGCATTGGCAAGAAGTGCGAGACCAACTTCTACAATATGCCTATGTTTTCTTTCGGCAGAGCCATTTTGTTGAGGGCAAATTATCCTTCTGCCATCAGTTGTGTCCATGTGCTCAGTTTTGCCCTCAGTTGCGAAACGTCCTCAATTTTACCCCTAGTCTGTGCGCAAGGACTTATTCCGTGAATCTTGCCGTCTCCGTCTGGTCAAGGTAGTTGACTCGGGCTTGTAGCCACTGCTTGTGGGACCCCCTTGTCGACCGTTCCTGAGGGCAAAACTGAGCAAATGGACACACACTGATGGCAGCCCGTCGACCGTTGCCGGCGCCGCGTCTGTGATAAAAGCGGCATACTGCGCCCCCAGAGCTCGCAGCGAGGAGCAAGAATCAGCGAAGCGGGGTTGGAGGCGGCCACACGCATAGGTAGGAGCTGGGCGCAGATGTTGGTAGCTAGGAGCCGGGCACGGGCGACCGAGAGGGTGGCGTCGACGGGGAGCGCCGCCGATGGTGGGAGGGCCCGGCCGTGTGCTACAACTACAGGTGACATGCGCGGACGCGGTGAGTTCCCCTTCGGCTCCGGGCGTTCGTGAATCGAGCTCCATGTCTTCTTCTAGCTCCCGCGCCACCTCGCGAATGGAGATCCCGGCGTGGACGGAGATGCCGATCTTCGTCTGTCCGCGGTGCCGGATGGACGTTGCTCGGAGGATATCGCAGACACCGAGGAACAAGAAGGGTTAGGGATTTCGGGGTTTAGGGTTAGGGTTTCACTGAGCTAGGGTTGAGCATAACTAATTAAAAAATCAAAAAAATATAAAACTTTCGCACATTGTCGTATTATGCAACTAAGTTGCTATAAAAAATATAAAACTTGGATTTTGAGTCGGTCAACGTTTTTTTGTGAGGTTTGACCAAACATTAAAATGAGCACAAATAATTCAAAAAATCGTAAAAATGTGAAACCAGCGCACATTGTCGTATTATGTGACATAGCTACGATATAAAATAATAAACTTGGTCTATGTATAATTTCATGAGAAAACCTTCACACAAATGACTTACCACGATCGATGTTGCAGAGAGTTCAACTCAAAGTGAGGAGAAGTGGTTTTAGATTTGGAACATGAAATTTTCTAAAACCTCACCAAAGCTTCATTTTGGAGTGACTAAGAAGGATCCAGGCAAAACCAACGAGTTCAACATGAAAATTAGTTTTTCATTTTCATGTTTCAAACTTGTTTAAATGTTGGTCAAACTTAGGTTTGACCAAAATTGAAATCTATTATATATTAAAAGTACATGACGGGCTACCAGAAAAAGAGAAATAGGATAGAAAATCCCACAAAAATCAGAAACATCCGGCCATCCGTTTTACTAACCAGATGACCACAGCCGATGGATTTACAAAAAAAAAATCTGATAGTAATTTTCAATAAAATTACCCACCAATGCCCTTTATAAGTTGTTCCGTACCCGTTAGATCTTCTATCTAGCTAAAAGATAAACCACGGCATGCTAGAGACGCCGCCGTATTCAGATGCCCTAGATTTCCTCACGTACGCTAGCTATGGCTGCCGACTGTAGCCGCCGCCATATTCGTGTGCTGCTCTCCTCACGTATGGTAGCTGCTGCTGCTGCTGTATTTTCCTTCGTTGCCGCTGCAGGTCCACTCCTGCACTTGCAGACCAGCTTGCAGGTGTAATCTTACCTGACGCGTAAAACATGTAGCTTGTGCAAAACAGGGCTTGCCTCATCCATATGCTAATTAGGCGTGCAACAGAGGGATCGATCGACGGAGGACTGACCTCACACAGCCGGACAACGTTTGAACCAGGTAATGATACCGTGACTATCTTCATTTTTTTTAACTGCCACAGATCGATGGAGGACTTGCCTCACAGATCGATGGAGGACTATCTTCACATAGATTGAGAGCTTGCCTCATGCATGCGCCATATAGGCGTCCATTAGAGGGATCGATTGATGGAGGACTTGCCTCACACAGCCGAACAACCTAGAGCCATGCAATGGTACGTGCCTATCTTCTTTCTATTTTCTCTCTTTAACTTCCCCATCTATTTCTCTAATGGTGAATTATGCGTATACATACTTTTTGTTAAAGAGATATTCTAAGACAAATTTGCCCAAACATTCTGGAGAAAATGACGAAACAACTGGTAGACTAGAACAGTGAGACATCCTCGCCGCCTTACAACCTCACTTCATCGCTGCCATGCTAACATCTGAACGCATGCCAATTCTCTACTCAGCTTCGTTCATCTGGTCGCCTTTTCCCGGCTGTTGTTCTTCATACTCGACCTGGTACAACCGGAGACGAGGTACACTTACGTATGCACAACGGATTCCACACCGAGACGAACCAAGATGTTTGCATCCATTTGGGAGATTTGGGGTCTATTTAATCCTTGATTTGCTGACTTAATTGTGATGCTTGCGTCCTCGCACCAAAGCAAACAAATATATTTGCAAGCATGAAGGAGAACGGTTGGTAAGCCAAATAAAGTTTAAAGCTAACAATTTTAATATGCATCTATATTTTGGGATTTCCTTGATCGGTCCATGTCCACGTATTATTTCAGAAGTTATTGAGATTAAAAGCATGTGTCTGAATATAAATAAATTAGATTAGAGTTTTAAATGTGTTTGTCCGATGAATTACTTTAATATGGAAATCAAGACTCTGTGTATGCAATTTTAATTTGGGGTGGAGACATATGCTTGGATCATTCACCGGAGACTGTAGAGCCGACTTTTTCCCACTTGTACACCATTAACAAGAATACTAAACTGATCCGGTGCCCCAAATAGTTTGTCATTATCACAATTTGATCTTTTTTTAGACTTACACTCTTAATTTCTTAATCGCTACGCATGTCGTGAAGCTAGAAGATTGTTCCGCTAGATTTGAACTCCATCAAGAATTGTTCCGCTAGATTTGAACTCCATCAAGAATTTTCAGTGGATGCCACACATCTTCATTTTTCAAGTTATAGTTAATTAAACAAAATTAATCAATCTTGGCCGTCAAATATGTATCCTCTCTATTTTGTGATGACATGAGAATCGGAGATAATATGCTTACTGAAATTGAAAAATAGATTATGGAAGTTTCACAACAATAAGAACAACCTTATTTATTCTATGTGACATTATAATTCAAAGTGATAAAGAATTAGTTTGTTCATATTTGTTGAAATAAATCTGAATGAGCAACTCTTGGGAAAATGTGTTCCTCATACCATGGAAGACAATCAATAAATAGATATTCACAAATCACAATATTGGCTTCTTCCTTGGTGCAACATGAATCTACCCTTAGTTATATTCACTAATAATCAGACTTAGGGTACTATTTATATCTTCTTTGGTAAATTTGTAAAACCAAGCCTAACACGCATTGACCAATAAAAAAATTGTGTCATAGAGATGACAATTGTTCTTCACCTTAATATTTCATTTTGTTTCAGAAATTCTAATTTATATTATTTTGTGCGAAAAGCTCCAGGCCGTCTTTGGTATCAAGAGGGCTCCTATACATCCGGTTTTTGTACTCGGTCATCGAATGTTTCAATATCGAGAGGCCATAATTTTGCACGTGATTTGGTTCCTTATAGGTAATTAAGGTGCGAATACGTATCTAATGACCTTTATCTCCTTTTCTTCTTAATAAGTGATTTGGTTCCATTCATTTTTACTGTTGAATTCAGTCAACAACTCAGCAAGTTGCATCACAATTAAATTTGAATCTCTTCTCAGGCAGTAACATGATCCATGCTAATACTACCCCTTCCTTCATACTCTTAGTATATACACTGCTTCCTATTATAATGCATCGGTACATTAATCTGGAGCAGGTGTACAAATGTTCATCCTTATTCGGTACTATTGCTCAATACTGGATAAATGAAAAGCATGCATTAATGTTTAGTCATGGTAAGATCTTGTATTACAATGTGCTATGTAGTTATGTATTTCAAAGGTCATTCTGCGGTTTGGAGATATATAGTTCATGTTTAGTCATGGTAATATTATTTATGATTATGTCGACAGTCCTGGAGGTTATGGAGTGGAAAAAATGCGTAAATGAAAGAAAGATCCTTACAGAATGGAGAATCACACCAACCACGCCCTCGAGAGCCGCTGATTCTACGTGCCGAGCAAATGAGATCCACCAGAGCCTATTATACAATTATACGTACAATGAATTGATACATCCATGAGTTGAACCACTAATTGAGTGGTTGACATGTATTCAATATTTATTTATTACGATTAAGCAAGTACTTTTATTGATCAACATAAATCATTATATTACTTTGGCACAAACATGACAAGTCAATTGTGCGTTAATCATGGCATGTTCATTGACTCGAGCAGAATTTAAAGTTATTATGTTGAATGCCTCAAAGATCATGCATTATCAATAATTAATGGTTGAATTTTTGTTTTTTACGTACGAGAATTTATTCATGCAACTAAGTTAGTGACTATCAGCCGGTTGACTAAGAAATAGTTTTTGTTAGTCAACCATTGACATCCATTAGAACAAATTTGCTCACATCTTTTACGCTATTTTTTTTAATATATATTACTTTACAAGGAAAACAAATCATAACAATGCTGATTTCTAGAAGTGAAGATATGATTACGGAAATGATGCACTCTCATCCAAGAAAAAAGCCTATGTTTAAGTATATGTGTTTTATACAAAACTGATATAATCTATTATATGGTGGAAGAATACAATGAGGAAATCAACAGTACAAATGTTTATATTAGCACTGAAGACATGAAAAATAGTAAGAAGGTAATTCAAATGATGTACAAGTTAGAAAATCTTTGATATAGCTAAACTGAGATATATGTACCAATAGCACTATTATAAACAGAAAACAACAACCATGTTGTGAACAGCGGTAGGTTCAACATGAATGATTTTGCTAAAGATTGGTATGAAAATACGAGCGAATAAGAAAAAGATTAACTACAAAAATAAATGAAAATTATTAAAGAAATTTTTGAATATTCCATTCTCGCTTTCAATAAGGATATATTCAAGAGGAAACAGAATGCACCCAAAAGAATCTATAATGATATATTATGTGATTGGAAGCTGTAAACTCCAAGTAATGATATATTACCATGCACAAATGACATGTTGTCTCGAAATACATCTGTTGGCCACACTTGATCGGATATATGAGATTCCCAGCCTAGAAAAAAATTGTTTATGGTATATTCTTTTAGGTAAAGCAAGATACGTCACATACACATACATATTCCTTAAAATAAAACCGTCCATATATAAGCGATTCATTTTTGATGCGAATTATAATTAATAATTTAGTTTAAACTTAGTAAACAATTAAAATAATTGTACAAAATTACAATTATAACCTATAAATATGATGCCCGTGCATGTGCGCGGGCCACTTTGCTAGTTAGCATAAAAATTCAAAAAAAATCAAAAAAATGAAAAACCAACACACATAGTCTTATAAAATGTCATATACTAACGATTCAAGTTGATAAACAAGGTCTACATACATTCAGATGAAAATTAATGGATCTTGGCTCATATCGCCCAATCTCAAAATCCGTCGCATTCAAATGAGCATAAAAAAATTCAAAAACAATCAAAAAATGAAAAACCAACGCACATAGTCTTATAATGTCATATACTAACGATTCAAATTGATAAACAAGGTCTACATACATTCAGACGAAAATTAATGCATCTTGGCATCTCAAACTCTGTCGCATTCAAATGAGCATAAAAAAAATAAAAAAAAATTCAAAAAAAAATGAAAAACCACCTCACATAGTCTATATATATGGAATAGATGTGTAGGTAAGTTATTTGGCTGATTTAGACAAGGTCGAAAAAAACCTTGCTTAGAAATGAGGTCATTTACCCTACCTTTGGAGCTCTTTTTTAGAACATTTTTCATGAATGTGAGTTTACTTCGCAAAAGGGCTCGGATTAATGACCAAGTTAGAACAAGCAAGTTCACCATAGTTTGGAAAGCATTGCAACATCCAAATAGCATGTCAATTTTTAAGTTTGGATCAAATTTGAAGTTTGGTTCACATATTTTAATCACTCACCCATTTGGCCCTCATTTTGACACAACTTGCTCAAAACATGTACCATCATCATCCAAACACCATTAAAATGTAGTTGTAGCATAGGTCCAACATCACTCAACATAATACAACATCATTCATAATGTTTCATAAATTCTACTTGGTTCCAACTCAATCTACAAAGCGCGTCGGGGCTTCTTTTTGATCCATGTGCTACTTGCCACCACTGTGCTCCTTGTGCTTCTTACACCATTGTGCTCCTTGTGACCCTTGCCTCCATTGTGCTTCTTGTACGTTCTGCCTTGATGCAGTACGTCACAAGTGCATTTCTACACTCACTCATTGATGAAAAAATGGAACCTTCTTCCATCTGAGGGTTCTCACGGTCCCATTCAACAGCTGGAACGTCTTCGTCCTCGTCCTCACCCACAGCTGCATTGTCTTCGTCTACACCCACCGCGTCAGCCTCATCTTGGTTTTCAGCCCGCGATGCATGTTGTAAATTCTGAACAACTTTAGAATATAGCCTCTCTTCTTCATCCCCACAATTGGAGTCATCAGGCTTCACTTCAACTGGGACCCTTCTGCTGCTGCCCACGCTTGTCGAGCCAGCATGTCCTCGTGCACTACTTGAACTTTTCTGGCTAGAGCTGCGATCATGACGACATGGTGCTGCCCGGAATGGTCCAACTGCCGACACAGCCACATCATTTTGCAGCCTCACATGAAATTTCTCTCTCTCCTTATGCTTAGCAAACATGGTAGCAAGCTCTTCCCACATCGTAGTATTTGAATTCCACTTCATCATGCAAACCCCAAGGATATGGGCTGCAAATTACCTCCCCAAATTGTCTAAAACTCCAATTGCAATCCATTGGCAAAGGATAATCGAAACCTCCTGCGAATTTCTTCTTATTCTTTGCTTCCACGAGGTACCGGTCTCTTCTAATATTCACCAAGAAAGCAAACCACAATTCCATCCTAACCACGAAAACCAGAGACGAATTCAGCACACCAATAGCAAAATCAACTAAAACCAATGGCGTCTCATGTCTAATCGAATGTTCAAATGCACAAGCGAGCTCAAACTTACCACTCGGGAACCCAGTCGTGGATGCGGCGGGTCTCCGGCCCGACGTTTGCCTCGCCAGCTACTCCGGGGTCGCTGCCGCTCGCCATTTCGCCCTGGAGTTAACCCTCTTACTTCCTCTGCCTCGCTAGCCCCAGCGCTCCCGCCGGGCGCATGGAAGGAGCCCCCGCCGCGGGTCGAGCAGGTGGCGGGCGTAGTGGCAGAACGAGCGGGACAAGCTGGTGGCGGTGGAGCTGGTGGCGGTGGAGCACGTAACGGTGGAGCACGTTGCGGTGGAGCAGTTGGCTATATACGCGGGACGGACGCGGCGACGCAGGTGGTGGCGGTGGAGGTGGTGGCGGCGGAGGTGGTGGCGGCGCAGGTGGTGGCCGTTCGGGAGCAGGGGTGGTGCATGGACAGATTGGGGGGGTAGGGTTCAGGTCGCTATTTTTGGCGCCGATGCGCGGTCCCACCTGTAAGATGCGGATCCACTTCACTAACGCCTACAGACGGAATCCGCTTCAGACTGGCCGTTTGGCCTCGCCATAGCAGCTGCGACTGAAGTAGTGGCAAAACTGAGCACCATTTGGAACTAGTGGCAAAACTGAGTCGTATGAAGCCTCTAAGGGCAATCTATTAAATGACCCTTTTGTTGATGAGCATGTGGGCAAGAGACATGATGAGATATGCCTACTTTTTGGAAGAAGGGGTTTAGTTTTTCATATTCACCACCCCAATTTGTTTGCATGGCAATGATTTTTCTATCAAATTTACGTTCAACGAGATTTTGGAAATTCTGGAAAACTTGAAGAACTTCAGGTTTTTTCTTCAAAAGATAGATCCATGAGAATTTTCTGAAGTCACCAATGAAGCTTACATAATATGAATAACGACCAACAGAAGTAGGTGCTGGCCCCCACACATCGGAGAACACAAGCACTAAAGGAAAAGTAGACATGCTACTAGATCTAGTGTAGGGTAGTTGATGACTTTTTGCTCTTTGACATGAATCACAAACCGACTCAATGCTAGATTTATTGTAATAGGAAAGATTAAAATCTCTAAAAACTCGTTGAACGACTTTGAACGAAGGATGACCCAAACGGTCATGCCACCTTGTAGCTGAAGGCTTGGTGACGCTAAGGACTTGCTTTTTATTCATGCTTGATGAAGATACCATCGGATAGAGACCTCTCTTGCATCTACCCTTAAGAAGAACTTTCTTCGTTGCCCGATCCTTCACATAAAAGTACCACGGGTGAAATTCAACAAAGACATTATTGTCTCTAGTGAGACGATGGATGGAAACAAGATCTTCTGTGGCTTGTGGAACATGAAGAACATTATGAAGATGTAATTGTTTGGATGGGGAATCAACAAATTCATGACCAACATAACTAATGTTCATACCTGTCCCATTTGCCGCATGGATCTTCTCACGGCCATGGTACTTCTCCTTCATGGTGAGGTTGTTGAGATCACCAGTGATGTGGTCGGTGGTGCCAGTATCACCGTACCAGTTGGTGTCTACACCATAGGAGGCGATGTTGGCACCTTTCTCTTCTTCTTCCTCCTCATCTTCAGAGTAGCGGTGCCAACACTTCCAGGCGGGGTGGCCGGGCTTCTGGCAGATTTGACAGACCACACAATCACCATTGCCCTTGTTGCCGCCACCACGGCGACCATTGCCGCCGTTGCCGTAGCCGCCATCTTGCTGACGTCCTTGACCGCGACCGTACGCACGACTGCCTCCGCCACGTCCATGAGGTGGTCCTCAGCCACCCCGGCGTAGTCCACCGCGTCTGCATGCGGCAACGTCTGCAGATGGGCCGCTGCCATCGCCTCCAAGCAGAAGCTCCATGCGGTTGTCGTACGCCGTCACCTGGGAGTACAACTCTCCCACCGTGAGCTTGACGGCAGGGTTTGCCCCAATGGCGGATAAGAGGGGGTTGTAGGGATCGTCCAGTCCCGTGAGCAGGTACTCGACCAGCTCGTCCTCCTCGATCTTCCGTCCTGTGGCGGCGAGCTCGTCAGCGATCGCCTTCAACTCAGCGAAGTACGTCGCCGTGGTTTTGCCTTCTTTCTTGGTGTTGGCAAGCTTGACCCACATATTGGCGATGCGGGTGCGGGACTGCGCGGCGAACATCGCCTTGACTGCTGCCCAGACAGCAGCCGCCGTCCTCATGCCGAAGCAGGAGACCATGATCTCCCTTGACAGGGAGTGGAGCAGGTAGCCGAGGACCTGCTGGTCAGTTTGTACCCACGCCTCATAGTCGGGGTTGACCACCTCCTTCTTGCCCTTGCCGTCGTCGCCGTCGACGGTGATCGTTGCCGCTGGTGCGACGCTGGTTCCATCCAGGAACCCCCCATCAGGCGCGCGCCGCGAACTGCTGGGAGCACTTGTGTCTCCCATAGCAGGAAGTTCTCCCTGGTGAGCTTCTCCGCCGTGCCTTGGCTTGGGAGTGGGTTGATCATGGTGGTGGTGGCGGAGGAAGAGGATGAACTCATCTAGATGTGTTTTGGGAAGAGGTGCTCTGATACCATGTGGAAATACCACGAGTTGTTTGGTGGAACGATACTCTTTGTCTCGGGCTCGGCTGCGTGTTATATAGCCACAGGACTACATTGAGGGAGTTACAACAGAAGAGAGAAAGGAGGAGATAGATCTTATATTTATACATCAGATTAGATCGTTTACATTACTTGCGGTACAACTCAACAACCTGACCTCAACAACCTGAACTTCTAGAACGTTTATCTCTAATAACAGCGAAATCTTGTGGCTAAAAGCCAGGACAAGGACGAGCTGGAGCTACTCATTGGGAGGATCAGAGCTCTTTATCTTGTGTCCCGAGACTAGGCGCACCTGTGATATGCTTTCAATTTAAATGTTGCATATTTAAATTTGCTCAGTTATTATTCCGCGGCATCGCGTGCGCGTGCCTAGTTTCTCATTAATTTCGTATACAACGCAGTGCATGCGTAGGTGAAAAAAATACAGCTCAAAAACTAGTACGGTATTCGTCTACCCACTGCACCGGCCGGCCTTGCAGGTACACTACATGAGGGAGCAGGCGTTTGGGTTGTCGTCGCTGAATAGCGTGGCGAGGCGCTCCTCCTGTCCGGCGGTGACCGGCATGACGGCGTCCACCTTGCGCACGTGCCCCGCCGGAGCCCTCTTGTCGTACGCCGGCGGCGCCATGTTCATGTAGGGGTTGGTGTAGGGCACGTAAGGCCACAGCTCCGCCCTCTTCCCCGTCGACTGGGCCCTCCGGAGCACCCGCTGCGCCTCCACGAACCCCTTCACCGTCACCTTCTGCTGCTTCCGGTTGATCTCCACCGACTGAGCACCTGCACAAATTAATCTAGTACCATATATGATGCAACGACGCGACAGACAGTGTGCATCTGATGAGAAGTCGCGTACGCACCATTCATGGTGGCGAGGGTGTTGCGGACCTTGAGCTCGCAGCCGTCGCAGTCCATCCGCACCTTGAGCTCCACCGTGCTGAACTGCTTCCTCTTCTTGCTGTGCCTGTTGCCTCCCAGCAGTACATCCGACAGGAAGCGCAGGGTGCCACCCATTGCCTCAAGCTAGCCCCCGACACGGTCGATCACCAACGCAAAGTCAAATTGTTTTTCTGAACGGAGATGTATGCTTAATCGCCTGCCTTAACTGGCTGCTACCGGCACAAGATATATGCACGTTGACAAGGAAGATGGGAATTTAGACAGCTATATTGCGTTGTGGCCAGCAAACTTTTCGTTCCCAAGATGCCTTATTCGGTTATTCCTTCCAGCCTTTGGCTTTCCTCATGCCATGACAGCTTTCTGCTTCTTGTACACACTCGATCGGCTTTTCCTTCGATTTCAGACCAAACCAAGACTAAGAGCATCTCCACCGGGATGACTAAATTGTGTCCGGCACACCTCAATTGGAGACCCAATTAGAGGGTGCCGGACGCTTGTCCGGCGCTTTTTTCAGCGCCACCCACACCGGCACCTCTCAAAAGGAAATCCCCAAACACAAAAAATTTAATAGTGCAATAAGTTTCATTCGATTCAAATAGAAAGTTGGATATAATTTGATTCGATTTCAATACAAATTCGATACAACTTGATTTAATCTAAACACTAAACCAAATTCTACTGACAGACTCCGAGATTTTCCCAGTGCATTGCTCAAGCTACTGCTCACATATGTCGAGTGCGGAGGAGTCCAGGCAGAATGTATCTCTGCTCGGGCTCATCCTCACCGTCACTGCTCGAGTTACTTCTTACAGATGAATATATCTCTGGTCAAGGGGCCGTTTCAGGCTACGTCAATATCAATGATTGACGTAGGCAGTGGAGAAACCACTGCTTGACCAGAATCCTGAAAGCTCCCGTCTGGTAGGGAATCGATATTAATGGTCAGCGCAACTTGGTGGCGGAGAAAGAGCTGGCTCCTCCTCGTCGGACACTGGTGTCGTGGTGGGTTGCACGGCATATCCATCAGAGACGGAAAAGAGTGTGGGGCAGGCGACGATCGGATGCTCGCGCGGGATTGGGCAACAAGCACGCAAACACACGCTAGTTACCCAGGTTCGGGGCCCTCTTGTGGAGGTAACACCCCTACGTCCTGCTCTTCTTGTTCTTATTGCTTGATCACTGAATCGGGCTACAAAGGTGCTCCTAGAGCTATTTCGGGTGGCAGCCGGCTGGAGATCCTAGCCGGCTGGAGGTTGAAGATGATGCTATCTGTCTCCTCACGTGTTCTACCTGCCTCGCGCAGGAGGCCCCTGCATGCTTTATATAGGCAACATCTAGGGTTTCTGGGTTACAGGGAAGTTACATGTTTGCCCCTATGACATAACTACGGTCTCGAGCCGGCTGGAGCTTGTTGTCATGATTAGGTACAGGAGATGCCCGACAGTGAGTACTGTTCACCAGGAGCGGTTACGCGGTCTGGGCCCACCCATACGGAGTTGTCGGTTGTTCGTGTCCGGCTCCAGCCCAGCCGGATGCCGGCACCCGGATAGATCCAGGCGGCCTGCTTCAGGCAAGCACTTGGAGTCTTGAAGAAATGGGCCTCCTTGGGATATCCGGGGTTCATATCCCCGACACTAGCCCCCGAGATCGTGAAGTCTTGTTAGCTTGCTGGGAAGGCTTCTCGATCTTCTCCCCTTTGTCTTGAATCGTTGTGGTTGAAACGTCGAGGTTGGAGTCGGCGCCAGGTGGAACTGATGCCGGGTGGAACCGAAGCTTGCTGGTGAGGGATGCTCATCGGGCGCTCCTGTCC
The DNA here is from genome assembly GCA_012064385.1 of Puccinellia tenuiflora. Lineage (NCBI taxonomy): Eukaryota > Viridiplantae > Streptophyta > Magnoliopsida > Poales > Poaceae > Puccinellia > Puccinellia tenuiflora. The sequence goes on along the minus strand of QRDG01002483.1, from coordinate 1,381,997 downwards.
TTAGTTGTGGGTTGTTGAAGTTATCGTTGAACAGTCCGGCTTCATGGTGTAGGATCTACAGATTTTTCTGGTCTGGATTGGCCGGCTCGAAGACTCGGGTCGTGGCCTACGTCAGCCACGCTTCGCCGCTTCGGGGAGCCGTTGGTGTTCTGCCCGAGTCCTGGCGTTCGTCGCCTCGGCTTCACCGGGCAGGATTTTCTGTGGCAACTGCTCGGTTGCGGGATCATCTGCGGGAAGCGCGGCACGTTTGCCCGCCACGCGGCGTAATGGGCGGAACGGTTCCGCCTGCCCCGCTTTTAAAGTGGAAAGAGGGGGAACGGCCGGAGCTACCGTTCCCCATTCCTATCTCGTCTCCTTGGCTGCTTCTTGTGCTCCCTAGCTCTTGTCCATCCTTCTTTCTTGTGCGTGCCTTCCTCGCATTCGCATCTCTCGCAACGGGAAACCGAACCTCCATGGCGAGCTCGGGATCATGGATGGGCTCCACTGTGGATGACGAATACCTTTGGAAGTTCCGCCGGAGCAAGTTCTTGGGAATGACGGGCGATGTGGAAGCCCGCGTGCCCCCCGAAGGGGAAATTTCGCCAGCGCCCAAGAGTGGCAAGGTCGTCGTGTTCACTGCGCATCTGGAGCGAGGATTGGGGCTCCCGGTGAGTTCCTTCTTCGCAGAATTCCTGCGCTTCTACGGGCTGCAGCCCCATCATTTGGGGGCGAACTGCATCACCCAACTAGTCCTGCTTCGTCACGCTGTGCGAGGCGTACTTGGGCCTCTGGCCCAGCATGGAGATCTTCGGCATGTTCTTCTTCCTGCGGTCCCAAGCGACCGCCGGGGTGCAGCGTGTCTGCGGCAGCGTCTCCATCAGCGCGAGGAACACGCCGCTGCCCAAGATTAGCCTGCCGGAGTCTGTTAAGAAGTGGCAGAACACCTACTTCTACGTCCGGAATCTCACGGACGTCGACCGAATCGGCCTTCCGGCCTTTTCCAATGAGCTGCCGGCTTCCAAGTCCTGGCTCCGGAAGCCGCCTGTGGATGCGGCTCTTGAGAGTGTCTTGTTCAACCGGCTGAAGGAGCTGGTGAGGGACGGCCTAACGTCCAGGGACCTGACCATGGCGTGGCTGTCAAGGCGGATGTATCCGCTACAAGCTCGCCCGCACAAGATGTGCTTCTACTCCGGCCCCCGGGATCCCAGCCGGGCCTACCTGGAGTTGCCGAAGCCAAAGACCCTCCGCAAGTGGGCTTCCCGCCTCGTCACCGACAGGATCGAGGAAGACTGGGATTTCGGGTGCGATCCCTTTACCCGCTCGGCACCTGCTCCGGAGGTTAGTCTTCGCTTTCTTGTCCGTCTTCAATTCCTTTGTCCGGCTGCCGCCTGACCCAGTCGGCCTATTGCGCAGCTTTGCGACCTCCAACAAGTGGAGGATTTCGAAGTCGTCTTCGAGCCCGATGTCAGTGGGCCCTTCACCAAGGCGCTGACGGCCTTGCTGGAAGAGGATTCCGCCGATGAGCAGGCGGGAGGAGAAACAGATGCCACCGCTGACGAAGAGTCGGGCGGCGGCGGCCGCGCCGGTTCGGACGGGCGCGGTGACACCACCGAGTCGTCCGGTGGGGGCGCCGATGCTGGTGAAGATGGCGGAGGCGATGACGATGCCGTCCATACCGCAACGAGCCCTGTCCCCTCCGCCGGCTCCGACTCCGATTCGGCAGCCGACCGGGATGAGGACCTCGAGCGCGACGTCCCGCCTCCAGTCTCGTCGCCTCGCGGTAAGTCTTCTGAGCCTGACGCCGCCGGGCAAACCGACGGTGTCAGACGCGTGGTAGTAGATCTTTCCAGCGGTTCTGAGCCGGACTCAGAAGGTTCCTCTTCCGTGCCAGCCTCCAAGCCGGCGCCATCCTCCCGTAGGACCAGGGAATTGGAGGCGGCGGCGCGGAAGAAGCAGAAGGCGATCCTCCCCCCACGGGTCGTGAAGGAGAGGCGGTCGAAGTCGGCCGCCGATGTCGATGCGAACGTCGCGTCGCTCAAGCGGAAAGGTGCGTTCGAGAGGCGGAGCATGCTGCCCGCCAAGAAGCTGGCTCCTGCATCACCCCGGCCCACTACGGCTGGTCTGATGCCCGCCGGGAAGCTCACGGCGGAGGCCAGGGCGGATGAGATTGTGGCCGAGGTTAGGGCCGAGGTCGACGCCAGGATGGAAGAGGAGGATGCCCGACTAGTGGGGCCGACGATGAGGTGATTGGTCATGCTCCCGGTGGTGATTTTATTTATGATTTGAACCCGGGTGATTTGGAGAGGGAGTTTTATGCTCAAACGACGCAGGCGGTTTTGGCCTTGGGGCGTCTGACACTGGTCTGACTGTGGAGCAGCTGCTGGCCTCGAAGGAGGACGAGGAAAGGGCGAGGGCGGCGGAATTGGAGAGGGCGGAATCTCTTGCCGGCGGGACCGACGCCCAGGTGGTTAATCCTGCTTTTGCTGTTGATCGTTGTTATAAACTGGACCTTGAAGGTATGGAAAAAGCTATTTACGCGGAGCTGGCGCAGGCGGACTCGATCCGGGCTGAGATGGACGCCAAGGCGGCCGCGAGGCGGCTGGCGGCGGCCAAGGCGCTGAGGAAAACGGGAGCGGGAGCGACCAAGGCCGTCGCCGAGGTTGACGTGGTGCCGACCCGTACGGAGCGGCCAGTTGACGGCTCCGCCATTCCTGCGAAGGGCGAGGAGGTGCCCTCCGGAGGTGTGAAGCGCCCGTCCGACGCTGTGCCGTCTCCCCCACCGAAGCGCTTGAAGAGGAGGACAGCCAGGGTCCTGGGCTCGTGTGACGGGTAAGCCTTCGTCTTGTGGTAGAAATCTTGTTACTTGTACTTGGTGGTGACGCTTTCTTTGGTTTGTAGGGCGCCGCTTCCAATAGTGGAGACGGCAGCTGTCGCAGTGGTGGAATCGGCCTCGGTGCCTGTCACCGAGACCCTTGTGGCGCAGGCGGCTAATCCGCCTTCGGAGGCGGAGACGGCGACGGCGGAAGTGGAAGTGGTCGACCCGGTGTCGGCAAGCGCCGTTCATCCCGCGGCCGACCCCAACCCTCCAGTTTCGGCTGGTGCTGCTGAGGCGTCGGTGGACGCCTTCCAAATAGTTCCTCGGCCCGGCGCCGGGGCCGGGTACCTCGCCTTCCCCACTCCTTCCTCGGCGGTGGCCGAGACGGCCAAGGGCAAGGCCATTAAGGAGGCGACGGCTTCGCTCCCTGGTCCTCGCCAGTCGATCTTGGTGTCTTCTCCGCCATACTCTGGGCCGGTGCCGGCTCGGCCCGACGCGTCGGGGAGGATCCCCCTTGCCGCGCTGGCGGAGCAGACGGCCAGGGAGAACCTGGCCAACGTAACGTTGCTCTGCTCCTCCATCGAGCAAGGCTTCGCCGAGGCGGCTAAGGAGGCGGCATTGCTCAAGCGAGAGCTTGAGGCGGCTAAAGGTCTGGCTTTCTTTCCTGCTCGCGTTCTGTCTTGTCATTCTGCATTTTTCTCTTGCGTGTCTTGATTTGACGATGGTCAGATCTCCACAGGCGACGCCACCTCCCGCGCCGGCTTGGAGAAACAGCTGAAGGAGAAGGATGCCGCCCTGACCTCGGCCAAGGCCGATCTCCAGGCGGCGGAAAAAGTGTCGGAGGAACGCCGCCTCGAGGCCGTCCGGCTGGACGAGGAGGCGGCGAAACTGCGGGAAGCCGTGCGCCGGAAGCAGAGCGAGATTGAGTCCCTCCGCGAGAATGCGACCGAGCTGAGGGATCTGCTGAAGGATTCCGTCGAGAACAACGACCTGATCGTCCAGGCGGCCAAGGCACGTGAGCTCGAGCATGAGCGGCTGGTGGGCGGCCTGGTCAAGGAGGTCGAGCGCGTGAACGAACTGATCCTCGGTAAGTGAGGTCTCCTTTCTCCTTGATTTCTTGCTTGGGGTCTTCTACTCGGCCTCACTGGTTTGAAATGCAGGCCTTTATCCCGAGGTAGACGCGCAAATCCAAAGATATGCTGCCTCGGCTCATTCTCGACCGGAGTCCTCCGATGCTGCTGCTGGGTCTACTTCGACAGCCGTCTCCCGTCTTCTTCGATTCGGCCAGGAGTTCGATCGGCTGAAAGAAGCGGCCAGCGGCGTGCTTGAGAATCTGTGGCCGGATGCTCCCTTGCCAGCTGCTCTCCATGATTTGTCCGCCCGGCTTGAAGGGGCGCCAGTTGGCATCAACGAGCAGGTGGAGATGGCGGCGCGCGGAGGCACCGACATGGCACTGGCCGTGGTGAAGTCGTGGTATCCTGGCGTGCAGATGAGCAGGCTGTTGGATGGCTTCCGCACTGGGACATCCCTCGCAAGCCTGCGTCCGGAAATCGCCGTAGCCTCGGGGCGAGTTGCCGAGGCGGTGGACCTGACGAAGCTTGTTCCTGCTGAACCGTCTTCAGCGCCACAGCCAGCTGAAGATACTGGAGCCGGCGCCGCCGCTGGTGCCACTGATGCCGCTACTGCCTGATTTACTTGTCTCCCTGGAATGACGGGTGTAACTGTTGAACTCGCTGTACTCTGTATTGACGATTGACCTGCCACATTACTTGCCTTGTAAAAATTCGCTATTCTGCTTCTTGTTGTTGACTGCTATCGTGAGTGTCGTTTTCTCTGTGACTGCGGTTTTTGCCACCGGACTCGTGTTTTGTTTTGGTGATGATGATCACCATGCCTAGCCCCCGAATTTTGGGCCGGCTTGAGCATCTAGCCGGGTCGAAATTTCCCGTCCTTTTCTTGTTTTGTGTTTTTCTTTCGCCGTCCTGATATCGTGCCGCCCCGAGTCCGTGGCTCGGGGTGTTGTAGAGATGCGTCCGGGTCTGCGGAGCCGGCTTGGCGGCGCGCAGCCCCCGGGAATTTTATGCCGGCTGACGGCTTGGCAGCCCCCGAGTCCGTGACTTGGGGTGTTATAGATATACGTCCGGTCTGCGGAAGCCGCTTGGCGGGTGCGCAGCCCTCGGGAATTTTATGCCGGCTGACGGCTTGGCAGCCCCCGAGTCCGTGACTTGGGGTGTTATATGTGCGTCCGGGTCTGCGGAGCCGGCTTGGCGGCTGCGCAGCCCCCGGGAATATTATGCCGGCTGACGGCTTGGCAGCCCCGAGTCCAGTGACTTGGGGTGATTTATATGTGCGTCCGGGTCTGCGGAGCCGGCTTGGCGGCTGCGCAGCCCCCGGGAATTTTATTTATGCCTAATTGGGCTTGTCTCCTCGGCTTCTGCGCGTGGACCCGGCTATAGTTGTTGAAAGGTTCCGTCATCTGAGCTTCGTTGCCACGTGTAGATCGTGGGATCGTGGGTGACGGTTGGGTCTCCCACGTTGTCTCTTGGTTGTGCTATAAAGCTTCGCAATTTTCTTTCTTCCTTCTCACTGCGCTTTCTTGCTCTTCCTTCGTCTTCGTCCTATCGTTCTTCGCAGGTTCGCCATGGTGAAGTCTGAGCCTATGGATGTTGCTGCTGAGGAGACCGTCGCTGTGCTTCCAGCGAAACGTCCTCGCGGTCGTCCCCCCTAAGAAAGGCGGTCGAGGGCGGGAAAGGCGGTCGCCTCCACTGACGCCGGTAGCAGCGCTGGCCGCGGCAGGGGCGGTAGCCGCGCTGGCTCGAAGAAGGCGGGTGCTGTCGGTGGCGGCGTTGGCGGTGGCGTTGGGTCGTGGCAAGAACCTCCTTGTTCTCACGACTCGTCGAGCAGAGGAGGAAGCCACCCCTGTTCTTCCGCCTCCGGGTTTTGACCCGATTCCAAATATGCTCCCTTTGCTGTCGCTGACAGCGAGGAAGACAGCGTGGAGTTGTCCTCCGCCTCGACTCCTGGAGAATCCACGGCGCCCGGGCTGGGGTGTGTTCCCATCGGGGAGTTCCTCATGATCCTGCATTCGCCAGTTACTGGGCCAGGTGCAGAGGCTTCCTGATGCCTTCACCGACGCGCTTCCGGGCGTTGGCCACTTCAAGTTCAAGCTCTTCCGTGAGGGTGCCTCCCAGGGTCCCTGGAATGCAACCGTCCGGTTCACCTCCCAGGTGGAGGGTAATGCTGTTGTCAACAAGGTGGAGTTCGTCAGGGGTTGGGACGAGTTCGCTGACTTCTACGAGCTCGAAGCCGGCTTCATTCTCTGCTTCCGTCTTCGGCGTGACAAAGGCGTCTTTTCGTGAAGGTGTTCGACGGCACCCTCTGCATCAAGCACTGGGTTGGCAAGAAGATAGGTGGATCCGGGAAGACGACGGATACCGCTTAGGGAGCTCTCTGCCGGCTCGATCTTGTAGTTGCGCGGGAAGGTCCGCCTGTGGACTTCCCTCTTTTGCTTTGTTGTTCAGCCTCTATCTGTAAGGTCCTTGCTCTTGATGTTTAATGCTACTTGCTGTTGTTCCTGTACTTGTTTACTTGTGCGCAGTTTTCATTTCCTGCTCGTCGTGCCTGTGTCCGGCTTGGGCTCTCGAAGCCAGTTGGCGGCGTTTTCTTGCGTGAAATGAAATGACGAAGCGGTTAGCTTGCTCTTTCAGCCATGGAGAGCATTTTTATTTTGCTTTAATTAGCTTCGTTCTCACCTGTAGCCTTTCCCGCCGTCGTTCGTGTGCACTTCACCGTCTAGCGGGATCATGCACACTACTACACCGTTAGGATCCGGTTTGTTGGGCAGAGTTTTCTCAGCCGGTAACGACTTCTGTTTCTTACATCTTTCGCATACAGTCAGCCTCCAGCTTATTCTCTTGCCGGCCTTAACCGGATCCGAAGAGTTAGCCGTTTAGCGTTGTGTAGTTAATCGCCCGTAATAGGAGAAGCGGTTGCCGACTGCCGGCTTGGCCGAGTTTATAGAACAGCATTTTTTCAACCGGCAGTACTTCCCTTTATGCGTTTTTCACGTTGTTTGCCCCCTCCAGCTTATTCTCTTGCCGGCCTTAACCGGATTCGAAGAGTTAGCCGTTTAGGGGTTAGTCACTCTACACAGCTGCTAAAGGCAAGCTTGCCGGCTGCCGGAGAAACCGGAAAGGAAAGCAGAAAAGCTTTGCGAAAAAACTGCTCATGTGTTCATCATTCTCATTTCTTTTTATAGCATGGGTGATACATACATGGTTCTTTCTAAGTGTAGAATCGACGCAAGAGTGACGCGTTCCATGGCCTTTCCGTTTCGTCACCTTCCTTGTCCATAGTGTCTTTCTTGTGCTCGCGGGCGTCGATCAAGTAGTATGCATCGTTGATGAGCGCTTTGCTTACGATGAATGGTCCTTCCCAGGGTGATGAAAGCTTGTGCATGTTCTTTGTGTCTTGGATTAGTCGTAGCACAAGGTCGCCTTCACNTTCTATCCATTTGGATTTACTCTTTCGGTGAGCCGTTTTTGGTAGCTACTTCACAAAAAAAGACTGTTTTGACACTAAAAAATAAAAATGGGTTTTTTATTCCACAAAAACCCTAAACCGCTTAGTCAACACTATTCTACAACCAAGATACACCAGTGTGTCAAATATTGCTTCATTCCGACATTTTTTGCTATGTTAAATGTCATATCCTAACTCATTTCAGTCGAAAATTAACCATACATCTTTGTACCTCGTAGCTCATTTCTGTGAAGGTTTTTTTATAAGGGAAAATTTTGTTTTTGCCACTTTTGTTTTTGCCCATTTTGCTTTTGCCACTCTAAATTTTGACATTTTGCTTTTGCCCTTTTAAGTGGCAAAATCAAAACCAAAACAACAAGAGTAGGGGCAAAAGCAAAACCAAATTTCGTAGTTTTCATTTTGGTTTTGCCCCACATAGGGCAAAAATAATGCATTACCAAGAACTGGGAGGGCAAAAGCAAAATGTCAAAATTTAGAGTGGCAAAAGCAAAATGGGCAAAAACAAAAGTGGCAAAAACAAAATTTTCCCTTTTTATAAAAACCTCCATAACTCATGTTTATAATTTTTTCCTGGTGGTAGGTCCCATAAAAGGATGCCATGTGAAGGTTTTCCATTTTTTTTTGATTTTTTTGAATTAGTTATGTCTAACCCTAACCCGAAACTGAGACCCTAAACCCTAATGATAAACCTAAACCTAACTGTAACTTCGATCCAGCAAAAACCGTCAAAGATCTCTAAAGAAAGTATACATTGTGGATCTAAAAGTGTTTTTTCAAAAAATCATGACGAAAGTATGTGGCACTCGTAGTTCAAATCAGACCCACTTCCAGCGAAATCGGCAGGAACTTATCTGAATTGTTTGGAATACATAAGTATGTTTTCATATCCAAACCCAGGGTTAAATGCACTTATAAGGTGGTCTACTATTTTCTATCTATTTCGATGTTCCTCTTTCGGTGAACCGTTTTGGTAGCTGCTTCACAAAAAAAGACTTATTTGACACTAAAAATGAAAAATGGGTTTTTTATTCAACAAAAACCCTAAACCCCTTAGTCAATACTATTCTATAACCAAGATACACCAGTGTGTGAAATATTGCCTCATTCCGACTTTTTTTGCTATGTTAAATGTCATACCCTAGGTCATTTCAGTCGAAAACCATACATCTTTATAACTCGTAGCTCATTTCTGTGAAGGATTTTATAAAAACCTCCATAACTCATGTTTATATTTTTTCCAGGTGGTAGGTCACATAAAAGGATGCCATGTGAAGGTTTTCCATTTTTTTGAATTAGTTATGTCTAACCCTAGCCCGAAACCGAGACCGTAAACCCTAACGATAAACCTAAACCTAACCGTAACTTCGATCTAGAAAAAATCGTCAAAGATCTCTAAAGAAATTATACATTGTGGATCGAAAAGTGATTTTTTCAAAAAATCATGACCAAACTATGTGGCACTCGTAGTTCAAATCAAACCCACTTCCAACGAAATCGGCAGGAACTTGTCTGAATTGTTTGGAATACCTAAGTATGTTTTTATATCCAAACCCAGGGTTAAATACACTTATAAGGTGTTCTACTATTTTCTATCTATTTGGATGTTCCTTTTTCGGTGAGCCGTTTTGGTAGCTGCTTCATAAAAAAAGACTGTTTTGACACAAAAAAAATGAAAAATGGGTTTTTTATTAAACGAAAAACCTAAACCCCTTAGTCAATACTATTCTACAACCAAGATACATCAGTGTGTCAAATATTGCCTCATTCCGATATTTTTTGCTATCTTAAATGTCATACCCTAGGTCATTTCAGTCGAAAACCATACATCTTTATACCTCGTAGCTCATTTCTGTGAAGGTTTTTTTATAAAAACCTCCATAACTCATAATTTTTTCTAGGTGGTAGGTCACATAAAAGGATGCCATGTGAAGGTTTTCCATTTTTTTGATTTTTTTTTGAATTAGTTATGTCTAACCCTAGCCCGAAACCGAGACCGCAAGCCCTAACGATAAACCTAAACCTAACAGTAACTTCGATCCAGCAAAAACCGTTAAATATCTCTAAAGAAAGTATACATTGTGGATCTAAAAGTAATTTTTTCTAAAAATCATGACCAAACTATGTGGCACTCGTTCCAGCAAAATCGGCAGAAACTTATCTGAATTGTTTGGAATACCTAAGTATGTTTTTATATACAAACCCATGGTTAAATGCACTTATAAGGTGGTCTATTATTTTCTATCTATTTGGATGTTCCTCTTTCGGTGAGCCGTTTTGGTAGCTGCTTCACAAAAAAAGCCTGTTTTGACACTAAAACAATGAAAAATGGGTTTTTTATTTAATGAAAACCCTAAACCCCTTAGTCAATACTATTGTACAACTAAGATATACCAGTGTGTCAAATATTGCCGCATTACGACATTTTTTGCTATGTTAAATGTCATACCCTAACTAATTTCAGTCGAAAACCATACATCTTTGTACCTCGTAGCTCATTTCTGTGAAGTTTTTTTTATTAAAAACAAATTTTTTGAGTATTTTCTCAATTTTCTAAAATTATCAAGGTGTTTGTGATGCAAAAGATGACATGGATGAAATATTTGAATCCCTCTTATTTTTCTAATCGATTTAGACATTTTATTTGTCAAATTTCGATTTACGGATTTAAAGATATGAGATATTCTATATTACATGTAGAAAGGGAAAAAATAAATTAAAATTCATTTTATTGTTATTTATTCAAAAATATTATTACTTAATAATTGCTATTTATTGAAATAAATTTTCAAAATTTAAGTTGTAAAAAGTGTAACATCGTGACCCAAGGGTTAATATGATTGATATGATAGTTATATCAGTAAGTTCTAATTTCTCATTTGGAAGCTAATTTGGATGGAATTCAGAAGTTAAGTGTTCTTGGGTTGGAGGATGGGTGAGAGGATGGGTGACCGAATGGGAAGTTTGACCAGGGTAAGTAGTTTGACTTGGATTATAAGTGAAATTAGAGTTTAAGTGTGTGGCTAAGTAGGAAATTTCAGAATAGAAATAAAAATAGAATAAAAAAATATAAGTAAAAGTTTTTGTAAAAAAAATAAAAATGATGAAAAAAATGAGAAAAAAAATATACCGATGGTACTATGCCGACGGTATTTTTCGCTATGCCTACGGGCTGATACGCCGACGGTCACGGCAGCCGTCGGCGTAGACCTATACCGACGGCAATTTGACCTACGCCGACGGCTTTTGGCCGTCGGCATATCCGCAGTTTCCTGTAGTGAGACCTCCGATCGCACCGGCTCGTCCTCGCCCTCCCGCGTCGAGACCTCTTCGTCATACTTTGGGATCAAAGGACGGACTTGTTGTGCATCCTGCTCGTCCTCGACCGTTATGAAAGGTATGGACATCCACATGCATGTCTAGTCCATACGGCTGATCTGTTTTTAGGTGTACATCTTTGTTAGATCTATTGTGTTCGACTTAGCATGCGTTGGATCTGTTTTTAGAGGTACATCTTTAAAATTATATGCTTCGATCTAACATACGAGATCTACTTACTTAATCTGTTTGGTTTTAATAATCACTATCTCATGTGTTAGACTATTTTAAGTGGTTAGCGCGGATCCATCTGTTTAGATCTAATATATTTAATTAATGTGTTAGACCGTTGTATGTGTTCGATCTATTTTTAAGGGTACATCTTTAATATTATACGACTCGCGATTGCACGTGCTTGCTTAATTATGTTGTACAAATTCATGTGTTGGACTAGATGCATGTGTTAAATCTATTTTTCAATCTGTTCGGCATATTTTATTACGCGTTCTATTTTTTAGATGTTTTCGTATTTAATTTTAGCTAGCATCTTATGATAGGGATTTGCTTTGGTGACATCATATAAAAAACTGTGGTTGTGATATTTTCATTTTACTGATGCACCCATGACCCACCAGGTTGTATTTTGAAGTGTCTAAGTACTCTTTGTAGCCTTTGTAGCAGTAGAGCATTAGTGGAATAACCTAGCTAGTTAGTGTTGAATCCTTTGCATATATGCGTGCGTATCGAAGCTGGCGAAGGGTGGCTGAAAACACTTGGCAACTTGTTAATATACTGTTCGATTAGGAGAGGGACCAAGGTGGAAACAGTGACCTACTACCTATAATGCAACATGTGCCTTCCATTTATGCTTTTGAAAAGTTGCAAGCCCTGTTTAAGAACATTTTCTTAGTGAACAAGCATGGGCTTTTTTGTAGTGTTTTTAGATCGGTGCTATCCTAAAACGACTTTGCAGAACGGAAACGAGGTGACATAGACCGGCATATGCTCAGGCCCTTCTTGACCCTCCAATAAGGTACCAATGGCTAGGTCCGGGTGGGCAAGAAAGTAGACAGATCCGAGCTGTCCTTTTCGTGAGAGTCTCCTTCCCTCAGATTTTACCTGTACAAATCCAATTGTCCATTTCGAGATATACTGATCTGTGTCTTGGTGTGCCCCACATGTCTAAATTTACTACGCCGTACTTGTTCGATTAGACATGCATAGGTGTTTACGCACCCGTTTTATTCTAAATTTGTGGTTGATCTTTTTTTTTTTGCAAAATTCCACCAATCTATTAATAATCATCGGTACAAAGAGGATCAAAAGTAATAAAAATTACAAATTGTCAATGGACCATCTAGCAACGACTACAAACACTAGCGCGAGCCGAAGGCGCGCCGCCGTCCTCGCCCCTCCATCACCGGAGCCGGGCAAAGCTTGTCGTAGTAGAGCTTATTATAATAGACAGACGGGAAGTCGTCGTGCTAAGGGCACAAAGGACCAGCGCACCAGAGCAGCAACCATCGCCAATGATGACAATCGTAGATCGGAAGAGACTGACCTGAAAACACACCAACGAACACGAAAACGGACCGGATCCCAGGAGATCCGCCGGACAAACGACTCCATGCGCTCTCCGTCGGCGCAAGATACACCACCGGAGCGAGGATAGAGCAGGGAGGACCTTATTCTGACTTCAGGACGTAGCCGCCGCCTCAACATCCCGAAGAAGACACAGAGAAACAGACTAAACAAAGAACGAAAAACCTCCCGCCGGCGAGAGGCACCTGCAAGATGAAAAAAATGCATCAGTGTCGTTGTCGCCCGATTTTAGATGTTAGGTTTTCACCCCGGAGATAATCTCCGCTCTCAAAACAAGGCATTCAACAAGGCCATTGCCAGACACAACCAATTACGACCGGACCTTGGATTTTCACCATGAGAAGTAAGACCTTGAGCTTATTAAGACATTCTTTTTTTTAATCAATATCTGGCCACCGGTGAGTACTAAGAGAAAGGCGGGGATAACAGAGGCAAGCAAATACACAGTGTGACAGGTCGACAACAGTGGATACAAGAGGATGGATGTCCGGGTGAGGGTTAAGATTGGTTGATGAATATATGGCCGGTTTAGTTAGGAAAGATTACAAGAGCAAGACGGTACATGCTAAGCGGTGTAGAAGAAACAAACATTTGGCCATAGAATAAACTCGAATCTAGATTCCAAGGTCCGAGTGCCTGACTGGACAAAGAGACCGAACCGGTACGCAGCCCAGGGAGAGAGGCGGGGGCGGAAGGAGCTAGCTAAAACCCATCTACGGTTCCGTCCCTCCGTCGGCAACGCCATCGGTCCGCCCCGCCTCCGGTGGACCTAGGTCCTTGTGGCGGACCACTTTTGGAGAACTTGAGCATCAGGTGTTGTCTTGGTGGTGGTTGTGCTGCTGCTGCTGCAAGGACTGGAACTCTGTAGCGGGACTTTTCTGTTTTAGCTTCTTCTTCTTTTTGACTGTGTGCATCCGTCATGCCATTAGGACATTGCGTTATTGCAGAACCTGGATGTAATTGGTGTCTTCGTGATATTAATATATATTCTTTATCAAAAAAGAACATGCATGCAAGACGCAACCACATATATTCCCTTTATGTTTCAAATTTCAAAAGGTTTGTCTCTCAAACCGTATGTCGAAATCAAGATTTGTTTTCACGGTTGGCTTTGTCGCCACCAATGTCGCTATGTTTTAACAATATTTTTTTCGACCTTAGTTGCCATATTATAGTCACTCGGTCACCACGTTATAGTCAAATTGGTTACCATATTAAAATCAAATAGTTAACATGTATTCTGAACTTTTTTTTCTCACCAATGTAAGGCCTGCCTGATAATAAATTCATCTAATACGTATTTAGAGTGGATTGAAGACTCGGTCTCAACATGTAAATCATTGTTATGAAAAAAAAATGTAAAAAAATCATGTTTAGCTGTGTACGATTTGGATGGTATTAACTAATAACATGGTAGTTATGTTACTATAACCTGACAACTAGCAGAGAAAAAATCATCAAAACATATTAAGATGAGATCTTGTTTTAAAGTTCTCGTTGAGACGCATCTACGGGTCGTCAATTGGATTAACGGTCTAAGAAATAATTTATTTTAAATTTTAGATTGTCTAAACATTTTTTTTTGCATTCATACAGTTCTTGGTTGCTCCGCCTTTATAGGATCTGGGAGCACCTCTCCATAGTAAATTAATTGACTAAAAACTATCTTTGCTAAATGCTAATTAGCAGCTATATAATTTAAAGTTGGTATCATTTGTTTTTCTCGTTCGTCCCACAAGCTCAATTTAACAAGCATTCGATCTTACATGATACTAATTAAGGATAAATTATAACTAATACTGAAGTTAAAATCGGCTAAATACTAATTAGACACCCATAAGAAAAAGACCGGCGGTTGATGTTCTACCAAATGTGATGAAAATTGAAATATCTACACATGCGAGGGTACTCAGACTATACATAGCATACGAATTGTCGCAACAGTGGAACACGGGGTTCACCTGATGCGGTCAAAGTGGGTCCACCACCGGTGGGCCCACCAAGAAGGCGAACAAGGCAAGGGTTCAAGACCGACAGATGGGCCCCCCATCTACCCCACGGCAACCAGGCAAGGACGGCATCGACAACCACAGCTAAGGGCTGGGGGACCTTCGTGGTCACCCTCAACCTGGCAGACGACGCGGAGGTCCCGGGGACCCGGACGCCCGGCAGGAGGCCAGGCTCACCTCCGGGATCCGGCCTCCGTACAAGCGAAGAGGATAAACTTGCCAGCTCCGGCTGGAAGGTCTTATAAGACTTGGGCGCCAAGAAGATGGAGGCGCCGCGGGGGGACACGGTCGGTAAAGGTGTCAGCCTTTGTCCGCCCGCCCTGCAAAAGGTGGACGACCGCACCTAACCCACCTCAGAAGAATACTTGGACGAGAAGAGGCCACGTCGCCCCATAAGCAGAACCCGAAGGGGTTTTCCTGCCTAAAACCCCTCCGCTCCCAAAGGTGACCTTGTGGGATCCCCTTAGCCTATAAAAGGAGGACCGAGGCACTAGAGGGGGGACGGAATTCTAGAGAGTCGGAGGCTAGGCTAGGTAGCGCACCAGATGAGAGTAGCAGAAGCGAGAGGTGATCTCCTCCAGGACATGATCTGCTCGTCTTCAACCTCTAGCTAACACCTCCCGGGTTCTCACCCGCAACCACCTCTGTAAGCTACACCATGAGTAACCACTCAATCCAGCCATGCAGGAGTAGGACTTTTAGCCTCCGGGCGGCCTGAACCTAGGTAAACTCGCAGTGTCTCTGTATTGCTTGCTAGTACGTAGATCGGAGGTCTCGACGAGGTTCTCCCGGAAGTAGGCGTTTCCCAGCCTCCTTCGCGCCCCGTGCCGAACCTAAAAAGGGGGTATCCTTTACTCCCGGTGTCCGTGATCCAAGACACGACATCTGGCACGCCAGGTAGGGGACGCAAGCGCTGGATTCATCTTCATCGGCATCGAGATCTTCATCGAGATCAGGATCAAGGTCTGCGTCGAGCTCACCGCCAGGTTCTTTGACAAGGTCCGCGTCGACCTCGTCGCCAGGTTCTTCGACAAGGTCTGCATCGACCTCATCGCCAGGTTCATCGACAAGGTCTGCGTCGACCTCATCGCCAGGTTCTTCGACAAGGTCTGCGTCGACCTCGTCGCCAGGTTCTTCGACAAGGTCTGCGTCGACCTCGCCGCCAGGTTCATCGACAAGGTCTGCGTCGACCTCGCCGCCAGGTTCATCGACAAGGTCTGCGATGACCATGTCGCCAGGTTCATCGACAAGGTCTGCTTCGACCGCATCGCCGAATTCTACGACAAGATCTACTTCGGCCACCAAGTTATGCGCCGGCGATGGCGCGGAAGAAAAAGGCCAAGACTGATGTGGAGTATCTGCGGTACCCGGGTATTGCAACAGTGGAACACGGGCTTCCCTGATGCGGTCAAAGTGGGTCCACCACCAGTGGGCCCACCAAGAAGGCAAACAAGGCAAGGGTTCAAGACTGGCAGATGGGCCCCCCATCTGCCCCACGACAACCAGGCAAGGACGGCATCGACAACCACGACTAAGGGTTGGGGAACCTTCCGGGGTCACCCCCAACCGGGCAGACGACGCGGAGGTCCCGGGGACCCGGAAGCCCGGCAGGAGGCCAGGCTCACCTCTGGGTTCCAACCTCCGTACGAGCGGAGAGGATAACCTTGCCAGCTCCGGCTGGAAGCTCCTAGAAGACTTGGGCGCCAAGAAGATGTAGGCGCCGCGGGGGGACATTGTCGAAAAAGGTGTCAGCCTTTGTCCGCTCGCCCTGCAAAAGGTGTGCGACCGCACCTAACCCCCCTCAGAAGAATACTTGGATGAGAAGAGGCCACGTCGCACCATAAGTAGAACCCGGAGGGGTTTTCCCGCCTAAAACCCCTCCGCCCCCAAAAGGTGCCCTTGTGGGATCCCCTTAGCCTATAAAAGGAGGACCAAGGCACCTGAGGGAAGGGACAGAATTCTAGAGAGTCAGAGGCTAGGCTAGGTAGCGCACCATACGAGAGTTGCATAAGCAAGAGGTGATCTCCTCCAGGACAGGATCTGCTCGTCTTCAAACTCTAGCCAACACCTCACGGGTTCTCACCCGCAACCACCTCTGTAAGCTACACCATGATAAACCACTCAATCCAGACATGCAGGAGTAAGGCTTTTAGCCTCCGGGCAGCCTGAACCTGGGTAAAATCCCTATGTCTCTATGTTGCTTGCTAGTACGTAGATCGGAGGTCTCAACGAGGTTCTCCCGGAAGTAGGCGTCTCCCAGCCTCCTACGCGCCCCGTGCCGAACCTAAAAAGGGGTATCCTTTACTCCTGGTTTCCGTGATCCAAGACACGACACCGGGGGTCGGCTTCAACCCTGAAGAATCCTCGACGACACCTTCTGCCCAAGATCAAGCCCGCGGGATTCAGTTCGTCCCCCAGCAGCGCATGCCAGCCTGGTTGCCAATGAGAAGAAGCCTCAAGGAAGTTCTACAAGTATCGATGTACCTGTTTCCCTGCAGACGCGCGGAGTGAAGGAGGAACTCTGCTTGGAAACACCACCGGCGGCACTCCTCCGAGAGGAGGAGAGTTTGAGCCCAAATGAGAAGAGCGAGCTCCCCGATGGAGATCCCCACGTCTATGTGCCATAAGAGATCCAGATCCCTTTGGGCGAAGATTGTCAGCAAGGACCCTGGTGTTCGTACCATCAATCTGATAGACACAATGCTAAGGACTGCCGAGAGCTCAACAAGCGTCCGAGAAGCGGGGAGTGCTACACCTGCGGGGAACTTGGTCAGCTCAGTAGGGATTGCCCTCTCAACCCGAGACCGAAGAAAGCCAAGAAAAAGAAATCGCTGAGAACTTTCTCCAACGTTTCCACTCAAACCGACATTTTGGACGAACCCTGCTCGCCACCAGTAACGCAACGAACACAAGAAAGTCAGAGAATGACTGCCATCAGCTGGAATCAAGCTTTCTTTTACGAAGGTCTCCCCGGAGAAGAGTGGGATCTGCCAGGCATATCGTGACGATACACCCGGGACCAAGTGGACCTCCCCAGAAGTACTGGATCGCAAAGTGGATGGCCTCCGGGCGTCAAGGATAAAGAGCCAGAGAGGGTGTCCGGACCGGCACCATGAGGGTGTCAGTAACGCGGATGTGCCTTCAAGCGGTGTCGGAAACAAGAGGGTCTCCGGACTGACACCATAAGGGTGTCATCAAGACGGACGTGCCTTCACGCGGCGTCGGGAACGCAAGGGTCTCCGGACCGGGGCCAATGGGCCCCAGCAAGCAAGGTCCTGCACCAGTGGAGGCTGGCTGGGTAGGCGGCTATTTCAGCACGGGTCCCTGACCCTACGGGTAACCGCAGGTAGGGTAGAGTTATGTCTTAAAAACGGCATAGAAGACCCGCCATGGCGGCAGCGCGACGAAACAATTGATGAAATAGTAAAAGGAGGTCGACACTGAGATAAGTATAAACGTGCTTGCACGGGCTTTTTCCTTGTTGCATCTGTTTTATGCATTTTGGCTAAGACGAAAGCGGACGTTATTTTGGGGTGACGCCTCTGCGACAAAACGGTGAGTTTCCCTCGGGCAGTGGAGTCGTGGGCTGAGGTCTGTGCGGTCAAAAACGGTGGGTTTTTGGGGGGGATGTGCCCTGTGTGGGTAGTTCAGATCCGGCTGATTGCCCACGGCTGGTTAGCTCTCAGCCCACTGGCCCTTCCCGAGAGCGTTAAGCCTCCACGAATGCAATAAAACTGATGAAACTTTGAAAAAGTTTATTTACATTCAAAATGCACAAGTTTACAAGCCTTGTTCGGTGGCACAGCTTCAAAAACACAGTTCACAAGCCCTGGTATTGTCCCACTTGTTTTCAGGATCGCTTGACATCCTCGCGGGAGAGACGCTCCATGATCTCGTTCACCTGGCGGGTTACCTCAGGATCGGACAACATCTCGGGGGTGAGACCCTCCAGGTCGGACAGCGAGGGAAGCTGCTGATGCCGCTGACGGAGGGTCGCAACGAACTTGGTGGCCACCTGCCAGGCCGCAATCCTCCCCGCCTGGAGGTTGGCCTTGCTCACGCTCTCCTTGATGCCGCCAACAAGTGAAGCTATGAGCTCTAGGAATGAAGGGTAACACCGGAGGGAATAAGAGTGGTCCCACGAAAGGGCGGGCAAGCCTTTCATCTTCAGTGCAGCCAGCGCCTCCACGATCTTTGAAGACTCAGCGCGCATCTTGAGCAAGAGCTCGTCGTTGCTCCGCTGGTGGTTGCGGAAGTCTCTCTCCTCTTTGGCATGCGCCTCCTTGGCCTTCGCTAGGTCACCCTGCACCGCCTTGAACTGGTTGGACAGCTCCTCGTGCCGATCCCAGGCTATTTACGCCTGCGATATGCTCGTCTCCATGGCCGCTCGTTTCTCGGTGAGTTCCTTGGCCTCGGTCCGCCGCACGATGTTAATGCGTTCGGTGGCTTCGTCCCGAAACTTCACTGCGCCCGCCAGATCCCGAATCTTCTCTTCCAGTGCGACGCGGTGAGCGCCTGCGATCTTCTTGAACTCTTCAGCCTCGGCAAGGGCCATCTTCTGCGTGTTGACGGTGGCTGTTAAATACGCAATCTTTGCCGTATGCTCGTTCCGCTCGTCTCGAGCCCTCCGGAAGTCCTCCCGGACTTGCCCCCGGCATTTCACCTCATGGGCAAGGTCTTTCTGCAACCTGGAGATCTTCCGGTCTTTCGACGCGATGGCCTCGTTTCGCCCGAATGGTCTCTGTTGTTTCGTCTTTCACCTCATGACGAGTCCACCCCGCCACGTTCAGCATCCCTTGCTCCAGGCGTTCCTCGTCGAGGGACACCCTGGTCTGGAACATCTCCTCCGCCTCGAGGTAGGCCTTCTCCTGAGCTTCAAACGTGCGGAGACGCTGCTGCAACTCTTCCTGCTGACAAGACAGCCTGAGCTCGCGGGCATTGAGCATCTCCTCGTCCGCTGCCACCCGCACCTCTCGGGCGTGCACCTCCTCCTCCCGAGAGGAGAGAGAGGGCGCCTGCCGCCCAACCTCGGCCTTTGCGAAGGCCAAGAACTCCCCGATGTTGGGGAACGTCCTCGAGAACCCTGGCGATGGGTCTGCCACCAGCGGGCCAGGGTGGGGACTCGTGGTTCTCGACGCCGAGGCGCCGCCGGGAGCCTGACCAGTCTCAGCGCCAAGTTCTGGATGGGCCGCTGGGGGCTCAACATCACCCTCGCCCCCGGCGTGGTCCTCCGCCTCATGATCTGCATCGACTACGAAGTGTCAACCTCTGGGAGTGACATCACGGTCACTCGGGGGTCACAAGGACGACTCCGGAAGGAGTTACCTGAAGACGGCACGAAGGTTGCCGGGTCCCGACCCGGGGCGACCTGTTCCTGCCCACGAGGGGGCGATAGCTGGGCCGCCATCGATGGCGACCCTTCGGTTCCTCTCTCCGGGGATCTGGCCCCCGGAGGGGTCCCGACAGGAGACGGGAGCTCCTTCGCAACCGCCGCGGAGCTCTCCGCGGCCTCTCCCGCCTCCTCATCTTCATCAACACTAGTGCACTTCTGGGGACTTCCGGACCCGGAGGACCTGCAAACGCACGACGACGGTCAGGGCAGCCGCAATCGCTGGCGGACACAGAAGGATCGAGGAAGGAGTCCAGACTCACCTCAGGGCTTGTTTGGCCCCGGAGAAGCCCCATCGCTTCTCCACCAAATCTCCGAAGAGATCCGGCACCGACACGCTCTCGTCGTCTCCTTCATCGGCAAAAATCAGGGGTGGGAGGGCTTCGAATTCTCCATCTGACTCCTGCCCCGCCGGCATGTTCGGAGGTGCTGGCCGCTCGGGGGCGGCTTTACCTCAGCACCTCCTCCACTCGCGGGCACTTCCCCCTCACCACGGAGGGGTGCGGGGGGTGAGCGTCAGGCCTGCTCCTCCGGGGCCGCCTCTTCCTCGTCTTCATCGCCAAAAGGCTCGGGTTCTTCCGGGGAAAGTCACCGAAGGGCGGCCTGATGACGGGATTGATGAGAGTGTTCTTCTCCCTCAACAACGCCAACAAGTAGTCTTGATACCCTGAAAGGAAGATAATATATTAGGGATATGTTGAGCCTCCAAGTGCAGAGTCTGTAGAAGTGGTAGTTTTTCCCCAAGAAGGTGACTCGAGGGTTTAATATCGAACTCTCGGGGAATCAGTAGTGTGGGTTTTATCTTCTTGTCCTTCTCTAGATTTTCTGCAAACAAAATAGATTGCTTTGTGCCCTCAACCTCACCAAGTGGTTGTCAAGCACAAGGTGTGAGAATGATATTAAGATGATAATGAATGCAAAACAGTAAATAAATATGCAATGGTAGTAAATAAGTATGCAAGGATGATAGTAATGAAGATGGATGGTATTTTTGGGGTTTTTATATGTGAATGCAAGAAGTAAAAGTGTTTTTGTATTTTTTGATCATAAATGGCTGAAAGTAAAAGATGCTTAAAAGTGGTTGGAAAGTTGTTTCTTATGATTAAAAATGGACCGGGGTTCATGGTTTCACACATGCACTCTCTCTTTAAGATAGTGTGGCAAATGAGTAGACATAGATTTAACATATGAGATTACAAACAAGGTTAATGACATGTTACTAATTATATGGGCATCACGTCCTAGCATAGAGACCTTTTGATTATTAGTCTCACTTATACTCCACCAAGATGTGAACTAAATCATGCACCTTAGTAATTAAGATAACATCAGAGTATAGCTTTAAGATTAATGACATGAAGTGAAAATAAACACATGATGGATCTAGTCTTTGGTAGAGGCATGTCACTCCTCCTATCCTTCAACATGGTATTTTGGTTTATCCCTAGTGAGGCAACAAAGTAAGGTAAACACCCAATGGATCATGATATTCAAGTTGTCAGCTTATCACTTCACCACCCCCGTTACTCCAACTAATGCACACGTTCCCCCACACACGCTCTCATAAACATGCTTGATCATAACAAGGATACAAGAACGGGGTACATAATATGCATCTACTTTCATAACTGAAATATAATATTGCAATCTCAACATATATTAACTCATAGAAAGATCCACCACAATGGTAATACAACGGTGACCGTAATCATGTTCAGCAGCTCATACGGTGCTAATTAGTGAAGCTCAAGAGAGAAAGAGAGATACATATGCTACTGCCACAAACCCATAGTCCAGAGGTGGACTACTCCCTCTTCATCATGGAGACGGTGGAGATGTCGATGGAGAAGGTGGAGGCCTCCAATCTGCAGCCTCCTGGTCTCTGTTTCTTGTTTCTCTCGTGTGGCGGCTCTCCTCTGGAAAAACGTCGGGGGACCTCTTATATAGGCGTTTTTAGGTCACGAGGATGCTTCAGGGCGAAGGATCGATGCAAATGGGGCCACGAGGGCTGAGTTGGATGGGCCCATGCGGCCTGGTACTGTAGCCGCGTGGGACCCTCCATCTTGGTCCTCCGGCCTCCATTCGTTGACTTCTTTCGCTCCTAAATCTTCTCCTTCCAAAATATTGACCCCCGTAAATTTATAGCTCATTATGACGTTGTTAAGGTCCTGAAACAAATAAGGAAAGAAATAGGGGTTTTCTGCCTGCGTAGGATTAATTCCATAAAAAGGGGATATCATCATAAATTACCAAAAATCATTAAATAACAGTAATATACCCCTTATATGATGCAAATATGAATGGAATATAACTATTATAGTGCAAAGTTCATGCATGCATTTTAGATGCATCAACATCCCCAAGCTTAACTCATGCTCGTCCTCGAGGATATAAAAGATGATTGCTACTGCTACATAAAGTCAAATGATTCATTATTTCAAAGAAGTAGCAATATGCAAACAGTTTATAAAGTGATATCAAGTATTCAAATGAAAAGATGATCAATGATAGTTCACAAAGTGCAACATAAAAGATAGTACTATGGACATTCTTACTTTTGCATACTTGTGGTCCATAGAGTGTATGAAAATCTGAATATAAATGGTGGACACTTTGGAAAAAATATATAAATAAGTAGAGGTCAAACATGCATAAGTTTCATCTATCCTCCAAACTATTCTACTTAAGTTATTGAAAGCAATGGTAATACTTGGTGTAAAGCTCTCATTCCCCTATCATAGCATCTTGAATGATTAAAGTTCAAATGTGAAAGCAAATATGAGTAGTGGCATTGATAAAGTAAAGGTTAGATGTCTCATGCCCCTTGAATACAAGTGCCTACACCATGATTACTCAACTTGGGAAACAAAGCAAGTTTAAGTTATCTATCATTGTAAGTAATAACGGTATCATCAAGAGTCTCAACTGGGGTACCTCTTGTCCCATGATATGGATCAAGCCCATATCAAAACAACAAGACAAACAAACATATTGAACAATCTCAACACCCTCTTTATTTACCACTTGATATAGCTTTTTATTGTAGGGTGTATCATAGAGGGTTCAAAATAGCATGTAAGTAAATTTCCACCATGAATGATGCATGGCTTAGATTAGCGGCCCAGGTTTCTCTCTAACCATTTATACAAACTCATTTAAACTTAACTCTATTTCCACATTTATTTCGTCATGATAGGCATCCATAGACAAAAGTACATGATATCAACTAAACAAATGATGAAACATGTTGAAAGCTTTGCATGTGACAGCACATATGGGCTAACTCCCAACCTTAAGGAACTGGGTGTGTCTCACGAAGGATCGAGTAAGGGGCTGAACACGGAATCAAACAACCCTCAACGTGCCTTGGCGACGGTGCTCGCCTGGATCGCTGCGGGGAAGCACTGCAGAGAGGAACACACAGTCTTACCCAGGTTCAGGGCCCTCTAGGTGAGGTAAAACCCCTACGTCCTGCTTCGGATTGTATTGCACTTGCTTGGAGAGGTTTCAGTACAGGGCGAGCTTGGCGAGCTCTGGGTGGCTAACAATGGCTACTGCTAACCTCAGATCTAGGGTTTGGGCTTGTGAATCTTGGAACCCTTTGCCCGAACGAGCTCCTCCTCCTTTTATAGGCGTCTCGGGCCTCTTCCCCCAAAACATCTTGGCGGGAAGGGCTACCACATGGCGATGAAGGAGGAGGCGCGGTGCACAATAAAGGTAGAGTTCACCATAAAGGTGAGGTCCATGGACGCGGTCCACGGCAGGGGGCAGCGTCACCAAAGCTGGAAAAGCCACCGTCCAGCTAGGACGGTGGGCTGGCGCTGCTGAGTTGGGAGGTGTCCCACGATGATGTCGCCCTTGTAGCGTAGCTGCAGACGGTTCCCTTATCACCAAAGTGGCAAGTCTCGTTGTCCGCATTGCTCGGTGCGGCTTTGTTGACTCCTTTATACATAGGAATGGCAACTGTGGCGCTGCTGTCACCGCGCGCTGGCGCGGTCGTCACTCTGCGGAGGGTGCAGAGCCCATGTGCGCTCTGCCGCGGAGGCAGAGCTGGCTTCGAGAGGAAAAAGCCTCGCGAGGCAGAATTGCTGGTGGCGCCCGAGGCGCCCTCTTGAGGAGAGATCCCTCGCCAAGGGAGAAAACCCTCGGCGAGGAGAAAAGGTCCCTCGCGAGGGAAAAACCCTCGCGAGGCTCGCCAGGCTTGGAGAGCCTGGTCCTTAGCGAAATCTTCTGAAGAATCTTGTGGGCCCTGGCAGGCCGGCCCGTGGTACCCTGGTTTCCATTGTGCCGACAGTAGCCCCCGAGCCCGCGATGGGCACGCCGCGGCCCATGGATGGAGGCGAAGTGTCGAGGGCCCAACGGTGCCTGCCTAGGCCGCGACACATGGAGCGCAGCGGTTGCGCCCGAGGCCACGACCTCCTCGGCTTCATTAATGGGCGACATGGCGGGGCCCGCCACGACTCGGGAGCCGGTCAATAAAGCCTGGGCGCGCAGATGGCGCCCGTCACTTCTCCCACAACTCCTCCCCACACTTCTCCCAACGCCTCCAACCTCTCCAGAGCGCTTCGGCTTCAAATCTCTTTCTCCGGCGACCGATGGCACCCAAGAAAGCAAACATCGACCCGAAGGGCAAAGCCGCGATGCGGGCCGGCACGTCTACGGTGGCGGCGCGCGGTGCTGCTCTCGAGGGGGCACTGCCGCAGACCCGCGTGACCGCGGTGGCGATAGCAAAGGTGCGCCACCTGGCGGCGGTGAGCACCAACGAGCACGGCGCCACCGAGATGAGGCCGGCCGGCAGCAGGCTCACCGAGCGGTACTACCCCATCTTCCTCCATACTCTCTACGCTAGTCTTGTTCCTGCCTTTTCCGATTTCCTCTTGGCGATTCTGGAGTTGTACCAGATTCAACTTCTTCATCTTCATCCCAACTCCATCCTTATCCTCGCCATCTTCGCCCACCTCTGCGAGGCCTACATTGGCATCCGTCCCTCGGTGGCGCTCTTCCGTAGCTTCTACTCCCTTCGGAGTACCGCCTCCAACGAGTGGCTCGGTTGTGTCTCCTTCCGCATCGCCGCCGCCAGGAGTGAGAACTACATTCCCATTGCTTGGTGCGGTGAGAACGCCATCACCAAGGTGACGAAGAAGGTAGAGGACTTCCGCAAGAAGTGGCTCTTCGTCGACACCAAGAAGACAAACCCTCTCCTAGAGATGCCCGAGGCGCCCCCGAGGAAGTGGGCGCGTTGGGCGAGCGCAGACTTCAGGGGCCCGAGGCTCAACGCGGTGTACGAGTGCATATGGTGCCTCCGCGAGGCAGGGGTCACCGTCCAGATGGTAGCAAGAGACTTCACGAGGCGCCGGATCGCTTCTCTCCAGTGGCACTCCGAGCCGGTGTGGCGGTACTCAGGCAAGGAGGACACGATGCGCCTGTGCTCGGACAACTTGTCGCCTGAGGTGCTACGCCAGATCATGGGGGTCCTCTTCGCGACGACGGAGATCTCGTCTCCTACCCGCGACGAGGCCCGGCCACTCATTAGCTTTGCCGAGGAGAGCATCGAGGAGCAACGCAGGTGCATGCCCGTGTTTGACGAGTAGGGAATTGTGCCCGCGGGGCACCGCGGGCCTCGTCCCAACCCGTGGGCGGCGGAGCCGGACTACATGGACGAGTCTCCGGAGCCGGAGGAGGTCGAAGAGTCTGTCGAGGAAGAGGCCTCGAGAGGCGTGGATCCCTTCGGCGAGGATGAGGCCTCGAGAAGCGTCGACCTCGTTGGCGAGGGCGAGGCCTCGAGAGGTGCCGACCCCTCGAGAGGTTCCGCCGGCTCCTCAAGGAGCGCTCCCGCCGAGGTGGACCTCCAGGTGATCTCCTCCAGCGATGAGGAGGATGCCTTCCGCGTCGCCCGCTCCCGACGCGCTGGAGAGGAGGAGGAGACGAGCGGCAGCGGGGGAGGACGCTGCGAGCCCCGCTCCAAGGCCATCCACGACAGGAGAGCCGCGGTTGCGAGGAGCGCTCCTTGCGAGGAGGCGAAGGTGCCTCAAGAGGAGGCCGGAGCAAGCAACACCCAACCGCCCAAGGCGAAGAAGAGGGTGTGGAGGATGGTGGACGAGTAAGTCCTGATTTTTCTTCCTTCCTCATTTGGTGTTTTGCTTCTGAAAAAAACCCCTTGAAGGATCTTCTACTTGTCTTTCTTTCAGGCAACCTGCGGAGCCAAAGAGGCGGCGGCTCCGCAAGCTTGGAGAGACCGCCAGCGTCCTCGCGGAGACGCCCGCGGCTGACGAGCCGCGGCAGGTGGCTGTCCCTCCCACGGGAGAGCACCGCGCGGAGGAGGCGGTTGAAGGGGCGGCGCCGTCGCCGGCTCGGGCGGCGACTCCTCCCGTGGTGGAGCACCGCGCGGAGGAGGTGATCGAAGAGGTGGCGCCGCCGTCGCCAGCTAGGGCGGTGACTCCTCCCGTGGCGGAGCGCCGCGCGGAGGAGGTGACCGAAGAGGTGGCGCCGCCGTCGCCAGCTAGGGCGGCCACTCCTCCCGTCCAGCAGGAGACGGGGGAGGAGAGGGTGGACGAGGAAATCGTCATGGAGCCGCCTCCAGAGGCGGAGTAGGCTCCCTCAAGAGGGGCCGATGCGCCCGAGACCGTGGCGGACGCGGCCGCCACGGAAGGGGCAGGAAGCACCCCTGAGGAGCAGGAGGCAGAGGCACCTCCGGAGCCCACAGGCGCTGGAGCTGGGGGTGAGAAAACGCCCAGCCCCCAGAGGGCACCTGAAGCGGGCGATGAGGGAGGCGCCCCCATGAGCCCCCAGGCCGCACCAGAGGCAGCCGCGAACCCGAGGCTGGATGCCCGGGTGCCTCGACGAGCGTCGAGGCCTCTGCACCCCGCGACGATGCGGGGACCTTGGCGACGCGGGTGCCACGCCCTTGTGCGGCCCGCCGCAGCGCTGTCTTCGGCCAAGCGCGGAAGACGCTTGACGAGTTGGAGGTGCAGCATGCCGAGGAAGAACTCGCCAGGGAGGAGGAGCGGGCAAGGCTTGGCGAGGCCTGGGCCCTCCTCCACGAGAGGGTGGAGATTTGCCGCCGACAGGACGCGGCGGCCCAGGCGGTGCGCGAGGAGGCGATCCGCTTTGCCAAGGAGACCCACGACAGCGTCAAGCGGGAGGCGGCGGAGGTCATGGACCAGCTGGACGCCGCTCGGGAGGCGCTCGAGGTGGAGACTGCCTCCAAGCACCAGGAAATAGCGGTCGCGGAGCAGAAATTCGCCGCTAAGTCCGAGGTCGCAAGGGCCAGCTTGAAGGAGCTCCGCGAGCTGCTGGATGCTCGCGAGGGGCAGCTGGCGCCGCGCGAGGCAGAGCTGGCGCGACGCGAGGGAGAGTTCTCCCTCCGCGAGAAGGAGTTGCGCCAGCGCGAGGAGCAGGTCCAGCTGCTCGAGGAGGACCAGGCTATCCGCGAGGGGCAGCTGCAGGAACGCGAGGGCCTGGTGGCCCAGAACGAGGCCACCTATGCGGAGCTCCACGAGAAGGCCAACGCCGACTTCGCGGTGAAGCAGAAAAGAGCCACGAAGCAGGAGGACCGCTTCAAGTCCAAGCATGATGAGCTCCAAAACCGCATCAAGGAGCTCGAGCAGGAGGAGAAACGGATGACCTCCTGCCTCGAGAAAGCCAGGGAGGCCCAGGCCTGCGCGGAAGGGAGAGCCGCCGCCTTGGAGAAGGACTTGAGCAAGCTCCACCAGCAGGTGGGGCCGGTCGTGAGCCTCGTGGAGCAGGCACGGGACACCGCGCAGCATGGACGGACCATGACGCGCCAACGCCAGCTCATGCTCCAAGGCTTGGTGGCCCGTGCGCGCGCCGTTGGGGACAACCTGAGGATTGAGGTTCCCCTCTTCTCCGCAGGGAGCGACGACGAGGCCGCATACACGTTCTTCTTCGAGCAATTCCTCGAAAAGGTTGAAGAGACCGCGAAGGGCTTCGACGAGCACATCGTGGAGGAGAGCCGCGATCTCCTCGTCATCGCCACCAGCCGCATCTTCAGCAACCTCGCGAGGCTCCAGCCCTCACTTGACCTTGAGGCCGTGATGGCGCCGCCGGTCGTCATCAGCAACAAGGCGCGGGAAGCCGCCGATGCGTACGCCAAGAAATTCGACCAAGTCGTGGTCGATGGAGACGACGAGGAGGATGCCCTAGAGGAGGAGGCGGAGGCTGCCGTGGACGGAGCGGGCACCTCAGGAGGCGCGACGACCTGAGTTCTCCTGTATCTGGACATGCAGAGGCACGGATCATCTTAGCATTTATTTGTAATAGCCTTGTAAAGACTTGTTTTAAGCTTTGTTTGGAGTGTGCTTGTGAATGTCCCTCGGGAGGCTTTTTGTCTTCTTCCCTCATGTCTTTTTCGCTCTACGTCTTAGGACCCTCTCTTAGCGCTACACCACCGCCGCTTCGGTATGCGAGAGTCAGGGCTCCGCAAGGCCGGGGAGTGCGTGAGGCCTCAAGAGGTAAGAGCCCCCAAAGTCGCGATGCTTGGGGCTCCCCTTCAACGCGCAAGCAGCCCATGGGGCATAGGAGAGAGAAAATAGGCTCGAGGGGCAAAAACCAGTGAGAGGAAATTTAACCAAGTGTTTGGACTTAGCTTCGCGAGGCGTTTTTGCCTTGGAGAGGATTTTGGCTCCCCGGCGAGGCGTTTTTTGCCTTGGAGAGGGTATTGGTTCCCTCGCGAGGCGTTTTCGCCTTGGAGAGGGTGTCGGTTCCCAGGCGCTTGCTTTGGACCTGTTTTCCTGCGTGTAGCGCCCCGACCCTAGAGCTATACAGTGAAACGTTGTGCAACCGGTCATGCTACACAATCGAGGGTTACTGGGTTTACCAATCCCAGGCCAAAACACATTGGCAGGCATGCTCGGAATACATCATCGGCACACAACACCTCGATCATGTCATAAGCTCGGACATCGCTTTCACGTATAACAAAGAGACCAAGACTGCGGAACAACTGGCACATCACAGACTCTACGACACAAAGATATCATAGTTCAACTCATATAATTGAGAAAGATAGCAAATATCACAATCAGAGGTCGCAGACCCATCATTACATCAAGCGGAAAGCAAATATAGTTGTCTAAACAACAAGATCCAAATTATGGCCTAAGAGGCCTACAGATAAACATCCCGTGCCAGCCTGTTCCAAGACGTCCCAAGCTGCCACCTGGGAACCCCAGACTACTCGTCAAAGTCAACGTAGAACCCACCTTCCAGTTCGGTGGCGTCCTCCTCTGAAACAAATAATAATCACCAAGCAAGGCTGAGTACGACGTACTCGCAAGAATTAGTAGGGCGATATAGGCCCGATGCTGACGGAGGCTTCAAAGCTATATAAGGTAGCTGGTTTTGCATAAAGCTAGTTTTCCATTTTAAAAGACATCAGGACTCTTTGCATCGTCTACTCAGAATGTTTTCCGAAAAGGGATAAGAGAGTAAACTTTCATCTGCGGTTCTCAACGAACCATTTGTAGCCAACACCAACTCATCTCCACCAAGACACTCCCTCGAATCACCCTCGAGGAAATGAACCTTTACCACACGTTGATTATGCAACCTCTAGCTGCCATATCAATTAAGTTAATGTTCTCTATGATCTCACCTATCTCACCAAGATTTGTCCATAACCGTGGACACGGCTTTTCGAAAAGATTAAACCCTGCAGGGGTGTACTAATTCACCTAGTTGGCCCTCTTCCGGGGAAGGCCGGCAAGCAGGCGCGGTTAAACCTTTACCTCGCGTGAGACTATCCAAAAGTCATCTGTGGCCACAGGGCAAGTTTACCCAGTGTCAGCCCTTACCCCATCGCCACGTCCTAAACACCACCATCCTCATCATTCCTTTTTCCGCTCACACACACACGCGCAAATGGAAATAGCAAACTAGAGGACCCTTGGATACGCCCGCACAAGTTATTCGGTTAGTAAGGAGCCCATACCCCCACCGATGGAAGCACGCTCGGTTCTTGGTTCAAGCGATAAGAACTCACACCTAGGGGCAAGAATGAGGCAAAACACCATCCCCGATGGCAACTCATCCCAGCCTTCTTAGCAAATTAATTAAGCATCACATGTATCCACCACGCCCGAATCATTCCATCAACATGATCAATATGGAATTTAATCAACGGACACAACTAGCATATGACTAAGCATGGCTAAGCATATAAATATATCCATTATATCTTTGTCTCCGGCCAACACATCAAACCTATGGTTCATAGGAGGGGAAGCATGTGATGGTTCGGGGAAGACATGCATTTGTAGGATACTCTAATTCTTGATTAAAAGAGACATTGAATCGTATGCAATATTCTGGTGGATAAAATAAGTTTGCAAAACAATAGGATGCTAGATGCCAAGAAGGTTAGGTTAGTTCTTGCCTTGCTGATAGAGCTGGTCGCACTGGTTGTCAAGGTATTGTGGTGGAACCTCGACTCCTGAATCTAACGGAACACAAACAATAACAAGAGACGATATAAATAACACGAATACATGGTGCAATGCACAATCATGATGATATGGTCATATTATGCATTGAAAAGTTAATGGGCATGTCCCACAAGTTAAATGGAACCCCGAAATTAAATATCACAATTAACGGGTTAAAACTCCATCTTTAACTTAGTGATTTGCGTTATTTACCAAAATGTCCAGTACTGAAATATGGGTCCTAAATGCATGAAAATGACATTATTAGATAGGTATTAATCCACTGATCATTTTGGTATATCATTTGCAATTTTTGAGTTAATATTTAACAAGTTATGACATTTCCAATAATTGATTTAATTCTGCCATTTTATTTATTTTTAATAAACAGCACCAAAATTAAATCTACAACTCTCTAAAAAGACATAAACTTGTAGTGGGTTGCTTACTGAACATTTTGAGCTATTATTCATAATTTTTGAGTAAACAAAACTCAAGGTATGGATTTTCTAAAGTTGGAATTAAATCTGCCATTTTAATAATTTTAATTAAACAGCAATTTAAAAGGTTCATTATTGCATGGAAATAGAACTAACATGTAGATGTTGTTTTCCTGAACATTTATAGATCTTATTTATAATTTTTGGATCAAAATTCATAAAGTTATGGATTTTATAAATTCCATTTATATTCTGCCATTTTATTTAATTTAATTAAAACAGGCAATTTAAGTTTAACCAAAAATCCAACTAATGGCACTAACATATAGAGTTTATTTAGCTGAGCATTTTGACATATTATTTGCATTTTTCTGAATTATAAAACTCTAGATATGAATTTCCAAAAAATTTGAATAATTCACAGATGATTTCTAAATCACAATTTAAATTCAGATTCAAAAATTCATTTGCATGTGGGAGTGACATATTTGGATAGGTTATGAAATTCTAAACATTTTGATAGCACAAACATGATTTTTGGATAATTAAATATCAAGTTATGCAATTTCCAATTTTTAAGCATAATCTGCCATTTTGTAAATTTAATTAATTTAGCAATAAAATTAATTATTTGATCATGACATTGACAATAACAGATAGAACTTATTTTTGTGAACAACTTTGATGTATAACACTTTTAGTTTGGAATTAGGGATTACAAGATATTACAAAAATCCAATTTTCTGTTAATTTCTGTAAATCACAAAAACATGAACATGTGACGTCATGATGACATCATCGGAGGGCAGCGGCTCTGTTGATCATCGATTTGTCGCCTCGGGTGGAAATTGGAAGCGGGCAGCTGCACTAGGAGATAGAGGAGGTGGAGTGGAGCAGAGGGGGCGGCGGGATGGACCATTTGGTCACCGGACTTGGCCGCGGTGACCATGGTTGCGGCGGCGGGCGGCGGAGCTCGGGGGGAGCGCGGCTCAGAGGGAGAGAAGGAGGGAGGAGGGGCTGGGTCGGGCCAGTAGCTCACCAGCGAGCCAAAGCCGGGGTCGGCGAGGTGAGGGGAGGTCCGATGGCGGCGCTGCGGTGATCGACAGGGCTCGGCCGGCGCGGAGGGAAACGGGCGGCGCCGGCGAGTCCGGGCCTCCCGCCACGATTCCCAGCACAGGGAGGAGCAGCACGGCGAGTCGGAGCAGATGGAGGCGTCGGCTGGCTCCGGGGTGGCCGGAGATGGCGGCACGGTGCGGCGGCCGGCGACGGCAGGAGCTCGGGCGCGAGTTAGGGTTAGGGTTCCAGGGAAAGAGCAGGGAGAGGGAGGCGCAGCAGCTGGGGGTCCTCCTTTACCACGCAGCAGGGAGAGAGGGGGGGCCAGGGAGCGAGGAGCTGGTGATCGACACGGCGACGGCAGCACTGGCCATGGCGCCAGTGTTGGCCCTGTGGCGACAGGGACAATGGGATTTTTCGAAAACCCCCCGACACAATTTTCTTTATTTGCAAAAAGGTCCAGTAGCAGTTTAGTGAATTTAATTGAGGCACTTAAGCATTTTCTAAAATTCCACAAAAATTTATGTAGGCTCCCCTTACCATCTAGAAGCTTCACAAAAATTGGGGTTGCAAACTAAAAAGTTTGGCACTACATTTATTCATAGGTTTTAGTTATAATCATTATGGTAATTTCCAAATTGTATTTATTTGGAGCATTTAAGCATCTTCAAAAATAAGGAAAATATTCATGGAGGCTCCCAATAATATAATGAAGCTCCCCATATTTTTATTTGAAATTTTGAAATGTTTAACTTGGTTTCAAAACAAGAATTGGTTTAACTCCAACTTTGAAGTCCCAATTTATTTAATGGTTTGGCAAGAATTTGACTTTGCCAGTTAAATTTGAAAATGCATTCTTGGAACTTCCTGGACAAATATGGAACTCAAGAATATTTTGTTTTGCGAACTTGAGCAATTGCATTTGGGTTTGGAATTTTTAGGAAGTGTTTGTTCCCTTTTAAATGTTTTCCAATCTTGCTTTATTTTAAATTAGCAATTTAATTATGTATGCCATGATGCAATGCAAAGCAAAAAGTGAAATTTGGCCCATATTTTAGGGTACCAAATCTGGGCTGTTACAATTCTATCCCCCT
The DNA here is from genome assembly GCA_012064385.1 of Puccinellia tenuiflora. NCBI lineage: Eukaryota > Viridiplantae > Streptophyta > Magnoliopsida > Poales > Poaceae > Puccinellia > Puccinellia tenuiflora. Next base: position 1,349,317 of record QRDG01002483.1, on the reverse strand, counting down.
TACAAGAATCTCGCCCCGAGATTCCTAGAGTAGGAAGAGGAAGAGGAGGGAAACATGACAACCCTTAACTTCAACGATCTTCTCGATCCCACGATGATCTTCCTTGTTGCAGAGAAAAGGTAACAAGCANAAAGATTTAAACAATTATATTCTTGGAACTTCCTGGACAATTTGGAAATTCCAGAATAATTTGGTTTGCTAAGTTGAGCAATGCAATTGGGTTGGGAAATTGGGAAGGGTTTGATTCCTTTTAATTATTTCCATTGTTTGCAATATTTAACTTAGCAATTTAAATATGTATGCCATGATGCAATGAAAATAAAAAGTGAAAATTTGGCCCATATTTTAGGGTACCAAATCTGGGCTGTTACAATTCTATCCCCCTTACAAAATCTCGCCCCGAGATTCCTAGAGTAGGAAGAGGGATAGGAGGGAAATAGACAACCCTTAACTTCAACGATCTTCTCGATCCCACGATGATCTTCCTTGTTGCAGAGAAAAGGTAACAAGCATGACGTGCTGACGAAAAAGTCAGAAGATAGTTCAAGGTGATAGACAAGTTTTCTCCAAGGGTTGGAAATATGAACTTTGCACAAGACCATAAGCCATTGGGGAAAACTAGGAACCACTTGACCATACAAAGGTCGAGCAGAGGATAGGAGAAACGACCGAGAGACATTTTTAGCAACACCACGTTAATGTTCTCCTCGATGTTCTAGATACCACTATCAGGCTTCGAAAAAGCCTTCAATAGGTCATCAAGTGGAGGTCGGACCCTTAAGATTGGAAAGACCATAAGGGCAACTTCTAGAACAAGTCGCACAATATCCTCATGGGGAGTGGTTTGATTTTATGAAAGGCAAGAGGATATCACAATAGACCTTCCAGTTAAGTAGGGCAACCACCACCTCAAACTTGCCGGATTTACACAAGGCCTATGTCATACTCTTAAGGAACACCAACCATCATTTCTGCTTGAGATTCAGATTTGGTTAAGCGTGCGGTTATTTCAGACTTGACATGTCCGAGGAAGGAGTTACAACAGTTAACGAGAGGTAAGGATCTCAAGTATTGATTACAGCGTCAAGCTCCAGGACACTAGCTGGTTTGCGAGAGGAAATTTTGCTTTTCCAAGCGAACGCTATGATCTTTAGAGTTTCGACACGAATCTAACCTATTGACCGAAGGTGTGCACCTGAACAAAATGGACTTGGTAGCACAGTCAAACTCGGCTTGATGATCAGATTACCAATCATGCTAAGAATGACATCACAGTCCTTGGATTTCAAAGCAATATCAGTTGCTAAGAATATCCGATTACCACCCCAATATGCATCCTCAACAATCTCGAGCCCGAGTAGCTCGGAGGTAGATGGATAAGGAAGGGTAAGAGCATCACTTCATCCGGTAAGTCATGAGACTAAGCACGACCTCTGGATATAAAAGAGTGTGACACTCCAAGGTTGAACAGAACAAAAGCTAGACAAGCCTCTTATTCTGCGGATTACAATACTTTGACCTGGCCGAGAAATGGACAAGGTACCGGAGTTTGTTTCTCCTAACATCCCGATGTGGAATGTATTGACGGACCACAAGGGTAACATGCATCAGAACACACCCATGCACGATAACACTTGACTGTCAACTGACAGATAAAGGTCGGACAACAATTCAGGAGTAAGAAAATGCTCAGAAGAAAATCCAAGATGTTGCAGAAGCACAAGATAGCACTCTTCCAACAACTCGTGGTGAAAGGGTTTTACTAACAAGTGTTATTGGAGGAAACACTAACATAGGCGGAAAACTCGCTAAGAGCAATCTTGTCGGGATCCAGGTGGTTTCATGACAGAATATCCAGATATAGCTCGTGACAGGGAAGAGCTTTGTTACCGCAATTCAATTACGACTACAACCACCAAATTGAAGATTAACTTCAAACATGGCCAACCTAACGTAGGGTTTGACAATTAACATCAGGATTCAACGGGAAAGATCTTGGGTTAAAGATCAGCTTCATGCACTGGGACTCACGAATAGCATAATGCTCACATGGGTGACAACCCTCATAAATCATTACACCTGAGCCCTAGCACAATCCGGGACCTTCGGTTTAAGATCTTGGGCTAAAGCAAGGGAATTTCTTGACGATCCGCAACATTTCCTTTCTTCGGGCTTTAGAATTGGCAGACGAGCAAAGTTAACCAATGACTAAAGATAGAACCCAACCCCGTGATCCTAAAGATTTGAATTTGCCGACGATCAGGAGAACCGTCAAATCAAATAGAGGTAAGATTGCACCGAGATCAGAGTGAATTGGGTAAGGAGTAAAAAGAATCCTAAGATGGTTTTCACAACTCCTTTTTAGGTTATAAATAATTTTCACGCACTAGACTCGACATCGACCAGTAGAACGGGTTTCCTACAGGCAGTCCTGCTCTGATACCAACTTGTAGCGCCCTGACCCCAGAGCTATACAGTGAAACGTTGTGCAACCGGTCATGCTACACAATCAAGGGTTACTGGGGTTACCAATCCCAGGCCAAAACACATTGGCAGGCGTGCTCGGAATACATCATCGGCACACAACACCTCGATCATGCCATAAGCTCGGACATCGCTTTCACGTATAACAAAGAGACCAAGACTGCGGAACAACTGGCACATCACAGACTCTACGACACAAAGATATCATAGTTCAACTCATATAATTGAGAAAGATAGCAAATATCACAATCAGAGGTCGCAGACCCATCATTACATCAAGCGGAAAGCAAATATAGTTGTCTAAACAACAAGATCCAAATTATGGCCTAAGAGGCCTACAGATAAACATCCCATGCCAGCCTGTTCCATGACGTCCCAAGCTGCCACCTGGGAACCCCAGACTACTCGTCGAAGTCAACGTAGAACCCACCTTCCAGTTCGGTGACGTCCTCCTCTGAAACAAATAATAATCAACAAAGCAAGGCTGAGTACGACGTACTCGCAAGAATTAGTAGGGCGATATAGGCCCGATGCGACTCTAATGCTGTATAAGTGGTTGTTTTGCATAAAGCTAGTTTTTCCTTCCGAAGACTAGGACTCATGGCATCGTCTAATCAGAAGGTTTTCATAAGGGGATAAGATAGTAACTTTTCTTCTTCGGTTCCCGCGGAACCTACTGTATTCAGAAACACTACTTATCTCCACCAAGGCACTCCCTCGAATCACCCTCGAGGAAATGAACCTTTATCACACGTTGATTATGCAACCTCTAGCTGCCATTTGATTAAAGGTTCAGTTCTCTATGATCTCACCTATCTCACCAAGATTTGTCCATAACCGTGGACACGGCTTTTCGAAAAGATTAAACCCTGCAGGGGTGTACTGTTTTTAGCCACCGGTACCGTCCGGCTCACCTAGTTGGCCCTTTCCGGGGAAGGCCGGCAAGAGGCGCGGTTAAACCTTTACCTCGCGTGAGACTATCCAAGAGTCATCTGTGGCCACAGGGCAAGTTTACCCAGCCTCAGCCCCTGCCCCATCGCCACGTCCTAAACACCACCATCCTCATCATTTCTTTTTCCGCTCACACACATGGCAAATGGAAATAGAAACTAGAGGACCCTTGGATACGCCCGCACAAGTTATTTAGTTAAAGGGGATGCCATATGTCCCCACCGTTGGAAGCACGCTCGGTTCTTGGTTCGGTCGATAAGAACTCACACCTAGGGGCAAGAATGAGGCAAAACACCATCCCCGATGGCAACTCATCCAAGCCTTTTAGCAAATTAATTATCCACCACAAGTAACCATCATGTCCGAACATTCCACCACCATTCGCAATAATGGAATTAAATCACCGGACAAAATATATTATTTGACTAGCATGGCTAAGCATAGCTAAGCATATAAAACAACAAATATATCTTTATCTCCGGCCAACACATCAAACCTAGGGTTTATAGGAGGGGAAGCATGTGATGGTTCAGGGGATAAACATGCATTCATAGGATACTCTACATCTTGATCAAAAGAGACCTTTGAATCGCATGCAATATTATGGTGGATAAAATAAGTTTGTAAAACAATTGGTGCTAGATGCCAAGAAGGTTAGGTTAGCTCTTGCCTTGCTGATAGTACCGGGCGCGTTGATCGTCGAGGTATTGTGGTGGAACCTCGACTCCTGAATCTAACGAAACACAACAATAACAAGAACGAAATAAATAACACGAATACAAGGTGTAATGCACAATCATGATGAGATGGTCAATTTATTCACTGAAATCATATTGGGCATGTCCCACAAGTTAAATGGAACCCCTAAATTAAATATAGCAATTAACGGGTCAAAACTCCATATTTAACTTAGTGAATTAATTAATTACTCAACATGTCCAGTACTGAAATATGAGGTCTACATGCATGATATTGGCATTATTAGATAGATATTGTTCCACTGATCGTTTTGGTACTTCGTTTGCAATTTTCCGATTAACGATGAATAAATGATGATTTAAACGGTTATGCGATTTAAATCATTTTAACCAATTCGAAAATGACATCAAAGGAAAAGTTGGTTAATTGCTGTGAACTTAACATAGATAGTTAGCATTTGCCTTGCTGATCATTTTGGTATTTTATTCACAATTTTTTAGTGATTATTTCTCAAGTTATGAATTTCCCAAAATTGGAATTAAATCTGCCATTTTAATAATTTCAATTAAACAGCAATTTAAATGTTCATTGTTGCATGTAAATGGAACTAACATTTAGATGTTGTTTTCCTGAACATTTTAAGATCTCATTTATAATTTTTGGAGCAATATTCATTAAGTTATAGATTTTATAAATTTCCACTCATTTCTGCCATTTCTGTAATTATTAAATATGGGTAATTTAATTTGACCAAATAATTCTATCATTGGCAATAACAGATGGACATTTTCTTGCTGAGCATTTTGACATATTATTTGCATTTTTATGAATTGTAAAACTCTAGATATTAATTTCCAAAATTTGACTAATTAATAGATGATTTGCATCTCACATTTAATTTCAAATTTTACAATTCAATTGCATGTGGGAGTTGCATATTTGAATAGGTTGTGAAATTCTAAACTTGCTGATACTTTATTTGAATTTTTATGAGCTACCAATTAATAGATATTGCAATTTCTATTTTCTGTAATTTTCTGGAAAATCAAAACTGATGAACACCGATGTCAGCATGACATCATCAAGTGGGCAGCGGGATGTTGAGCTTCGATTCGTCGGCTCTGCAAATTGGACGTGGGAACCTAAGCTACGAGGTAGAAGAGGTGGAGAGGAGCACAGGGGGGTGGCGGGATTGACCAAATGGTCACCGGAGCGTGGCCGGCGACCATGGCAGCGGCGGCCGGCGGCGGTGCACGATGGGAGCGGCGGTGAGAGGGAGAGGGGGAGCAGGAGGGTGTCCACGAGGACAGCGCCCTCACCAGGAGCACGAAGAGCAGGTCGGCGAGGGATGAGGAGGCCGGACGGTGAGGCGGCGGTGCTTGTACGGCGGCGGCCGGTGCGGGAGAAATCGATCGATTCGCGCGACCGGCGGCTCCCTAGCACGCACGGCTCGCGGAGGAGGTAGAGGAGCTCGAGGCAGTGACGATGGCGGCCTCGGCTTGCTTCCGGGCGGCCTCAGTTGACGGTGGGCGTGACGGCGGCGGCGTCGGGCAGGAGCTCGAATCAGCTCTAGGGTTAGGGTTTGGAGGAGGGAGTGCAGGGGAGGAGAGAGGAGAAGGAGCGCGAGGCAGCACGGCGTCTTCACTTGTCCACCAGGGGGGGGGGGCGCAGCGAGGAGGAGGCAGAGGAGATCGACACGGCGACGGCAGCGGCCATGGCACCAGTGTCGAACACTGTGGCGACAGGGGAGAGGCATTTTTGCAAAAAACCCCTCGGCCCATTTTTCCCTTTCTGTTTTTATTTCTTTAAATGAAACAGCAGCCTTTTCTATTTAATTGAGGAACTTAATCATTTTATAAAATTCCACAAAAATTCATGTAGACTCCCCTTACCATCTAGAAGCTTCACAAAAATTGGGGCTGCAAACTAAAAAGTTTTGCACCACATTTGCTCATAGGGTTTACAAATGACAATTTTAATAATTTCCGAACTTTATTGACTTGGAATAATTAAGCCATTCCATAAACTATGAAAATATTTTGGTGGCTCCTAATATTATAAGGGAGCTCCCATGATTTTATTTTGAATTTTGAGAAGTTGAACTTGGAGTCAAAATTCACCATTTGTTTACAACCAATTTGGATTCTAAATATTTATTACTTTGCTTAACAAGCAATTGTCTTTGATAAAGATTTAAACAATTATATTCTTGGAACTTCCTGGACAATTTGGAAATTCCAGAATAATTTGGTTTGCTAAGTTGAGCAATGCAATTGGGTTGGGAAAATTGGGAAGGGTTTGATTCCTTTTAATTATTTCCATTGTTTGCAATATTTAACTTAGCAATTTAAATATGTATGCCATGATGCAATGAAAATAAAAGTGAAAATTTGGCCCATATTTTAGGGTACCAAATCTGGGCTGTTACAAGTATCAAGCTTCTCGAACTTCAATCTCACGTATCACCGTGGGGAACTCAAACCTATACACCAAATGCAAAAGGCAAGACCACACAAGGTGGTCAAGTCCTTCACTCCCAAATCCAACCAAAGCAACTAATGCTAGGGAGGGATTTGAGAGGAAGAACAAAGAGGAGAACCACAAAAGAACTCCAAGAACTAGATCCACTAGGTTCTCCTCACTTAGAGGAGAGATTGATCGGTGGAAACGTAGATCTAGATCTCCTCTCTTGAATACCTAAAGATGGGCAAGAATCATTGGAGGGATTTAGAGAAACCCAAGCTTTTTCGAGGTCAAACAATGGAGGAGAGAGAGAAAAACTGGGCAGCCTCTTCTTGGGGAAGAAGGAGGCTATTTATAGCCTCCCCCAAAATCTGACCGTTATAACCACGGGAGGCCGGATATTCCGGGGTTAAGGGCCGGATATTCCGGTGCCCGGAAATTTCCGGAGCAAACCTCCGGTGCAAAGATCCGGACCCCCTCCAGAGAGAAAATGCAAAAAAGACTTGGCCAAAATATTCTGGTCCAGATATTCCTGTAACATCCCAAATTTTGGAATGTTAAAATCACAAGAAGAAAAACTTTTTGACAAAGAAAGAATTTTTTTGAGAATTGTTTGATAGAAAATCTCAAAATAAAAGAAAACCCCAAAAGATATAAGGTTTGATGACCTCTTAAAAAGTATTTTGAGTTTTCAAATGTTTCAAACAAATTATCTATTTCTATTTTAAAGTTATGAAGTTAAAATAGTACTTTGGGAAAATATAAACCCTAAAAGTATTTTTGGACTTATTACTATATTGTTTTGTAAAAAAGGTTTACCAAATTATTATATTGAAATTTAAAATGATATTGCAAAATATATATTAAAAAGATTACTTTTGATATTCAAGTTTTTATTTAAAATAAAATGGTATTAAAATAAATTTCTAAAACCATATTGAAATTTGGCATAAAGGTGCCAAATATGTCAATATGAATATTTTGAATTTCATTATTTTGTTTTAAGTTATAAAAGTACAAAAAGTTTAATTTATAACAAGCTTTTCAAAAAAGTATGTATTCATATTTTTCCGAAATCTTTGAAATTCAAAATTGATTTCAAAAATGAGTTCAAATAAATAAAACAGAAAAAAAAAGATAATAGAAAAGGAAAAAAAACTAACTGGGCCGAAGCCCGATAGCTAGGCCGACCGAACCGAACCGAGCGACCACTCGTGTTCCTCTTCCACCTCTCGCACGTACAGAACCTGTAGTTACCACCATGGCTACTTCCACCTCTTCCTCTCCCTCTAGTGGCCATTATAGCCATTATTTGGACTTGCCACCATCACGAAAAATGCTTAGAATTTCACAGGGGTTCCATTCAGGGAAGTAGTTTCCCACTTCCAAGTCTTAATCTTCCAGACCGACGTGGTGAACCGAATGCCATTCGTTGGCACCCATCTCCTGATCTCCCTCCTCAGTCCTTATAAAGACAATCTGATCGCGTCACATTACACCCCTTGGCTTCCTCCACCACTTACCTGAACAAACTTTCTTGATAGGACCTCTGTACAACCCGTGCCAACCAACGCCAACTTCAGCCCCAAACCGAGTTCATCACCAGATCTTGTCGTCCACGGTGAGCCTCTCGCCACTTCCTCGCACAAGAAGACTCCGATCATCGAGGCAAACCTCCAGGACATGGTGATGCATCATTCCATTGACGTTGGTCACGCCTCAACCGAAGCCCGAGCAACATCGCCGCCGCAGCCAAGATTCTGACGAGGTGAGACCTCGCCATGCTTCACGATGATGTCCTGCGTGATCTATGTGTCCTCCTGCACTCTCCCTAATTTTTCCAAATTTTTCCCGCAGCACAACCATGGAGAACGAGGTCAACCGATCTCACCGGTGACCGACATCGCCGCAGTTCTTCTCCTCTTCCGCCGAGGCTAATAACCTCTTGAGCCCGAGACCTTGTCGTGTCTCCTTCCCGTATTCACGCGAACCTCCTGGACACGACTCCGCGCCTCGAGAGACACCGAGAAGACGAACGCAACATCGACCACTTCGTTTACCCCGCATCACGTTGACACCGTTCTCCTCGACACCGACAATTTTCGTTTCTTTCGGTGAGCCTCCCATGCATGTTCTAATCTTACCTATATCTTATTCCCAATATATTAGATCAGACCACCCTATTATGCCCAAACATAATAATTTTGGCCATACAAATTTTCCCAAGTGTCAAAACCTTTTTATTTTCGGTTTTATCTTGGGACAGATTTTGGTCAACCTTAGAAATTACATATCAAATCAACCGTAACTCCGTTTTCGATGTTTTTGTAGTCTATGGTTTCGTATGAACGTGTAGAATACAGTAGTATAAGAAAAAGGTGTATTTTAGTCGTGCACTAACTTGTTATTTGCAGAATGGTTATTAACTTGTTTAGGCTATAAAATGAGTTTTACAAATCCTTTTTGAGTGAATCAAATTGCTAAAATCTTGTTTAGATGTCCTCTGTCCAGTAGCAATGTTTACCAAAATTTATAAAATGTTTTTATGCAGTAACTTTAGAATTTGTGTTTTTACCTTTATTTGAGTGTTTTGGAATTATTCCTATTAAGTAAACTATTAAAAAAAATTTGTGGCATCATGCATATGCTACATAACAGAAAACTAAATAGATGTATTATTGTTAATATTGTTGTGTGCTAGATTGCATTTCATGCATTCATATATGTTTGTATTGCCTTATTTGTGATTGTTGTATTGTTGTTTATTATTGTTTGCTTATATTATTTAGTTTGAACGGAGTGCTCCAAGTTACGTTGAAAAGAGAGTGTGAGCAACGACAAGTTTTTCAAAGGCAAGTGATGCTCCTGCATAAATTACCTATTATTTCTCCTATATGCATTTTAGTGTTTTATTTTAGTAAAGCATGATAGGTGTTATTAGTATTGCTATGCTAGACCTGTTTAGTATTACTCCAAATATTCCTAAGTGTCTAGTACCTATATGATAACTTAGTAGAAGTATTGAAATGCTATGCTATGTGTTTTGTTATGAAAAGTTAATTTCTACTAAGTTAAACAACTACCTGGGTGGCAATTGATTTTGCTCTATTGGTGGTACAAAGTTGAGTGGCTGCTCAGGGCCATTTCCATGGTTATACCTGAGTATGTGCACTTGTGAACGGCCACCCAGGAACAAAGAGATTTAAGTCGCTCCAAGTTTAGTTTGCTTCCAGTGCAGCCACTTGGTATTATGGCTCTGCCTTGACTAAGTAAGTTATAGGCCCCGATTCCGGCAGTTCTCAGCGGATGTTCTCTTGTATGGGTCTGCCCAGAGGAACCGGGGAACATTTCCCAAAGGTCTCGTCTCAATCTTCTCCTTTCCTTTTCACTACATGAGGGTCAAGGACAGAATGGGTTGATTGAGTCAAGTGGTGAACGTGCACAACCTCTCGAGAGTGTCAAACTATGATCATAGCCGTGTCCCCGGTTACGGACATTTCTGAGCAGCTGAACAAGGATGTCAACTGAAGATCTCAACATTCCAATTTCTCTAAATTAAAACTTGATGGGTCAACAAGAGTAGTTGAGACGGTGGTTTTCATGCCATGAAAGTCTCGTATAGTTGAAAAGAAGTTTTACAAAGAGTTAGGAAAAAGTTGGCTTTCTGCAAAATAGCCTTCAACTCCACCAGCCAAATATGCATATAGATATTAGGAGTCTGCCCTTATGAGTCCACAAGTATCACTTGCCAGATCCATTCCAATGGTTCTGACCAAATTTTGGCTGCAACGCTTTTATCGTTGCAGGTTCGTCTGACGATGAGTAAGGAACGCTATAGGTTTCGAGTCTGCAACCAACATGTTTGCCTGTGGCACATGAAGATGATGAGGCTCCATGCTATTTTAAGTTTTCCGCTGCTGAACTATGTAACATGCTAGCCTTTGGCTATGCAATTTGTAATGTTTTATTTTTCTGGATCATCGATGTAATAGATACTTGACGCAATTGCATGATATTACGTCTTGAACTGTGGTGCTATCTATTCGATCCAGGGACTAGCGCAATAACACAGGGATCTTGGCCATTTTTAAAAAGGCAAGGTCGCTACAAAGACGCAACTCCGCTCAGACCTGACGCAACGAGGGAAGAGCTTATGGTTTACCATCACCTTCTCCACGACCAGGCCAAGCGCTTGAAGAGACGAAGAGCAGAACTTGACGACCGACAGCGCCGCGCGCAAGAATCAAGTGAACGGAGGGCAGCGTTATTGTCCCTTCGCTCCTCCGCTTCAGTGCACACCCCTAGGGAGCGGGGGCACACCCGCCATCGTTCAAGACTTGACGACATGCCCGAGGGGTCTAGAAGGTAAACGACTCGAAGCCTCGAGTCCTCCTTCAACATGGTAGATGCAAACGGCTGTGTACTACCCAAAACACCGCAAGATGCTGCCATGGCGTTGGTGACATATTTGCTCACCACGCAGCCTCAAGATGACGATCCGCGAGCAGAACTGCATAGGCAGATGATACGAGGAGTTGGCATGCTCGGAACCGCGTTGCAAGCTGCCGGGCCACCGGCCACAGCGGTAGAACCAGCGCACCCACCGCCCAGACGCGAACGCCATCGATAAGCCTCACCTCGGTATCACACCGAGCCTCGACAGGAGCACCCAACAATGACAGCACGTGACAGACGTGCGCAGGAAACAGTGGATCGGAACCGCCGAGCACGTGGTGAGGACCGTAGCATGGCTCCACGTGTGGTAGTCGAGCAGAACCACACAAGGCACAAGGAGAACAGGAGAGCGCCAGACCCGGAGGAAGAGGAAGACGAGCCGTGCAGAGCCAAGTGTTTATCCGTCGCATACGCGAGTCCCGCATGCCAACAGGGTTCAAGTTGACGTCGGAAACTCCAAAATACGACGGACTGCAGGAGCCGAAAACCTGGATAGAAGACTACCTCACGGCGGTACAATGCCAGGGCGGTACACGGAACACAGCGATGCAGTATCTGCAGCTGCAGCTTACGGGTTCGGCACATGCATGGCTTAAGAGTCTACCCGCATACACCATCGGGTCCTGGAACGACTTAGTCACCACGTTCACCCAAAATTTTTAGGGCACGTATAAACGCGCGGCCACGGCGGAAGAGCTCAGAACCTGCGTCCAAGGATCAAGTGAGTCACTGCGCTCCTATATCCAGCGCTGGACAATAATGAAGAACACCGTGGAGGAAATATCAGAGGAAAACGCAGTGGACGCCTTTGCACGAGGATTGCGAAGGCGAGAGCTCAAGGAAGAACTGGGGCGACGGAAGCCGAAGACGGTAGCCCAGCTGATGGATGTCGCTAATGACTGGGCAAACGGTGAGGATTACATGCGCAATGACCAGCCCAGGGGGCACGACGATCGTGACTATCAGCAAGACTCGGGGCGAAGCCGCGGCTACGACCCCAGGAAAAAGAGGAAGTTCCCCAACTTTGACCCGAATGAGCTAGCCGAGATGGTAGCGGCAGGTTTCCACAACGATCGAGAAGGGAATCGCCGCAGGAGAGAATGGCGGCAGCGACAACCTGAGCAAGACGGAGAGCAAATGCTCACAGGTCCATGCCCTTTCCACCCATACAAGGATGAGCACGGCAACATTAGTTCGGGTCATCAACTGAAAGAATGCCGCAAGTTTGAGAAGTTATTAGCAGCATACAGGCGGATCCATCAAGCCGCGCAGAACAAAGGGTATTCTTCAATCCCGGGAGTGATGGTGCAAGATGCACCCGAGGCGCTACCACTCCCCCCGCCGCAACTGGCATCCGTAATCCAGCGGGTACCACCACCTCAGCAATTACTACCACCCCCGGCTGCGGCAGAACCTTTCCCCGCCCCGGTCGGTCATGTAGGAATGATACAAAAGGGACGTCCCTCGAACAGGACCCAAAAGTTGATAACCCGACAGGTCAATCTAGCGGTGTCGGCACCCCCAGCCACTCCTGACTACCTCAATTGGTCCGAGTACAGGATCGCATTCTCAAGAGAGGACCACCCACCCCAGGTGCCGCGACCAGGTCACGCCGCCCTAGTACTCGGAGCCCAAATCGGTGGGTACGTCATGAGTAAGGTCTTCATGGACGGTGGAAGCGGCATTAACATCATCTACGCCAGCACACTGCGCCGCATGAAGATCTCACTCGCAGCTAGCCTCGTAGACTCTGACACTTCGTTCCACGGAATAGTACCCGGGAAAGCTGTATATCCCTTGGGAAAAATCCATCTGGACGTAGTCTTCGGAGACCCAGCAAACTTCCGCAAAGAGAAAATCGAGTTCGAAGTTGTCGACTGGCCCTCACAGTACCACGCCATCCTGGGCCGCCCGACGTTCGCAAGGTTCATGGCCGTGCCACACTATGCATACCTTTTACTCAAAATGCCAGGACCAAACGGCACAATCACCGTTCGAGGGGACTACCGGACGTCGGACAGCTGCGACAGAGATTTTAGCAAGATCTCTGAGTCGTTCGGGATGCACGAAGAACTCTCACAGTTGAGCTCTTCGACCGATTACAACCTACCACCAGTAACTCAGTCAACGACACCCGACAGAGAGTTCAACAAGAGCAGCGACACGAGAACCCATCAAGTGCACCCAACAGATCCAACCAAAACGGCTACCATATCCGCCAATCTGCCCTCCGCATAGGAAAGCGCGCTCATCGAGTTCCTCCGTGAGCACTGGGAAATATTTGCTTGGTGTCTTGCGGACATGCCAGGCATCCCCAGAGAACTCGCCGAGCACGCACTTGAGATACGCCCTGAGGCCAGACCTATCAAACAGTCCCTCCGGCGTTTTGCAGAACCGAAGCGCAGAGCCATTGGCGAAGAAATCAACCGGCTCATCACAACCAAGTTTATTCGGGAGATAAAACAAGCCACCTGGGTAGCAAACCCCGTCCTTGTCCCGAAGAAGAACTCGAAAGTGCTACGCATGTGTGTAGACTTCACGGATCTAAACAAGCATTGTCCCAAGGACCACTTTCCCCTCCCACGCATCGATCAAATCATTAACTCGACCACGGGATGTGCTCGTCTGTCTTTCCTGGACGCCTACTCAGGCTACAATCAGATCCGCATGAAGGAAGAAGACGAAGAGAAGACAGCATTCATCACACCCTATGGCGTATACTGCTACACCACGATGCCCTTTGGTCTCAAAAACGCGGGTGCAACCTACCAAAGGTGCATGCAAGCCTGCCTTAAAGACCAGATCGGCAAAAACGTCCAAGTATACGTAGACGACATTGTCATCAAGACAAAAGACGAGGCCACGCTCCTTGACGACATAGCCGAAACCTTCGCAGCACTCAACAAATATCACATCAAGCTCAACCCAACGAAGTGCGTGTTCGGGGTACCCGCCGGGCAACTGCTCGGGTTCCTCGTATCCGCCAGGGGCATCGAGGCAAACCCTGAAAAGATACAGGCAATCCTGTCAATGGAGGAGCCAACCAACCTCAAGGGAGTCCAGCGCCTAGCGGGGCGAGTCGCAGCCTTAAGCAGATTTATCAGCAGATTAGGAGAAAAAGCCCTCCCGTTCTACCAGCTGCTGAAGAAAGCAGACAACTTCGAGTGGACAGAGGAGGCTCGCAAAGCATTTGCTGAGCTCAAGCAGACATTGTCAACGAAACCAGTTCTGGTGGCACCCCAGGAACGGGAACCTCTATACCTGTACCTGGCTGCAACCAAACAAGTGGTGAGTACAGTGCTCGTAGTCGAACGAGCAGAAGAAGGAAAGATACATGGTGTCCAGCGCCCAATCTACTATGTCAGCGAGGTACTCTCGGTGTCAAAGCAACGGTACCCGCACTACCAGAAACTCGCATATGGAGTATTCATGACGGCACGAAAGCTAACACACTACTTCTCCGAGCACCCCGTCACGGTGCTGACAAATGCGCCCTTGTCGGATATAATCAACAACCCGGAGGCAACAGGTCGAGTAGCAAAGTGGGGAATCGAATTGTCGCCCAGAGACATCACATACCAACCCAGAGACGCACTCAAGTCCCAGCCCTTGGCAGATTTCTTAGCAGAATGGACAGAGATTCAAACTCCAGGTCCCCCGGACCTGTCCAATTACTAGATCATGTATTTCGACGGGTCGAAGAGGCACGAAGGAGCCGGAGCAGGTGTTATCTTGATTTCACCCAAAGGAGACAAGCTAAAATATGTACTGCAGATGAATTTCAAGAAAGCATCCAACAACGAGGCAGAATACGAGGGCCTACTGCACGGCATGCGAATGGCAAAGGCCTGCGGGGCAACGAGACTCATGATCTATGGGGATTCGAACCTCGTAGTCCAACAGACGATGAAGGAATGCGACGCAGTATCTGCCAACATGGCAGCTTACAGAGACCTCTACAATGCCCTGGAAGGAAGCTTCGACAGGTGCGAGTTGTGTTACATCGCGCGAGGAAGCAATGAGGAGGCCGACAGGCTAGCCAACATCGGCTCCACCTGCGCACCCGTACCTGCTGGAGTCTTCCTTGAGCAGATAAGCAAACGCTCCATAGAGTACAAGGACCCCGATGCTCCGGCAGCAGCAGCCCCGGCCGTCGGCTCCGAGCAGTCAGAAGAACAAACGAACGAGCCAGCAGAAGCCAATTCTTATGAGGTCTTCCTCGTGGAACCCTCCTGGACTCAGCCGTACATAGCGTACCTGCTACGCCAAGAGCTACCAGAGGACCCAGTCGAAGCCCGTCGAGTCGCCAGGCGCAGCAAAGCATTCGTCACGGTCAAGGGGGAGCTGTACAAGAAAAGTGCATCAGGGATACTACTGCGATGTGTTGAACCAGAAGAAGGGAGGAAAATTCTACTCGATATTCATGAAGGCATATGTGGACATCACGTGAGTAGTCGGGCACTCGCAGCCAAAACACGACGAGCAGGATTCTATTGGTTATCCATCATGCAGGACGCCAAGGAGATAGTCCGCCGATGCATCGGGTGCCAACGGTTTGCAACCAAACCGCACGCCCCCGCAACGGAGCTAAACATGATACCAATTGCATGGCCCTTCGCACAATGGGGACTCGACATGGTAGGCCCGCTGAGAAAATCCTCTCCCGGGGGACACACCTTCCTTCTGGTGGCAGTGGACAAATTCTCCAAGTGGATCGAGGCCAAACCGGTCACCAACGCGGGTGCAACCGCAGCGCTAAATTTCGTCAAGACCATCGTCTTTCGTTTTGGAGTGCCCCACAGCATCATCACGGACAACGGGTCCAACTTCATCGCCGACGAAGTCCAGACATACTGCAAAGAGCTGGGGATAAAGCTCAACTTCGCCTCCGTCGCGCACCCGCAAACCAACGGACAAGTCGAGCGTGCAAACGGGCTCGTCAGTAGCGCTCTCAAGAAACGCCTTCTCGCGCCCTTGGAGAGAGCTGCTGGCGCATGGGTCGAAGAGCTACCATCGGTATTATGGGGCCTGCGCACAACGCCAAACTGTTCAACAGGGTTCACCCCCTTCTTCCTGATACATGGAGCCGAAGCAGTACTACCCGCTGAGGTCCGACACAACTCGCCTCGAGTGGCAGCCTATACAGAAGCTGGGTCGAACAAAGCACTCGAAGATGGCATAGATGAAGTCGATGAGGCACGGGACGCTGCACTCTCGAGATCGGCGGTCTATCAGCAGAGCTTGTGCAACTACCACAGCCGACGAGTGCGCGACAGATCCTTTGCCGTAGGCGATTTGGTACTGCGGCTAAAACAGAAGAAAGGCCACAAGCTATCTCCTCCCTGGGAAGGACCATACGCCATCGTCGAGATCGTTGGCAAAGGAGCATACAGGTTAAAGGATCTGGCAACGGGCATCGTCTACTCCAACCCTTGGAACGTTGCGCACCTACGACGTTTCTACCCCTAGATACTATCTCTTTTTTTTTTGTGACTGCCATATCCTGTGAAATAAGGTCTCTTGGCCATCTTGCTACTTTTTCTCACCGACAAGCATCAATAAAGTGGGTATGCGCATATATTCAGATTTCAAAGCAGCAAAACCTCTACTAAGAGTCGACTTAGCTTGGGCCGCACCCGACACTCGGGGGCTGCGCCCCACAAGCTACTTGAAAATATCACTTAACTCTACTAAGAGTCGACTTAGCTTGGGCCACACCCGACACTCGGGGGCTGCGCCCTGCAAGCTACTCGAAAAATCATTTAAGATTCGACTTAGCTTGACCCGCACCCGACACTCGGGGGCTGCGCCCCTCAAGCTACTCGAAAAATTCGTCTAACTCTAATACGAGTCGACCTGTCTCGGGCCACACTCGACGCTTGGGGGCTGCGCCCCATCATCTACCCGAAAGAGTTCACCTAACTCTCCTTTGGCTCAGCCCGTGCTACCCCCGATGAACAGGGTCGTACCTACCAGGAACAAGCTCGGCAAAGGAGATAAAACTCGGGTCGATTCGCCGTACAAAAGACAAGAAGAATTACACAAATCATCGCAACTACACAAAGGTACATGGATTTACAGGAGACAATTCGGACTACAAATCAGCATTCAGGCGACGGAGAGTTGCAGCAGTTTCCTTCTCAAGGAGAGTAACAGCATTTTTCGCGGGTCCATCAGCAGCCGCATAAAATGGATCCAGAACTGTATTCTCCCAGTCAAAATCAGCAGGTGGCCCTCTTGAAATATTTTCCAAATCCAGATGTGGATGGTGGATAAGGACAAGTGCAAACGAAAAACAGGCACCCGCCTCCAGCTGCTCCCGCACAAATCCTTCAATAGCCTCGCCACGGCGAAATTTCTTCAACAAGTCAGCCAAACTATGAGGTGCCGGGTTAAGAGGAAACAAGGCCTTGTAAACCAAGTCCAAGGCAGAACGGCAAGACTCAGCGAAAGAATCAACCTGATCGACCCGATCCTGTAGAGTAACAAGTACGTGACCTCTATCTCGGTCTGACCAGAAGCTGGGAGCGCCACGAGCAACAAGACCCGCAACCGCATTAAGTTTAAGCCGGACCCGCCAAACCTCTTCGCCGGAATCAAGTTGAACACCTGTCAGAGAAGCTCAGTTACATAGGGCTACAGCAAAACCGCTAAGGGACGAGCAGAGGCAAAACTTACAAAGGAGATGGTCGCTCAGCCGTCGCAACTCGGAAAGGATAAAATTCTCCCGTTCAGCAACAGCGGCCTGCTTCGACTTCAGCACAGCCAGATTTGCTTCGACTACCCGAAGCCGACGTTCGGCCTCTTCAGCCCGTACCCGCAAGCGGTTGACCCGAAAGGTTTCTTCTTCTGGCGGCGCAGAAATGGAGGAGGCGCGTGGTTGTTTATCACAGTTCGGCGAAACGGACGAAGAGTTGGAACAACCAGCCTGACGAATAAACATAGCAAAACCAAGCAAAAATGTTAAATCTCCTGTTTGGCCTGGTAAAGCCCGGGTTAGTTGCTGCTCCTACGGACACAGCAATACACTCGCACACGACAATCCGCCAAGAGACAACACATACTCATATACATGCAAAAGTATAATTGATCCCCAAGTTCAACACAGTTTACAAGCACAAAGTATAACAGGAACATTACAAGACCAGACAACTAAGAAGAGGGAGCAGCAGATGCATCAAAGGTACAGGCCTGCCGCTCCAGCATCTGCGACAGCTGCTCTGCAAGTTTACGCGCACGGGGTTGAAGGGGTCGAAGGTCTACCTCCACGTCATCGGGTCCCTTTGGAAACTCCGAGGTAACCTTGTTGAGGTCACCTTGCACTCCATGCCCCATCGCGAGCAATAGCACAGTTTCCGCACCGCAGATGGTCTGTTCACGACTGAACTCGCCAAGTGGGTCGCCCTCCGCGCCGAAGGACTCAACAAGGTCGTTGAAGGTTTCAGGTGCATTCTCTTTCTCAGGATACATACTTTTTCTGATTGAGGAGAACACACCCGTGGATTTCACCACAAGATCATGAGCGCGGTTGCCATAATCCCATGCCAGAGATATGGCATCCGACAAACAGTCCACGCGCTCGCGACCCGCAATATCGAACTTCACACCAAGAGAACCTACGCAGGAAGCTAAAATTAGCCAATTACACAGGTTAGAGCAATATAAGCTTTAATAGCTAAACTTACTTGATAAGGAAGTCGCCAACAGAGTCGCCTGGCTAGCCAAATCCTCATCGCGCTGGAAGTTTTCCCGGGATTCTTTTTCCCGCTGATTCTTCAAGTCCTCTAGTTCCTTCTCAAGCGTGGTGACCCGAGTCTCCAGATCGGTGGCGCGGCGAACAAGGTTCTGATTCTCTGCAATCGCAGTATCAAGTGCTCCTGCGAGAAACCGCAATGTTAAGAAGGAATCAGAATAGTACAAATGGACAACAAGCACATAGACAACAGTGAAGGGGAAAGGGTACCTTGCGAGCTCGCAAGCTTCCCCCGCAAGTCGTTCCTCTCAGTCTCCACGTGCACATACTCTGATGCCAAGTCCAGCATCTTGTGAATATAAGGCTATGGAAGAAAAGGTCAGTAAAAGGATCAAAGGCAAATTAAGAGCCCGCGCCCAATTGCATACAATTGCGCACGGCCTCGGGGGCTACTAAGGGTATAACCCAGCGATTCGATAGAAGCTCACGTGTCCTTCGCGCCTCGGAATCAGACTCGATGAACCGCCAGCAGGTGGAGCCGGGTCGCTGGCAGGAGGAGCCGAACCGCTAGCAGAAGGAGCCAAGTCGCTAGCACGAGGAGACGAGCCACCAGCAGGGTCATCTCTGGCAAAGATAGTAGATGACTAAGCAAGATGCAACAAAGACAAAAGGGTATCAGGGTTGAGGACGAAAGTTCCTCACCTGTCGCACTCGACATTTATCACAGGAACCTTGTTATAGACATTCCACCGTGTCGACACCCGAGGCTTCTTCGCCGGTGGAGGAGGTTTGTAGGCCAGTGGAGTAGCGTTTATTACTTACGTGTCCTCCAAAATGGGCGAATTCGGAGTAGGAGAAGAACCCGAGGTGACCGCAGGAGCACTAGGTGCGTTAGAAGGACCGTCCTTCTCCGCATCCGCGCTCTCGCTGGCAAACTCGAGTTTGCGCTTTCGGATAATTTTCTCATTGGCATGAGGGGAAGAGTTGTTTTCGTCATCATCATTGGAAGACTCCTCGGCGAGAGCCTCAGACACAGAACCCGAAGGCTCGTCCGTCTCCACAGGAGCTTTACCCGAAGGAATAGTCGGGTAGGAAACCAAGGTAACATGTCCCTGCAAGGAAAGAATGTTCGTCAAAAGGGTTTGCGAAATCGAAAGAAGCGCCAAATAGGTTCAGAGCTTTGGTTACCGCAGGAAGGGGATTCTCATTGCTAAAAGGGGTCGCGGCAGTGGACTCAACGAAGGAGTCATCTCTCTTGAGGTGAGTGATCTGGCGCACCCATGCCTCCAGCTCCTCACCCGAAATCTCTTCGGATGACGTCCTTGTCGGGTCCTGAAGCCCAGAGTACTCCCACATACCATGGACTCTTTCCTGGAGTGGTTGAATGCGCTGTTTCAGGAAAGTGCAGATAAGCTGCATCCCAGTCAACTCTTTGCCAGGTGCAGAGCGAAGAGAAGCAACTCGGGATAAGAGGTCGTTGGCTTCCGCTTCTTTCGCGGGACTCAGGTCGTGCCTCCAGGTCCTCTTCGACTTCACCTGGGCCTCGAGGGAGAAGTTTGGCACCTCTGTCTCTCCTTCGACTGTGAAGTAAAACCAGCGTTTCCTCCACCCTTGCACTGATTCGCTAAGCTTGATGTCGAAGTAGGGGACATCGTTGCGAGTCTGAATGCCGAAGCCTCCGGTCGCCAAGCTGCGTCGAGCAACCGTGTGTTTCTTCACGAAGAAAATGCGGCGCCACAATCCCCAATGGGGGTGCACGCCTAGAAAGCACTCGCAAAGTACAATAAAGCAGGCGATGTGGAGGACGCCGTTCGGGGTGAGGTCATGCAGTTGCACGCCATAAGTGTACAGGAGGCCTCGGACGAACTCATGGAGGGGAAAGGACAGGCCCCGCGTCAAGAAATCCATGAAGATGACGCGCTCACCGGCACGAGGAGAAGGAGTTACCTCGTTCCCGGCGCAGCGCACTCTGCTGCTCGCCGTCGCCGGCAAGCGGCCATCGGCCCTCAAAGCGGAGAGTTGGCGGTCGCTGACGGTGGACGCCTCCCAGTCTCCCTTCATTCTCTTCGGCGGCGCGGTGGCGTTGCCGGAGAGATTCTTGCTCTTCTTGCCCATGGCGAAGGAGTGAGAGAGAAAAGTAGATCGATGAATGCGAGGAAGAGGAACGAGAAAAAGGAGAATGGCAGCGGGGGTGAATTGCATTGAGAGATTCTGCCCCTTATCAAGGTTCACGGCTGGCGATCGTGGCCGTTGGACATGCGGTTGCGTTTTCCAGCCCTGCATCGAGCCGTCCACGTGTCTGCCAGGGAGTGAACTGACACCCCCCACTACACCGCCGGGCGCGGGAATCGAGGGTGTCGTTCCGTATTTCGTGCCACGGGCAGTCAATGCGCCACTGAACCGGCGTGCGAAGCGGCCTTGCTCTGGCAACTGTTGCAGAGTTACGTCAAATCAAGTGCTCAGGGGTAATGTCATCCATGACGTCATAAGGTTTCCAGCTCCTTTCCAGCGAACCGTACTCGCGGTCATTCGACTAAGCCCCAGTTGATCGCATCCTGGGCAAATTATTATCTTCCCAGATTGCCTCCGCGGCAACAGATCTCTGGATGCCGCGTCCATGACGTGAAGGTAAGACCAACGGATCCGTTCCGTTGGCCTGGGACTCACCTCAGACTGTGAAGTACCCAGTAAATATCCACGCCTACGGTGTGAAGAAAACCCTGACGGACGCGTTGGGTACCCATCACATTGCAAGAGTCGAGATTTTGTAAGACCTCAAGCGGCAAAAATCCGGCTACGCTTGCCTTATCCAGGTTCGGGTCCGAGGACCCGAATCTGAAGTAGCTTAGTTTTGTTTTGCCCGAGTGCAGTTAACTGGACCCGATCCGTCGTGTGTTCCAGGCTCGCTAAGCGTCATCCCCACGAATCCACCTGCTCCGATGCTCTTCCGGACTCGGGTTTCAATCTTGCTTACTTGGTCCAGTGTTCAAGTCTAGGAACCGGGACTCGAAGCAACCTGTCAAGCACAGTTAGCTGGACTCAAACTGTCAAGTTCTTCAGACTCGTTAAAATGATATCTTTGCGAATCTCTTTGTACTGTTGTCATCTCTGGACTCGAGTAATGGCTTCTCAGTTAAAGAATCGTGTGATGGTCGGGTACTCGAATTAGAGTCTCCACCTGATTCTGCGAATCACCTGAAGACTCGGGGGCTACTGACATGGTTATGATCATCGGGTCCCACCTGTCGGGCACCTGGTGGCCATTACTCAAAATAATTCATTGGCAAGCATGTCTGGAGGAAGGCCCAGGCCCAAGTAAAGGGCAGCGCAAGATCCCTTATTGGGCCAGATTAGGGTTAGGGTTACGTTTTAGACCTTGTAAACCTACCCGGATACGGACACCCAAGACCCTAGCCCACTATAAAGGCTGGGAGGAGCCACCGGGGAGAAAGGACCTAGATCGCATCGCTACCATAAGCCCTTACGGCGATATTGTAACACAAACCAGCAAGAGAGTACAGATCGTTTGTCTCACTGGGGATCCGAACCCCGGCGATTTCCTGTGTCCCTTGTTAGCCGCCGGTGTCACCCACGTCATGAAGTTCTCCATAAACCCAAGTCCCTCAAGGAGGGGCACTGCCGAGTTGATCCCTCGACACAGACGAACTTGTCGGTTTTCCTCATGAGCTGGTACAAAGGCAAAGCCTTCTCACCCAACCGGCTTACGAACCGGCTAAGAGATGCAAGACACCCGGTAAACTTCTGCACATCCCTGAGGGACGCAGGCACCGACATCCTCTCTATGGCGCTTATTTTCACTGGGTTAGCCTCGATTCCTCGGCTTGACACGAGGAAACCGAGCAACATTCCCGCCGGCACACCGAAGGTGCATTTTGTCGGGTTCAGTTTCATCCGGTATACCCGGAGGTTACCAAATGTCTCTTTTAAATCATCCAATAGTGTGGTATGCACCTTGGTTTTTATGACTATGTCGTCGACATAGACTTGCACATTTCTACCAATTTGACTGTGCAAGCATTTCTGCATACAGCACTGGTAGGTTGCACTGGCATTCTTCAACCCAAAAGGCATGGTGACATAGCAGTAAGCCCCGAACGGGGTAATGAACGAAGTCTTTATCTGATCACTTGGGTTCAGTGGGATCTGGTGGAAACCAGAATACGCATCTAGGAAAGACAACAATTCACAACCAGCAGTGGAGTCAATGACCTTCTCTATCCTAGGCAGAGGAAATGGATCTTTAGGACACTCCTTGTTCAGGGCGGTGTAATCGATACACATGCGCCATACCTTGACCGCAAACGGGTCTTCCGACTTTTTCTTCTCGACCAGGACAGGATTTGCCAGCCAGTCAGGATGAAGGACTTCCATGATAAAACCGGACGTGATTAGTCGGAATATCTCCTCCCAGATGGTCTTCCTCTTCTCATTTGAGAAATGCCGCAGGGGCTGCTTCACCGGCTTCGCTCCAGGCCGGACATGGAGGGAGTGCTCACACAGTTCCTTTGGCACACCTAGTGGGTCCTTATGCGACCATGCAAAGGTGTCCAAATTCTCACGGAGGAACTGGATGAGCGCGCCTTCCTATTTCGGGAAAAGGCCGGCACCGATGGTGACGGTGTGCTCCGAGTGTGCCGGGCCAACCTGGACCTGCTTGGTCTCATCCATGGGCTTGAATGTCGGAGCCGCTTGGAAGTTGCCCATCGTCAGCATACCAAGAGCGGCGGATTGCACCAATGACACGGCATACTGCATCTTTCTCTTTTCTTCCGCGGTCACCATCGCCTCAGCGAGTGCCGAGCTGGCCAATGCACATTGCATGGAGACTTTGTAGTCCCCGGTGATGGTAATCGTCCCGTTGGGCCCCGGCATCTTCATCTTCAGGTACCCGACTGAAGGAGATATGCCCTAGAGACAATTAGTAAAGAGTTATTTTTTTTGGCATATCTCTATTTGTTCATAATTGTATTATGTAATGCTAGAATTGTATTAAGCGGAAACATTAATACATGTGTGATATAATAGTATAAGGGTCCCTGGTATGCTCTATGTACTAGTCTATTGGTCAATGGATGGCTGAGGTTTCCCAGCCATGCGATAGGAGTATCGATTGACAATAGAGTCATGTCACTGGAGAATTACATGATGGACATTCGCCATACGATTATTATAATGCGATCAATTCACGATACCTTACATTATAATAATTATGAAACGTTGTAGCATTATCCTTAGGACCGTGAGATCGTTTCCGATTCACTACTTCTTGATGGGTGCTTTGAGAAGACCAACCGCCGCACCGTAACAGGGCGACTATAAAAGTGTGTCTTGGGTATCTGGATGGGGTAGGTGATAGGATTGATCAACAGTGGTACTTGTTCGTCCATGTGAATGGATAGATACATCTCAGGGCCCACTCGGTGATGTTGTGATCAGAAACCCTGCATGTATGTGACTAGGTCACGGGATCACAATGACACGGGAACGAGTAAATGGGATTCATCGGGAGCGAGGTTGGGTATGGAGTTACCCGTGATCGGACCTCGGATGAATTGGTATCGTAGAACAAAGGGGTAGTTACAAGCAAGTTTAATGGTTCAGCTATGATGATAGTCGTGGGACCATAGGGGTTAATTATGTGGTAGTCAGACTGCATAATTAATCATTGATCGGAGAGGAGTCACGATCATGTCTATGCATCTCTCGAACCATTGGCGAAACACGCTAGCGAGGTGAAGACCTATATGGTTGATAAAGACCGAAGGAATTAGAGAGAAATTAGTTCGGAATTGTTCCGAGGAGAAACCGGAATTGTTCCGGGGTTCCGGAGTGTCCGAGAATGAGAGATATTGATTAAATGTATTTAATAATACTAATTATATATGGAGATATTTAATTATGTATTTATTAATCATTTAATTAATTATGAAAAGGTATTGGGTCAATTTGGGGCCCAATAAGGATGGCCCCCCAAACCCCCAAGTGGGGAATGGGGAGGAGGGCCATCAAGGAGGGCCGACCCACCTCCCATGCGCCCCCAAACCCTAGGGTTTGGCCGGCGGCTTGGAGGGTGGGTTGGTGGGGGTTGGTGGCTGCCCCTTGGGCGCCTATATAAACCCCCCACCCCCTCCTCTCTCATTCATCCCTTGGCCATTTGCCTCTCCTCTCTCTCCCTCTCTTCTCTCCGGAGTTGTCTCACAATTGAGACGGGCTTAGGAGGAAGGGAACCTCACCTCCGGCACACCGCGGTGCTGGAGGAGCTTCGGGTCTTCTTCAACCTCTTCTGCTGCATCTGCTGATCCGGAAGCTCGGAGGGGAGATCTTCATCGCCGTTAGCCTGCAGAGCCTCGAGGTGCTGCATGTGTGGCACTCGTCATCGAGCTGTTCGGCTACACGACCCTGAGGTCGACAACGACATTGTCTTCATCGACAATGCTTGTGCGGGAGCGTAATCCCCGCTTACGGTCTTCGAGGGTATGTATTCGTATCGTTATTCCTGTATTATACATCTAGCATAGTATTCACCTGGGTAAGGGTAGAGAAAATTTATTGTTTTCTGCTACGATTCCCTTCAGTGGTATCAGAGCCGTCTATGCGTAGGATGTATCTGTACGGGTAGAACACATTGCATATGTGGGCGTCGATTTTACAATTATCACCCTTATGCGTCTTTGCTTATAACTGTGGTATTGAGAATGAAGCTGCCCCCGACCGACCTTACGCTTCGGCGAGACTGGTTCCGCAACTGACATATGGCTTGCACCGTATAGGCGGCTGGGGGGGGGGTGTACGTCTCTTCTCAATAGCAGTTATGGTAATTACGAGCGAGGGCCCCGACAGGGGTGCAAGAGAGAATTGTTCAATCGCCGTTGTGGCTGATGTTTGTAGGTAAAGAAACCTTCTTTCGCGAAAGCCCTAGAAGCCACGTAAAATCTTGCAAGGGTTAAAGTAAGAGGGGTCTAACTTTAATTTGTAAGGGGCATGATTAATTTGATTTCCTTGTCATTTAATCAACAGTAAGAAAGAGTCTTAAATTTTGCTAAAATAAATTTGCGGTGGCAATTTTAAGATCTATCCCTCACAATACCAAAATTGTGTTCTCCCTTAATGTGCACCACCAAGAAAGTTCGCCGTTATGTAACACGCCGTGACGATCGGGTGTTATGTCTGCGTTCGCATACGGTGGGTGTGACGAGGTAGCATGATGGTCATGGCCTCGGAGCACATGCAAATACATTAAGGTTGCATTGGCTAGGTTTGCATGATGGTCATGGCCTCGGAACACGGTGACCGAAAGGTTAAGCATGAGTCACATGGAGATGTGATCGACATGGAGATGTCCACCTTTGAAACTATTGGTATGCCGGATAGATAATGTCGTCGGGTATCAATGGCTAAGAGGATCGTGTAATCACTTTATAAACCTGAGGGATGTTTATTTAAGTGGGAGTTCTAGTTGTTTTAATTCAGTCTTAATTAAAATTGAACTCCATGTTATGAACAACGTCTAATAGGTGTCTTTGCTAAATATTGTAGATGTCTAGCCCCACGTTCAACTTAGAACAATTCCTCCAAGGAGAAAAACTTAAAACTGATGGGTCTAACTTCTTCGATTGGCAACGCAAGTTGAGGATTCTCCTCATTTCCACTAAAATGTCATATGTGCTAGATGTTGCATTGTCAAGAAAGGCATGCTCTTAGCCATGGAGGCTGACCTGCAAAAACAGTTTGAGATGTGGAGTGCATTTGAAATAATCACCACTCTCAATGTCGATTTTGCACGACAAGCCAGGGCTGAGGAGAATAAGGTTTCGAACCTTCTCTTCTCTGCCAGGATGGAAGAGCACAACGTCGTGAGCGAGCACGCAATCAAGGAGTATGATTACGTTCAACACCAGAAAACTCTGGAATATGAGATTCCAGAAGAGCCGGTAGTTGATAGGGTGCTTTGCTGCCCCCTAGCTACAAATAGTTTGTGGTGGACTACAAGATGCATGGGCAGAAAAGGACCCTTGCTGAGTTGTTCACTATGCTTGCGTCTGTTGAGGTGGAAAACTGCAAGGGTGACAATCACCGGAAATACAACTATCCCAAGTATATGAAGGATAAAAAGGCCGACATGATTGTCGGGATAGAAAAGGGTATATGTGATATACATGTTATTGATGTCCTCCTTACAAGTGCCCGGAGCAACACATGGGTATTCGATACCGGATCTGTTGCTCACATTTGTAACTCCCAGGCGGAGCTGCAAAACAAACGGGACTTGGGAAGGGACGAAGTGACGATGCGTGTAGGCAACGGCAACAATGTTGATGTTGTGGCAGTTGGCACACTTCCTCTTCGTCTACCATCGGGATTAATTTTGGAGTTGAATAAATGTTACTATGTGCCCGCTTTGAGCATGAACATTGTGAGTGGGTCTTGCATCATGCGAGACCATTATTCATTTAAATCAGTAACAAATGGTTGTTCGATTTTTATGAATGATGTCTTCTATGTTCATGCACCGGAACGTAACGGGTTATTCATACTTGATCTCAATTGTAATGACACTCACATCCATAACATAAATGCTAAAAGATTTAAACGAAGTAATGATAATTCCATGGTTATATGGCATTGCCGTCTGGGTCATATTGGGCAGGAGCGCATGAGAAAGCTCCACGCAAGTGGGCTATTGGAGTCATTGGATTTTGGATCCCTTGACACATGCGAGCCATGCCTAATGGGAAAGATGACCAGGACACCGTTCAATGGTGTGATCGAATGGGCAGGTGACCTATTGGGGATCATACATACGGATGTATGTGGACCAATGAGTTCATTAACGCGCAATGGTTATCGCTACTTTGTGACCTTTACTGATGATTTGAGTAGATATGGATATATCTATTTGATGAAGCATAAGTCTGAAACCTTTGAAAAGTTCAAAGAATTTCAGAATGAGGTTGAGAATCAGCTAAACAAGAAAATCAAGCACCTTCGATCTGATCGAGGTGGCGAGTATTTGAGTTTTGATTTTGGCATGCATCTAAAGAACTGTGGCATTTTACAACAGCTAACGCCCACTAGTACACCTCAAAGAAATGGTGTAGCTGAGCGGCGTAATCACACCCTGTTGGATAGTGTACGGTCTATGATGGCTCTATCAGATTTGCATATATCCTTTTGGGGCTACGCACTAGAAACTGTTGCTTTCATTTTAAATAGAGCGCCATCCAAGTTCGTGGAGACAATGCCATATGAGTTATGGTATGGCAAGAGGCCAACGTTGTCGTTCTTAAAAGTTTGGGGCTGCGAGGCTTATGTCAAAAGGCTTCAACCTGACAAGCTCGAACCCACAGCGGACAAGTGCATCTTTGTAGGGTATCCAAAGGAAACCGTTGGGTACATTTTTTATAATAAGTCCGAAGGAAAAAACTTTGGTTGCCAAAACCAAAACCTTTCTAGAGAAGGAGTTTCTCGAAAAATGTGTTATTCATAAAAAGATTGAATTAGACGAAATCATCGAACCTTCACTCCATGATCTGAGTGGCACAACGGAAGCTGTTCCGAAAGCGTCTTCAAATGTTGAAGAGGAAGATAATGTGGATTATAACGAAGATGGTCTAGGGGATGAAGATGGAGATCTTCATGGGAATGTTCGTAGATCAACAAGGACAAGGCATCATCCTAATTGGTATGGTAATCCTGTTTTGACTGTCATGTTAATGGACCATGGTGAACCATCAACCTACAAAGAAGCAATGGAAGGCCCTGAGTCCGAGAAATGGCTGGAAGCCATGAAATCAGAAATGGGATCCATGTATGAGAACAAAGTATGGACTTTGGTAGATATTCCCAATAACCGCAAGGCCGTTGAGAATAAATGGATCTATAAGAAAAAGACGGACGCTAACGGAAACATTACCGTCTACAAAGCTCGACTTGTCGCAAAGGGGTTTCGACAAATTCCAGGAGTGGACTACGATGAGACCTTCTCTTCCGTAGCGATGCTTAAGTCTATTCGGGTTTTACAAGCAATTGCTGCACATTTCAATTACGAAATATGGTAGATGGATGTTAAACCCGCGTTCCTTAATGGTAACATTGAGGAAGAGTTGTACATGGTGCAACCGGAGGGTTTTACAGATCAAGGATGCTGGTATGGTATGCAAACTTCAGCGGTCCATTTATGGGCTGAAGCAAGCATCTCAGAGCTGGAATCTTCGCTTTGATGAAGTTATCAAAGGTTTTGGATTTGTCCAAAATAAGAAAAATCCTGCATTTATAAGAAACTAAGTGGAAGCAGTGTGGCATTTTTAGTACTATATGTGGATGACATATTATTAATGGGAAATGATCTAAATCTTCTAAGTAGCGTAAAGGAATATTTAAACAGTAAATTTTCCATGAAAGACCTCGGTGAAGGTGCATATATATTGGGCATCAAAATCTATAGAGATAGATCTAGGCGCCTGATAGCATTAAATCAGACCACCTACATTGACAAGATGCTAAGTAAGTATAGCATGGATAATGCAAAGAAAGGTTCTTTGCCTATTCTCAAAGGTAGGAAGTTGAGCAAGGCTCAATGTCCAGTGACGGATGAAGAGATAGAGAACATGAAAGATGTTCCCTATGCTTCAGCCGTGGGCTCCATCATGTATGCGATGCTATGTACGCGTCCTGATATAGCACTGGCCATCAGCATGGCAGGTAGATTCCAAAGTAATCCTGGAAAGGAACATTGGATGACTGTCAAAGGTACATTAAAAATACCTGAAGAGAACTAAGGATATGTCCTTGGTGTATGGAGGAATCGAGGAAGAACTGGCCGTAATGGGTTACGTTCATGCAAGTTATGACTCAGATCCAGATGACCATAAGTCTCAATCTGGATATGTGTTTTTGTTGAACGGTGGCGCCGTGAGCTGGAGAAGCGGGAAGCAATCTTCGATAGCTCAATCTATAATGGAGTCGGAGTATATGGCTGCTGCTGACGGCCAATGAGGCTGTTTGGCTAAGGGAGTTTGTTACTGAACTCGGTGTGTTCCCTAGCATGCGTGACCATGTGAACATCCTTTGTGACAACACGGGTGCCATTGCAAATGCAAAGGATCCAAGGAACCACTCCGTCGCCAAACATATACCCCGACGTTACCATGTCATCACGGAACATGTTCAGGATGGCAAGGTTATAATTAGCAAGGTAGACACGGATATGAATGTGGCAGATCCATTGACGAAGCCTCTCCAGAGCGAGAAACATGAGCAGCATCGGGAAGCGATAGGAATTCGTGTAATACCTGGTGTAAACATGTAACTTGTAAACTAGATTAATGTGTACTCTAATGCAAGTGGGAGACTGAAGGAGATATGCCCTAGAGACAATTAATAAAGAGTTATTTTTTGTCATATCTCTATTTGTTCATAATTGTATTATGTCATGCTATAATTGTATTAAGCGGAAACATTAATACATGTGTGATATAATAGTATAAGGGTCCCTAGTATGCTCTATGTACTAGTCTATTGGTCGATGGATGGCTGAGGTTTCCCAGCCATGCGATAGGAGTATCGATTGACAATAGAGTCATGTCATTGGAGAATGACATGATGGACATTCGCCATACGATTATTATAATGCGATCAATTCACGATACCTTACATTATAATAATTGTGAAACGTTGTAGCATTATCCTTAGGACCGTGAGATCGTTTCCGATTCACTACTTCTTGATGGGTGCTTTGAGAACACCAACCGTCGGACCGTAACAGGGCGACTATAAAAGTGTGCCTTGGGTCTCTGGATGGGGTAGGTGATAGGATTGATCAACAGCGGGATTTGTTCGTCCATGTGAATGGATAGATACATCTTAGGGCCCACTCGGTGATGTTGTGATCAGAAACCCTGCAGGTATGTGACTAGGTCACGGGATCACAATGACACGGGAACGAGTAAATGGGATTCATCGGGAGCGAGGTTGGGTATGGAGTTACCCGTGATCGGACCTCGGATGAATTGGTATCATAGAACAAAGGGATAGTTACAAGCAAGTTTAATGGTTCAGCTATGATGATAGTCGTGGGAGCATAGGGGTTAATTATGTGGTGGTCAGACTGCATAATTAATCATTGATCGGAGAGGAGTCTCAATCATGTCTATGCATCCCTCGAACCGTTGGCGAAACACGCTAGCGAGGTGAAGACCTATATGGTTGATAAAGACCGAAGGAATTAGAGAGAAATTAGTTCGGAATTGTTCCGAGGAGAAACCGGAATTGTTCCGGAGTGTCTGGGAATGAGAGATATTGATTAAATGTATTTAATAATACTAATTATATATGGAGATATTTAATAATGTATTTATTAATCATTTAATTAATTATGAAAAGGTATTGGGCCAATTTGGGGCCCAATAAGGATGGCCCCCCAAACCCCCAAGTGGGGAATGGGGAGGAGGGCCATCAAGGAGGGCCGGCCCACCCCCCATGCGCCCCCAAACCCTAGGGTTTGGCCGGAGGCTTGGAGGGGGTTGGTGGCTGCCCCTTGGGCGCCTATATAAACCCCCCCACCCTCTCCTCTCTCATTCATCCCTTGGCCATTTGCCCTCCTCTCTCTCCCTCTCTTCTCTTCGGAGTTGTCTCACAATTGAGACGGGCTTAGGAGGAAGGGAAACTCACCTCCGGCACGCTGCTGTGCTGGAAGAGCTTCAGGTCTTCTTCAACCTCTTCCGCTGCATCCGCTGATCCGGAAGCTCGGAGGGGAGATCTTCATCACCGCTAGCCTGCAGAGCCTCGAGGTGCTGCACGTGTGGCACTCGTCATCGAGCTGTTCGGCTACACGACCCTGAGGTCGGCGATGACATTGTCTTCATCGACAATGCTTGTGCGGGAGCGTAATCCCCGCTTACGGTCTTCGAGGGTATGTATTCGTATCGTTATTCCTGTATTATACATCTAGCATAGTATTCACCTGGGTAAGGGTAGAGAAAATTTATTGTTTTCTGCTACGATTCCCTTTACCGACATGGTTTGTGGCCATGAACTGTGCCAAAGCCGGTCTGCCAAGCAGGGCATGGTACGGGCTGGCGAGGTCCACCACTTCGAACTCGAGAGACTCGGTTCTGCAGTTGAGTGTAACAGCCCCAACTTGGTTATGAAAAATACGAAGAAATTTTTTTCTTTTGTTTCCATGTTTGCATCATAGCATCCATATGCAATTGCCATTTCAAGCTCACACATGGAAACAAATTGAAGTGGGGAAGTAAACTTCCCAAGCAACAAAACCCAATGCAAAGGCTTAACTTGTCAACCTACTTGTGTTGGACTTCCAACTTTGAGGAAGTTCCAAATGACATGTTCTCACCTTTTCTCAAAATCCAAATATTTCCAAAATAGAAATTGCAATTGAGAATCCACTTTTGACTTAACTCAATTCCAAATTTGGAACCAAGTAAGCTTTCCAAATTCAAACCAAATTCATGGGGAGTTTCATTAACATGATTGGGATCTTCCATGATTAAATTCACTAATTTTGGGAATTGTTAAAAATGCCCCAATTAAATACATTTTGGAAATTGCTCCAATTTACCCTATTTAAAAGCTATGAACAAATGTTGGTCAAAATAAATTATTTGACCTCATCAATTTTTGTGGAGGTCCTAAAGATTAATTCTAGCTTATCTGAATTTTTCTGGGATTTTAGAAAGTGTCCTGGGGTTCTAATTAAATAGTTAAACCCTGCTGTTGGACCTGTCTGTAATTCTTTTAAATGCAGCCGGGGGGTTTTTCGGAAATTGGTCATCGACACGGTGGAGGTCATGGCACTGGAGCCATGCCGCCACCTTCCCCTTGCCCATGCCGCACACCGCAGTGGCAGTTGGAGGTCTAGGAGGCCCCCTCCACCTCTACCTGCTCCCCCTCTGCCTCCTCTCTCCATTCCTCCCCTTTTCCTTCCGGATCGAGGCCTCTCTCTCTCTCCCGAGCTCCTCCGGTTCCACCGCCATTACCGAGCTCAACGCCGTCGTCCCGGGCCGCCCCGCACGAATCGACGGCCGCAGCGAGTTTCACCGCATCCTCGTCGTCCTCCCAGGCCACGGAATCGAGCCGGGGTGGTCGGGAATCGACGAATTCGTCGTCGACATCCCGCCTCGGACGAGCCGCTCGCCGGCCGATTCCCGGCGACCCTGACCCTCCGCGCCGTCGCCGTCCACCCCATCGGGCTTGGGTGAGCTCCTCCCTCCCCCTAGGCCTCTACTGCCCCCTCTCCCGCTCCCTGTTTCCCCTCCTCGCCGCCGTTTGGCCGCCGTCGGCCGCCGGCGCCCCGCACACGCACGTCAGCGCGCCCGGCCTGCCCCCCCCCGGCCTGGCCGACTCTGTGGCCGGGGCCTCTCGGGCCCCTGCCCGGCCATCTGGGCCGGCCTGGTGGCCGGGGCTTCTCGGTGTGTGGCCCGGCCATAATGGCCGGCCTGCACCCGGCCTGGCCGGCCTGCCAGGGAATTTTGTCCCTCTTTTTTTTTATTTAAGCTGAATTAAAAACGTTAATATCTTTTCGAATAATGCATCAAAAATTGCAAACCAAATATCAAAATGTTCAGCAAAACAAACCCTACGTTATAGAATCATGGTAACAGTCTTTTGGAATTCTAATCTTGCTGATTATGTGGGAATTCCTAAAATGGTAAAAATGAGACCTAATCGGGAAAAATCATATTCCGATAAATATTGTTCCAAAAATTATAAATAAAATATTGAAGTGATCACCATGACAAATGCTATCAAACCATGCATTTATCCCATCATGATCACAAATCCTTATTTGATGTTATTCATATTTTGATAAAATGAGTTGAATTCATTTATTTATTTAATTTGCTATTTATTCATTGGTACTCCAAAAATTACAATTAAAATACCAAAATGATCGGAATAACGAACCCTATCCATTCATGTCATGATCATGCATATTGAGCCACTTCTATAATAAATTAATAATTTTATAAGATTGTGGTCACTAAGATAAATATGGGGTTGGTTCCAAATAATTGCACTAATTATTGGGCCCCTCGTTTAAATTTGCTTTTAATTTATATAATAATATGGCTGCATCAATTGGACATGTCATCATGTGTTTGCGCATTGCACCTTGTGATCGTGTGATTTATGTGTTCTTTGCTTTCTTTTGGGTATCGATAGATTCCGGAGCCGAGGGTCTCTCTAATTACCCCGACGAGCAATACTACGCTACCCGGCAGCAAGGCAAGAGATAACCTAACCTTCTTGGCATCTAGCATCCTATGATTTTATCAAATTATTTTATCCACCATAATATTGCATGCGGTTCAAATGTCTCTTTTGGTAAATAGATAGAATCCTATGAATGCATGTCTCTTCCCCGAGCCAATCACATGTATCCCTACCTATGAACCCTAGTGTTGATGTGTTGGCCGGATACGAAGTATAATTGCCGGTTATATGCTTATCCATGCTTAGACATGCTTAGTTGCAATACTAGTTGTGTCCGTTGTTTATTTCCATAATTGTTGTTAAAGATGGAATGATGCGGACTTGGTGGATATGTGTGGTGCTTAATTAAAATGCTAAGTAGGCTTGGGTGAGTTGCCATCGGGGATGGTGTTTTGCCTCACTCTAGCCCCTAGGTGCGAGTTCTTTACCTCTTGAACCAAGACGAGCGTGCTGCCATTGGTGGGTGTATGGGCGCCTTACTGACCAAATAATTTGTGAGGGCGTATCCAAGGGTCCTCTAGTTTGCTATTTCCATTTGCCGTGTGTGTGAGCGGAAAAAGGATGATGAGGATGGTGGTGTTAGGATGTGGCGATGGGGCAGGGGCTGAGGCTGGGTAAACTTGCCCTGTGGCCACAGATGACTCTTGGATAGTCTCATGCATTGTAAAGGTCTAACCGCGCCCGCTTGCCGGCCTTCCCCGGAAGAGGGCCAACTAGGTGAGCCGGACGGTACCAATGGGTAAAATAGTACACCCCTGCAGGGTAAATCTTTTCGAAAAGCCGTGTCCACGGTTATGGACAACTTGGGAATAGACGATAAGACCATAGAGAATCTTAACCTAATTGATATGGCAGCTAAAGGTTGCATAATCAACGTGTGATAAGGGTTCACTTCCTCGAGGGTGATTCGAGGGGGTGCCTTGGTGGAGATGAGAGTGGTTGGTTACAAAAGGGTTCGATGAGAACCAAAGTTGACAAATGTTTACTCTCTTACCCCGTTTATAAAAATATTCTGAGTAGACGAATGCCTTGTGTCATTTATGTTTCGGTTTATGAAAATTTAGCTTTATGCAAAAGAAATACATATAAAGCTTTAGAGCCTCCGTCAGTCATTGGGCCTATATCGCCCTACTAAACTTGCGAGTACATCGTACTCAGTCTCTCTTTGCTGCCTCTATGTTTTGTATTTCAGAGGAGGACGACACCGAGCAACTAGGTGGTTTCTTCGTTGACGTCGACTACTAGTCTGGGGTTCCCAGGTGGCAGCTTGGGACCGTGGAACAAGCTGGCTTGGGTGATGTTTATTGTAGGCCTCTTAGGCCATATATTTGCTTCTTGTTGTTAGACAACACTACCCGCTTCCGCTTGTTGAATTGATGGATCTGTGATCCTTTTGTTTGTAATATTTGTATTCTCCTCGTTATATGAGTTGCTATATAAATGTTTTGTGTCGTAGAGTCATGCTTTGTGCCAGTTCTGTTCCACAAGTCTCGATCTTTGTTTTATACATTGATGGTTGTGTTGCTTACATAGCCTCTCTGTATAATTCCGGGGTCGGGGCGTTACAAGTTGGTATCAGAGCAGGACTGCCTGTAGGAAACCCTTTCTTTTGGTCGATGTCGAGTCTAGTGAAAATTATTTTCAACCTAAAAATGAGTTGTGAAAACCTTCTTAGGATTCTTTTTGCTTCTCATCCAACTCGCTCTACTCTGATTCTTACCTCTATTTGTTTTGTGCTTGGTGTCGATGTTTAGGATCTCGGGGTTGGGTTCCTACCTTTAGTTACTAGTTATCCTTACTCCTCTGCCAACCCTAAAACATGAAGAAAGGAAGTATGATGGTTCGTCAAAATATTTCTTTGCTTTAGCCCAAGATCTTGAACCGAAGGTCCCGGATTGTGCTAGGGCTCCGGTGTAATTATTCATGAGGGCTGTCACCCTTGTGAGTGTTATGCTATTGTGGGTCCCAGTGCATGAAGCTGATCTTTAACCCAAGATCTTTCTGTTGAACCCTGATGTTATTTATCTATATCTGGAAGCAACAATGATCTATCCTATCTGTCAGAATTGGTTACTAACTTGTCGTTGTTCCAATTCTTCAGAATGGCTCCTACCCGCCGTGGGGAACATAGCAGCCCTGACCCACCGCCGCCACCCTCAATGGCGGAGGTGATGATGGCTATCGAGCAAAGCCGTCTGCGCAATGAGCGGTTGCTCGAGCAGCTGGTCCAGCAGGGGCCAGGAGGAACACGGACTGCACCACTCTCAACCAGTTCTTGCGGTCCCAACCTCCCACTTTCTCCGAGGCTAAGGAGCCGCTTGATGCGGACGATTGGCTTCGGGCTATCGAGCGCAAGTTCGCCGCTCTTCACGTTCCGGCGGCAGAACATGTCAATTTCGCCACCTACCTTCTGGAGGGAGCCGCCGGCTCCTGGTGGGAGAGCCACGTGGCAATGGTCGCCGCGGGCCATGTTGTCACATGGGAGGAGTTCCGCACCGCCTTCCGTGCGGCGTACATCCCCAAGCCCATCCTCGAGCTCAAGAGGCGGGAGTTCCTGGATCTAACCCAGGGACGCATGGACGTCCAGTCCTATGGACGGGAGTTCAACCACCTCTCCCGTTACGCCCCTCGGGACGTGACGAATGATGAGGACAAGCAATACCTCTTCCGCAAGGGGCTCGCACCTCGTCTCCGATACGAGCTCCTGCCCTTCAAGTTCACCTCCTACCAAGAGCTCTACAACCAGGCTCTCACCATGGAGCAGGGTAGGAAGGAGCTGGAGGCTTCTAAGAGGCCAGCTCCAGCTGATCACCAGAGCTCCTCTTCTACTGAAGGCAAGAAGCGCAAGGTATTTGTGCCTTTCAGCACCGTGCCTAAGGCGCCCTTCGCGCCGAAGCCCACCGGGTACCTGCCACCTCCGCCTCGCCCAGCTACTTCGACCTTGGGTGCGGGTGGAAGTGTGTACCACCCTCAGCTGCCTCCACCACCGCAGAGGCCCACTTGTTTCAGCTGTGGTCAGACGGGGCACTTCTCCAGGGAGTGTCCCCAGAAGGCACCGGCTACCTCAGCACCGGCACCTGCTCCCTCTACACCAGCCGCCAAGGCCGTGCCCATCAGCCGTGGTCGCCTAAACCACATCTCGGCTGAAGGAGTTGAACGGGACCCCCGTGTTCTCATGGGTATGCTTCGAATCAATGATTCTCCAGCCTCAGTCTTATTTGATTCTGGAGCATCGCATTCATTCATATCCATATCGTATGCACTCAACCATCAAATACCGTTTGAGGATATGGACTCTCTGTTAGTGGTCAAGACCCCAGGCTCTAGTTGGCACGCTCACTGGATGTCTCCGGAGGTTCAGATTTCTATAGCGACAATTCCTTTTCCGTTTTCATTGATAGCACTGAAGTCAGTGGGGTTAGATGTCATTCTGGGCATGGATTGGCTAGTCACATATCAGGCCAAGCTAGATTGTATTGCCAAGACTATCACACTAAACCACCCAACCTATGGACTAGTGCGCTACTGGTCCCCTACTTCCGTAACTCCGTCCACTGCCACTCCCCACTCCCGGAAGATCAGTCCTATTTTCCTGGAGGGTATCACCCCACCTGAGATACATGAGGTGGTTGTGGTGTGTGACTTCCCCGATATTTTTCCTGAAGAATTGCCTGGCATGCCACCTGATCGAAGTGTGGATTTCGTCATTGAATTGGTTCCAGTAACCGCCCCAACTTCCAGGAGGCCTTACCGCATGCCAGCGGAAGAACTAACGGAATTGAAGAAGCAACTTGATGAACTGCTGGAAAAGGAATTCGTCCGTCCGAGTAGCTCGCCTTGGGGCTGTCCGGTCATCTTTGTCAAAGAAAGGAATACCAATGATCCTCGACTGGTTGTTGATTACCGCCCTTTGACTGCGGTGACCGTCAAGGACAAGTATCCTATTCCTCGAATAGCTGACCTATTCGATCATCTAGCCGGTGCAACGGTATTTTCCAAAATGGATTTGAGGTCAGGCTACCATCAAATTAAAATCCGAAAGGAGGATATTCCGAAGACGACTTTCACTACTCAATATGGCTTATATGAGTATACCCCGGCAGAAAAGTTACTATGACACACACCATCAAAAAGTTCACTATGAAATTGGTGATAAGCTTATCCTCGAGTCTCTCCTCTCCGAGGTGTTCGTCGCTTCGGAATCAAGGGCAAATTAGCACCCCGCTATGTTGGCCCTTTCACCGTCCTAGCCAAGCAAGGAGATCTCTCCTATCAGCTTGTGTTGCCTACCAATTTCCCGAATGATCATGAGGTGTTCCATGTTTCCCTCTTCCTACTCTAGGAATCTCGGGGCGAGATTCTTGTAAGGGGGGTAGAATTGTAACAGCCCCAACTTGGTTATGAAAAATACGAAGAATTTTTTTTCTTTTGTTTCCATGTTTGCATCATAGCATCCATATGCAATTGCCATTTCAAGCTCACACATGGAAACAAATTGAAGTGGGGAAGTAAACTTCCCAAGCAACAAAACCCAATGCAAAGGCTTAACTTGTCAACCTACTTGTGTTGGACTTCCAACTTTGAGGAAGTTCCAAATGACATGTTCTCACCTTTTCTCAAAATCCAAATATTTCCAAAATAGAAATTGCAATTGAGAATCCACTTTTGACTTAACTCAATTCCAAATTTGGAACCAAGTAAGCTTTCCAAATTCAAACCAAATTCATGGGGAGTTTCATTAACATGATTGGGATCTTCCATGATTAAATTCACTAATTTTGGGAATTGTTAAAAATGCCCCAATTAAATACATTTTGGAAATTGCTCCAATTTACCCTATTTAAAAGCTATGAACAAATGTTGGTCAAAATAAATTATTTGACCTCATCAATTTTTGTGGAGGTCCTAAAGATTAATTCTAGCTTATCTGAATTTTTCTGGGATTTTAGAAAGTGTCCTGGGGTTCTAATTAAATAGTTAAACCCTGCTGTTGGACCTGTCTGTAATTCTTTTAAATGCAGCCGGGGGGTTTTTCGGAAATTGGTCATCGACACGGTGGAGGTCATGGCACTGGAGCCATGCCGCCACCTTCCCCTTGCCCATGCCGCACACCGCAGTGGCAGTTGGAGGTCTAGGAGGCCCCCTCCACCTCTACCTGCTCCCCCTCTGCCTCCTCTCTCCATTCCTCCCCTTTTCCTTCCGGATCGAGGCCTCTCTCTCTCTCCCGAGCTCCTCCGGTTCCACCGCCATTACCGAGCTCAACGCCGTCGTCCCGGGCCGCCCCGCACGAATCGACGGCCGCAGCGAGTTTCACCGCATCCTCGTCGTCCTCCCAGGCCACGGAATCGAGCCGGGGTGGTCGGGAATCGACGAATTCGTCGTCGACATCCCGCCTCGGACGAGCCGCTCGCCGGCCGATTCCCGGCGACCCTGACCCTCCGCGCCGTCGCCGTCCACCCCATCGGGCTTGGGTGAGCTCCTCCCTCCCCCTAGGCCTCTACTGCCCCCTCTCCCGCTCCCTGTTTCCCCTCCTCGCCGCCGTTTGGCCGCCGTCGGCCGCCGGCGCCCCGCACACGCACGTCAGCGCGCCCGGCCTGCCCCCCCCCCCCCGGCCTGGCCGACTCTGTGGCCGGGGCCTCTCGGGCCCCTGCCCGGCCATCTGGGCCGGCCTGGTGGCCGGGGCTTCTCGGTGTGTGGCCCGGCCATAATGGCCGGCCTGCACCCGGCCTGGCCGGCCTGCCAGGGAATTTTGTCCCTCTTTTTTTTATTTAAGCTGAATTAAAAACGTTAATATCTTTTCGAATAATGCATCAAAAATTGCAAACCAAATATCAAAATGTTCAGCAAAACAAACCCTACGTTATAGAATCATGGTAACAGTCTTTTGGAATTCTAATCTTGCTGATTATGTGGGAATTCCTAAAATGGTAAAAATGAGACCTAATCGGGAAAAATCATATTCCGATAAATATTGTTCCAAAAATTATAAATAAAATATTGAAGTGATCACCATGACAAATGCTATCAAACCATGCACTTATCCCATCATGATCACAAATCCTTATTTGATGTTATTCATATTTTGATAAAATGAGTTGAATTCATTTATTTATTTAATTTGCTATTTATTCATTGGTACTCCAAAAATTACAATTAAAATACCAAAATGATCGGAATAACGAACCCTATCCATTCATGTCATGATCATGCATATTGAGCCACTTCTATAATAAATTAATAATTTTATAAGATTGTGGTCACTAAGATAAATATGGGGTTGGTTCCAAATAATTGCACTAATTATTGGGCCCCTCGTTTAAATTTGCTTTTAATTTATATAATAATATGGCTGCATCAATTGGACATGTCATCATGTGTTTGCGCATTGCACCTTGTGATCGTGTGATTTATGTGTTCTTTGCTTTCTTTTGGGTATCGATAGATTCCGGAGCCGAGGGTCTCTCTAATTACCCCGACGAGCAATACTACGCTACCCGGCAGCAAGGCAAGAGATAACCTAACCTTCTTGGCATCTAGCATCCTATGATTTTATCAAATTATTTTATCCACCATAATATTGCATGCGGTTCAAATGTCTCTTTTGGTAAATAGATAGAATCCTATGAATGCATGTCTCTTCCCCGAGCCAATCACATGTATCCCTACCTATGAACCCTAGTGTTGATGTGTTGGCCGGATACGAAGTATAATTGCCGGTTATATGCTTATCCATGCTTAGACATGCTTAGTTGCAATACTAGTTGTGTCCGTTGTTTATTTCCATAATTGTTGTTAAAGATGGAATGATGCGGACTTGGTGGATATGTGTGGTGCTTAATTAAAATGCTAAGTAGGCTTGGGTGAGTTGCCATCGGGGATGGTGTTTTGCCTCACTCTAGCCCCTAGGTGCGAGTTCTTTACCTCTTGAACCAAGACGAGCGTGCTGCCATTGGTGGGTGTATGGGCGCCTTACTGACCAAATAATTTGTGAGGGCGTATCCAAGGGTCCTCTAGTTTGCTATTTCCATTTGCCGTGTGTGTGAGCGGAAAAAGGATGATGAGGATGGTGGTGTTAGGATGTGGCGATGGGGCAGGGGCTGAGGCTGGGTAAACTTGCCCTGTGGCCACAGATGACTCTTGGATAGTCTCATGCATTGTAAAGGTCTAACCGCGCCCGCTTGCCGGCCTTCCCCGGAAGAGGGCCAACTAGGTGAGCCGGACGGTACCAATGGGTAAAATAGTACACCCCTGCAGGGTAAATCTTTTCGAAAAGCCGTGTCCACGGTTATGGACAACTTGGGAATAGACGATAAGACCATAGAGAATCTTAACCTAATTGATATGGCAGCTAAAGGTTGCATAATCAACGTGTGATAAGGGTTCACTTCCTCGAGGGTGATTCGAGGGGGTGCCTTGGTGGAGATGAGAGTGGTTGGTTACAAAAGGGTTCGATGAGAACCAAAGTTGACAAATGTTTACTCTCTTACCCCGTTTATAAAAATATTCTGAGTAGACGAATGCCTTGTGTCATTTATGTTTCGGTTTATGAAAATTTAGCTTTATGCAAAAGAAATACATATAAAGCTTTAGAGCCTCCGTCAGTCATTGGGCCTATATCGCCCTACTAAACTTGCGAGTACATCGTACTCAGTCTCTCTTTGCTGCCTCTATGTTTTGTATTTCAGAGGAGGACGACACCGAGCAACTAGGTGGTTTCTTCGTTGACGTCGACTACTAGTCTGGGGTTCCCAGGTGGCAGCTTGGGACCGTGGAACAAGCTGGCTTGGGTGATGTTTATTGTAGGCCTCTTAGGCCATATATTTGCTTCTTGTTGTTAGACAACACTACCCGCTTCCGCTTGTTGAATTGATGGATCTGTGATCCTTTTGTTTGTAATATTTGTATTCTCCTCGTTATATGAGTTGCTATATAAATGTTTTGTGTCGTAGAGTCATGCTTTGTGCCAGTTCTGTTCCACAAGTCTCGATCTTTGTTTTATACATTGATGGTTGTGTTGCTTACATAGCCTCTCTGTATAATTCCGGGGTCGGGGCGTTACATTGAGCTTGGTGCCGAACATGACATCCAGGCGTACTTTGCCCATGGGGGCGCATGAGATGCCCGGCACAATGCCATGGAATGTCGTGCGACTGGGAGCTAGCATGTTTGGCGTGATGCCCATCTTTACAGCACTGTCCCAGTACAAGATGTTGATGTTGCTTCCATTATCGATCAGTACCTTGGTGAACTTGATGTTCAGTCCAGGCCCATATAATGTCGGATCTACTGGGTTAGGCATGACCTTGGGGTGGTCCTTCCTGCTCCAATCATGCGGCTATTCTGAGCCATACATGTACTTCTGGACGGCCGGCATAACGGCATTGACCTCCATGTACCGGCGTCTCTGGCTCTGCTTGTCATTGGACTCAGTCGTGAAAACCAAGTAATGGTTTCGCCCAGTATGACCGATGTTCGGGTTTGGCTGGTTCACCCCGATCTGCATCGCTTCTTCCGACTGGCCGCCTTCATCTCCGGCATAGGGTCCAAGCTGCTGCTGAGCTAGTGCGGGATGATTCCCGACATAAACCCCCTGCTGCTGAGCCTGTATTGCCGGATTCCCGACATACTGGCCCTGCTGGTGCTGCTGTACCGGCATTGCTTGCACATTTGCCTCAGACAAGGGCGGTGCCGGAGGCAGAGCCTCCTGCTTCCACATGCGCTGCATCCAGCTGCAGTTCCGGGTCGTGTGATTGGCTGGCTTGCCCGGGTTCGAGGTGTGGAATGCACACGGCCGATCCAGCATCACATCATAAGTATACTTCTGCTTTTCCTGCCAGGGCTTCTTTTCCGCCCAAGGCTTCTTTCCAAATCCTCCACCATTTTTCTCCCATGGCTTCTTCTGTGCCCATGGCTGCTCGCCCTGCTTCTGGCGCTGAGCATTTCCGGCATCGGGCTGATCTGCCTCGATAGCGGCAACCTGATTGTACAGATATGCCGGCCTTTCATGGTTTCTCTTCTGCCGGAAATCCGTGCGTCCTTGCCCCCCAGATGTGTCGGCCCCCTGAAAGGTTTCCACCAGGGTGGGCATCTCATCTGCCTGCTGAGTCGGGTCACCCAACGCATAGTTATCGGCGATGCGGATTGTTTCAGCCAGCGTCTTCGGGTTATCCCTTCGCAATTGTTGCCACAGCATGGAGCCATGCCGACAT
Organism: Puccinellia tenuiflora; assembly: GCA_012064385.1. Classification (NCBI taxonomy): domain Eukaryota; kingdom Viridiplantae; phylum Streptophyta; class Magnoliopsida; order Poales; family Poaceae; genus Puccinellia; species Puccinellia tenuiflora. The sequence goes on along the minus strand of QRDG01002483.1, from coordinate 1,306,108 downwards.
CCATTCGCGAACCAGCCTATGGCCTGGGAGTCCTCTACCCCCTCACATGAGTTCCGGGTTTGAGTCCAGCGAATCAACCAATCCCGGTCGGTCTCGTTCGGCCTCTGCTTGCAGTCAGCTAACTGCTGAGGGCGATTAGGCCTCTTGTATGTGCTGGCGAAGTTTGCCGTGAAGGCGTCTTCGAAGTCTTGCCAGCACCGGATGCTTCCGGGCTGCAGGTTGTTCAGCCAAATCCTGGCTGTCCCTTCCAACATTTGCGGCACGTAGCGGACCGCCCAGTTCCGGTCTCCTCCAGCCACAAAGACAACTGTGAGGTAGTCATTGATCCAGTCTTCCGGCTTGGTACTACCGTTGTACCTCCTAGTCTCCCGAGGTAGCTGGAAACCTCGGAGAGTCCGCTGGTTCAAGATACGGGGCCCGAAACATGCCGGACCCGGCGGACCCTGCTGATCCAGCTCATCCTGATCGTAGATCTGATAAAGATAGTTGCGAGCATCCTCAGGCTCAAGCTCGCGCGCACCGACCCTCTCTCCTAGAGGTGGGGCACGCGCCAGTGCATTGGGCCGGTAATATCCGGCATTGCCGATGTCGGCGTGGTCGTCCTCGTAGTCGTCCCGACGCTGATGTCGGTTGACTGCCCTGGCCCCTTGGTTGGGCCACGGCGGGCGTCCTGCTGGACGTTGAGGAGGCTGACCTCCATTTTCTTCCGAGTCGCCTCTCTGTTCGAACTCGGCACCCTGACCGGCATTGCGTCGTCCGACATTCGCGCGACCGACATTGCCGCGTGCGGCGCTGCGGCCTCCGGCACTGTGGCTCTCGGCATCAGCGTCTCCGGCATTGGCGATCGCAGGATCATAGATCTGTAGCTACCGGTTCCTTCTCCCCGAGCTCAGACTTGGCTCGAGGGTATGCCGGGAATGCGGCGACGACACCGCAGCGACCAACTTCCCCTTAGCCGAATGAATGACCTAGGACGAAGCTCCTGCAGTGGGAAATTTCTTTGCCAATTTCTTGTTTTGGCGGTTAGCTACAGCTAGCAATTCAGTAACTCGGGCCTGCTGCTTAAGCAGGGCATCACCGGTCAGATGGGGCAGTTCCTCTGCCACCGCTTGTGCTGCTCTCATGTTCTTAGCTGGAGTACTATACTTAGGTTCTCAAGTAGATGTATAGCTACCCGACACACTAGTATCTCTAGTACTTGACTCAGCTACCTTAGCAAAATCTCTACTCAAGTTCTTGCCCTTATCCTTGGCAGCTACAGCTACTCTAGGTGTTACCGGCTTAAAGCCGTTAGCTTTGTTGTATTCACGCATACGCATCTCCATATCGTGTTTCATGCGAGATACCTCTTTAGTTTCCGTGAGAAGTTGCAGCCGACGCTTCTCGAGCTTAGCGGCTGTCAGCACTAGATTGGCACCGAGATCCACTGGCGATGCCAGCTTCTCGATGGTGGCGTGAAGAGGACTCGGCACGGCCAGAACGCGGGAGGTGCTGGCCCGGTTCTCCGGCTTCTCGCAAGGAGGCTTGCTGCAACGTGGAGTCTGCTCTGGATATTCCTCCTCATCGGCACCTACTGTGCCGGCGTCCGCGGGAGCGATGCACATGACCTCGCAGGTGGCCGGGCGATCGGTACGCCGGCCATGAACTGCAAAGTGCGAAGGGGGATCCGCTGCAACGTGCACGTTGTCGGGAAAGGCGCGATGGCGCGTCGTCACGACGTAGACCTCGAAGGTGCCGAAGTTGACGACGCAGCCGTTGAGAGGCAGCGCACCACCGCTGTTGGTGATGCTGAGAGTGTTGTCGATGAAGAAGCGTAGATCGCTGAGGTAGGCCACCTGCCCGGAGACGACCCGCTCACCTGAGGGAAGAAGATTTCCCATCCGGATGTGAACTCCAGCCAGCGCCGATGCCGCCCCCCACGGTAGGCGCCAACTATCGTGGTGGTGTCACGGCAGATGCCATGGGTAGGCTTGAGTTGGGGCCAAGTCCTACACTGGTGGCACCGGGGAGGGTGTGCATGCTCGTATGCATGCGAAGGAGCTCAGGTGACACGGGTAGTACCCAAGTTCAGGGCCCTCGTATGGAGGTAAAACCCATACTCCTGCTTGTCTGTCTCTTACTCTCTATGCGATGGATAGGTTGATATAATGTTGTTCTCTTAACCTAGCTAGAGGTAGAAGAAGAAGTGTCTAAAGCTTAGAGGCTTGAATCAAGATCCCTCACATAGGAGGTCCTGCCCTCCCTTATATAGTGGGAGGGAAGGTTACAAGTTAGAAACCCTAGAGGGGGAAAAGACTTCTTGGCCCTTGGTAGTGCGCCTGTGGCACCTGCGGCGCCTGCTGGCCATTACCCGAAATGGGTACCTGTTGGCATGCGGCATCCTCCTGGCCGACGTCTGCGTCTTTGCTATTCTTAGCTCTCCCGGGCTGTTGTGCCCGCCATAGCAGAGCAGGATGCCGTTGCCTCCCTTTGTCTGTAGCTTCACGTGACGGACACGTTCTTGCACGCTCCCTCCATGCTCCTGGCACGCGCCTCGCCATGCCACGTAGGATCCGGCATTGTCACTCGGCATACTTCGGGTGGCCCCATGCCAGGTGGCCGTCCTCCGTGGCGACTTATGTCGGTATGGTTCCTTGAGCGTATCATGAGGCGTAGACCTCCCGCTATCGTCATTGCATCACTCTCCGGCATCACATATGCCGGTCTGGGTATGCCGGTTCTGGCATGTCGGTCGAGCCTGTGTCGGTTATCCCGACGTAGACCATCACTTGGCCATGACTTTGGCCTACCGGGGGTTAGCCCCCCGACAACCCCTAAATTGCAGCTACTGATATCAGTACTATGTTGTTTGATCTAAGCCATGTGTATAAGTTAGGACTAAGGCTTTGTAAATCCCTGTCTACCGTTATGCAGCTAACTTGAAAACATCTATGTCCATAAAAAAAAACTTTTTACCTGCCTTCTTATTTACCTGCTAATAACAATGGTGCATGCGAACTGAACGGCAGTACATTTGTTTCTCTTTCGTACTGTTATGCAGCTAACATGAAAACATCTACGTCCATAAAAAAAGATCGTGTTTATCCCTTTTGTTCTTCTTAATCTAATTCATCGTGCCAGTTTAACGGGGTCGTGCGCCAAGGCGCACCCCCAAATCTAGTTAACAAAATAATCTCCCCTCTTCCATGCACTAGGCTGGTCTCCGGTAGGTTTACCAACTTACCATCACGTGGTCGCGCGACGTGCTACAATCCTCACATTGTTTATCCATGGCCTTTGTGGTTAGGCACTCGGTCACAGTCGAAGCTGCAGTTGCTACTCGCTAGCTGACCTTCTGATTCGTATGGATGATGAATTGATGATGGTGGAGAGGAGATACCTTTGTTATGTGTCCCTTCTTCATTGTGTTACTCCCCGACATCAAAAGAATACTTTGTCATAACGTAAAGGTTGATCAAAGTGTATTTCATGTACTTTGGAAGGTATTTGTTGGGTTGCACGAATCAAGACTCGAATTTATCCATCCATGTGACGGAAAGATATTCTTTGAGCCCACTCGGTAATAACGTAACATAAGTTTGCAAGCACGTGAGCAATGAAATCATCACGGGGATATTGTGGCACGGTGCGAGTAAAGATTACTTGACAATAATGAGATTGAACTAGGTATGATGATATTGATGATCTAATCTCGAGACAAAGGGATTGGGATACAAGATTGCTCCAATACTCGACATGATTGTTCAATCGATTAATGATCTTCGTTGAATGTGTGGTACTTATTGAATTGGTCTAGGTCCCACTGATGATTATTGACCGAAGAGGAGTCTTGGTCATGCCGTTGTTCTCGAACCATAGGGTTGCACACTTAACGTTCGGTTATGCGGGGTAGCTCTGGGATATTTCTTATGGTGAGTTCAAAGTTTGTTTGTGGTATCGGATGGGATGCGGGATATCACGAGGAGCTCCAGAATGGTCCGAAGATAAATTTTCATATAAGAAAAAATGGGTTTTCCAAGATTTTTGGACATTTTCGGCTGAGTAACGTATTATTCTGGAGTGTTCTGGGGGGTCCTATTATGGGGCCCACCTTCCCCATAACTTCCACATGGACTAGATATGGCCCATGCGGCCAAGGATTGGGTCAATATACCCGGTTGCCTGCAAATATGGAAATACATTGAAATAGATTTGGGGCAATCTATGATTGCCCTCAAATATGGAAAGACATGGAAACATTAAAAGGGTAAAGATCTCCCCCTTTGGCTTCAACATGAGAGCCTTAGAGGGCAAGGCTTCCCCCTCCTAGTCGTCCACCCCCCTATATACAGAGGGCAGAGGCGCATGGGGAGGGTATCCCAAACCCTAGCCGCCTCCCTCCTCTCTGTTGCTCCACCATCTCTTGTGCGTTGGCTTGGCTAAGCCCTGCCCACGAGTATGTTCGCCATAGCCACCACCCCGTCGTGCTTCTGGCCTAGATCCCATCTACTTCTCCCTATACCTTGTTGGATCAAGAAGAAGGATACGTCATTAAGCCGTACGTGTGTACATCGCGGAAGCGCCACCCGTTGCGGTGTTGGATCAATTGGATCGCGGCGAAGACTTATTCAAACAACAAGGGTATGATGACTATCTAATCTCGTTACTGCTATCTTCCCTAGATTAGATCTTGGTTTTTTGCTCTCGCTTGAGAGGAATTTTTGTTTTCTATTGCTTCTTCCCCTTCACATAAGACCAAGGTAGACCCGTGATCCATGAATTGGAGACAAAGAAACACCGTCTTGCTCAGGGAATGGATGTTCAGACTCGAGTAAGGTATGCTTTAAACATTGAGTTTTTAGGGGTGGTCAGAATCAAACCCCGAACTCCCAATCGATGATGTCACCACCCCAAACTCACCATTCCTGGTCATTACTTGTCTGATGGTCATTTCCAACGGGATATGGTGGCGTGGTAGGGATAAACAATGGGATTGCTGAGTCAAAAAAAAATAGACAGAGACTCCTCCCTTCCTCTCCATGACTTAGCAAGGCACCCCGAGCATGTCATGGAGAGAGATACCAGTTCACGTCGGCAATACTTGTTTCGCAACGACCTAAAGATAATTAATGATTGGGATTATAAAGTTTGGGTGCTGATTTCAAGGATTGGGAGTCCGGGGTTCGATTTTGACCACCTCTACACACTGTAGGTTTAAAGAAGCCTTTACTCTTCAAACTTCTTACTCACTAGACGTGCTCTCGAGTGGAACTTCGTTATGGGACTAAGATTGCACTGGTTCCAATTATCTCAACCTCAATCGCATGCCCTCAAAAAAATAATTATATGTTTGTATCATCCACATGTCTTGCGCACCCACATTGTAATAATTAAATTCAAATGCATGGCGAGCGCTATGTTTTCCTATGAGGTGTTATATGAGTCAATGACTAGAAGGCTCCTATTGTAATAAAATTTACTATCTAAAACGTAAATTTTGCTAAATTTACATAGTCAATTTTGTATCTACATATTGGCATTTGGCAAGGGTTTGATTTTGCAACCCAAAATCGAGTCTCCAATTATACAATGTTCTTTCATAGACTCAACAACATAAACACATGGTTAATTCAATATCATGATGCTCTGAGACATTGAGGTGTGTGCTTCTTCTTTCGTAGAAAGATATATATATATATATATATATATATATATATATATATATATATATATATATATATACATATGTGGCAGCCAGAATGCATGAAGAGATGTGGTAGAGATTTGGGATATAAAAGAATGAAGTGTTAATTAGATGGAAAATGGTTGTATCCGCGGGGGGGGGGGGGGGGGGTGACGTGTATTGCAATCTCCCGGTGTGTGGCCGTTGGATGCCTCCATCATGCGTACTTGTGTCTGTTGCTAGCGTGCACTCCTCCTGCCCATGCGTACGCCATGAGCCACACCCACCTAGTCGTATTTCTTCCTCTATTGTTTCTCTCCATGGCACCAAACAGTGGTGCCGCTCCTCTCACGCTAACCAAGCGCCTATGCCGTCTCTCCTCTTCCCCACTGATCTCAGTCGCACCACCCAGTAGCCTGGCGACATGGGCCCCTGCCGCCCTCCATCGAACACGTTAAGCCCCATCGTCTTCTCCCCACGAATGCCTATGGGGGTGCGAGGTCGATCCTCCATGGATGACATAGGTCCTTGGAAAGGCGCGTGGATGTGGAGCCGCCATGGCCTCCACTTCCACGAGAGTGCCATGCCTTCCACCTCCGCGAGCCGCCCCTCTGTTGGCCTCCACCACCGCGAGCGTGCCATGACCTCCACAGTGAGCACCCTGTCGTCGGCCAGTACTTTCGCGAGCACGCTGCCCCCCATGGGAACCTCTCCCTTGGTCATGGCCTCCACCTATGCGACATAGCTATCCTAGGAGTGCCAAGTGGCGGCCATGGTAGAGGCCTGAAACCTAGATGTGGCTTCGTTGGAGATACATGCGGCACCGGGGGCCTGCTGCAAGGATCTGGCCATAAAAATGTGATGCCACAATAGTTTGTTTTGCTACAATTATTCTTTGGTTATGCTAATATAGTATAAATTGTTTGCTACAATGTCTCCAGCGAAATCTGTTTTGCTACATTTGTTCTATTGTTTTGCTGCAATATTAAAATACTTTGTTACAATGTCTCCAACGAAATCAGGTTTTGCTACAATTGTTTTGTGTTTGTGCTACAATAGGACAAAAAAATTGCTACGAGCGTTCTGGCGAGGTTTCCGGCTAGTCTACGATGGGGTCTCCGTCAAGCTCAGTCTTGTTTTACTTTATTTCGTGGACAGACTATTTTTTGCTACACTGAAGCAAAAGAGCAGGGTGTTTTTTTTGTTACATGGAACGAAAAGGACACATATCAGCACGGGACCCAAGGCAAATTCCCTGGGGACTTGCTGAACTGTCCTAATTAGATCAATGCCACTCCACTTTTTCGCGAGCTAGAGAAATGCAATTACAAAAACCTACGTTTAAAGTTTTGCGAGCTAGAAATGCAATTACAAAAACCTAAGTTTAAAGTTTGACACTACAACACTCGCATAGCTCTATCTAGGCCATTTTCTTCTTCACTTAAGAGAATAGCTGTTAAAAAAATGTTTGTATTTCAAATTTTCAATGGGAGTACTTGTATCTCGGAAGGTCAAACAAGGAAGGAAACAGTCACCACCTGGTGCGAGTGTCACGATGCGGCACTGCCTCTCCTCCCTTCTTGGCCGCATCTCCACCCGACTCCATTCCTTGTCCCCACCCCCACGGGGCCCACCGCCCAATCTTGTTGTTTATGTTTTCTGTTTTTTCCTGGTACTTCTTAAACCCAAAGCCCCCAACAGAACACCGTCCAAAATCCCAATCCCCTCCTTCCCTCCCCCTCTCGCCTATTCTTCTTCTGCGATTTCTCCTCCCTCCCCCGAAATCCGCACCTTCCTCCTCTCCAAATCTCTCCTGCAGTCAACCACCACCACCACGCCGTGCCCATACCTTGCCGTCACCGCCCCCCCGTGTTCTTCCTCTTCGGGACGTCGCGTGCCCGTTCCTGCTGTCCCTACCCCTCCCCACACCTTTTGGCCATTGGGTTCTAACTTCTGAGGTATGAGGCTGTTTCCATCCGGCGATTAGTCCAATCCCACGCAATTTCTGGGCGCATCCGGTGCGGATCCGTCCCCCGGTTGGCAGGGGATTTCTTGATCTTGGCCCAATTCGGGGAATCCTGAAGGAGGCGCATTTCCTCTTCTGGTATCCGGAATTGGGGATCTCTCTGCTTCTTCGCCATGGATAGCAACTCCAACGACGCAGACGACGTGAGCGGTGATCCGATGGAGATGAGCGATCCTTATGGCGACACGGCTGCTGGTAATTTCCACTTTCCTGAAGATGGCCATGGGGATAGCACGGAGTACTGGAGCTCGTTCGGGCCCTCTTGCTCTGCATCTGATGATGATGAGACGAGGCCAGGCATGCACGACATGGAGGTGGACTCGCCTTTCCTGGGCCATGCCAATGCGGATGGCGCCGCTTCTGTTCCAAAGGCTGTCAGGTGCGCATCTCTTCGCAAGGCCCCTGTAAAATTGTGGTTCTACCTTAGCGTGATTTTATTTCTTTGAGATGAAAAGAAAGATCGGACTCTCATAGCCACAAGAAAAAAAGAAAAAGAAATCCTGGATGCTCTAAATTGGATCATTTCTATTATTGGTTACTGCGACAATAAAGAACTAATCTGGCATGCTGTAATATGTCTCCTTTTTTAAATATATGCATGATTTCATACTTTACCAACTCATGCCTGCACTGTTACCAGCAAATTTCATGATTGGAGACTGCAAAATCAGGCCTGTGAATTTTGGTCGGTATTATGTTGAAGTAGACTTGAGGTGATTAGGATTGGAGCATTAATGCACAATACTTCTGTGATGTGATTTCTGTAAAATAAATTCTTTTGTATAGTATTCTGTATCATTTCTTCTGTTGGTAGTTTGTAAATGACACGAATCATGTTTCAGGCAGAAGCGCGTGACAGATGAGTGGAGAAAGACCGTTCGCCCCCTGACGTAGCGATGCCAATGGTTAGAGCTGCGTATGAAGGATCTTTCATCGCAGGTAGCAAAGTATGACAAGGAACTTGCTTTGATCCAGCATGAAAAAGATCTGCAGTTGGAGATGATGAAAGAAGATACTTCTAATCCACAATTGGCAACACGGGATGCCCAAAGCCATGATAGAAATGCCATGAATAGGAGAAAACGGCAAAGAGATGAAGACATTATGGACACCTCGCAATACATGAGCAATCATCAAATATTATCCTATTATTATGGTTTGACATCTATCTTGATCTCCTAGGGATACAATTTTGTCTATCTTGCACTTGCGGTATCATACATATTTTGCATACTTGATAATGATGATTTCCCTCTTATCTTTTGCAGAAAACAAAAACAGTGGAGCTCAAACAGATGGTCTGTTGATTAAGGATGGTTCTGACAATGCAGGTATGTTTAATGGCTTTGCCAATGTACTTAAACTCTCCTATTTTTTTCTCAAAAAAAAAAAACTCTCCTATTTTCTTTGTACGGAAGAAGTGTAATATTTGTCACAGTATGTCCTATACTCCTATGTACAAACATTATTTTGGGGGGTATACTAGCTAGTAGCTACTAACTGTGGGTTTGACAAGTAATTTTTATTAGTAATTTTACAATACCTCTTTTCTAGAATTTATTTTATTTCAAAGAATGCACATTGCTCTCTTCTAGAAAAGAATGGGAAATGCTATGGTACCTACCAAACATTACTCAAGCGGATTTAACAACCCTGGTAATCAATGCAGCCAAGTATATGTTGTGACATGCTTGCAAAAAAATGTTGGGGTTCAGACTACTGATTTGCATCAACTGACTATCTAGTATCTATCTTGGCAGCTATTGATATCGATATACATATGTTAACTGCTTTGCATCTATTTTATTTATTCTGGTTGTTCATCCTCTTATTTATCTTTTTATTTCCCGAGAATAGATTGGCATACAACAAAACAGAATGTCATTGTGTTATACTTTTATTACAGTTAGAGTAATGAAGTCGGCATACAGAACACAAGCATCTCTATCATCTATTTGCATATTTATTGCTTAGTAGTTCTCTTTTACCAATATCTAATCCTCTATTTGCTTGATTCGTAATGCAGGTGTTGATGACAACAAACGAAGAGTTCCTGGTAATACATTACCGGAGTCTAAGGAAACTGACAGGGTGTTTGAACAATATTCTCTAAGCGATATTCTGCTGACAATTGATGGTATGCAGTCTAGAGTTCTTGGCCTTCAAGATCGTCTCAGCAAGGTTTGCAGCAATCACACACAAGTTAAGGTGCCTCAAAAGAGTCACAAGGCTCGAGCCCAGTTAGCTTCTAATAACAAGGATGGACACCGTCCTCAGAAAAGGAGGGATCTGCATACTTTGCTTCAGAAGGAGGATCAATGTAGACCACTTGTTGGAGTGCCATCTACTTTATTAGATAGGTCCACTGACTGCATAACTGGATACGCCAAGAGAAGTATTGCAGAAGAAGGTGCAACACAACCATATGCAAAGAATGCCAGATTTGCGGCAATCTTTGGTACAGATAATCCCTTAATTCATACTCATGTAGGAGAGATATACAAAGAAGTAAGCTCATGTTCCATAGCATATCATTCTTCTCTTTTTCTTACAGTGCAGTATTTAAAGATTACTTGAAATTTGACAATTCAGAGCCAGTCTAATAAAATCTGTATTTTGAGTGTTACCATATTAGAACAGTTGTATGAATGCAGGTTTCTGTAATTGTAACCATCTTGAAGTAGATTGTTGACATTGTTTCTGAGAGTATTTGTTGTGTAACAATCTAAACTAATGATTTTGGGCACTGTTTACCGAACTTTGCATTTTTATAAGAAAGCAGTGCTTTTTTTTAGAGAATAAGAAAGCAGTGCTGAAGCTCATAGGATTCGTGCTGTTTCCGTACGTTTCCTAGATCTACCGTCCATTCATGATTGTAGTTGAACTCAAATTTAACCATGTATCAGGTTCATAGTTTTCCCCTTGAATTGTTGTGAAACGGAAAAATATTAACATCATCTTGATGAATATGAAGTGAAGACACTTTTAGCTGATTTCTTTTTGGTTATATTTGCAGAGTGCTGATGATGTCCTTATAGACAATCGATCAGCCCAGTTGGAAGAGTACCAGCAGTTTGAGAAAGTCAAGAAGGAAGCAGAAAATCATGTGAAGCTGGCTAATAAGGTTGCTAACACCCTTCTTTTCAGAGGAGAAGAGACTATTGCAAGACAGGTGGTTAAGCATGAACCAGTTCACGAAATAGCTCCAGCTGTGAAGCCAGTCGGCCCTGGAAGTAAAAGAGGCAAGAAACCAAAGAAGAAACTTGTGCTCTCTCTGCCACCTTCGGAAGACCAAATCAAAAAGTCCCCCGATGTACCTGCAAAGAAGATAATTGAGAAAGACCTGCACAGTTTGAAGAATGAAAAGCCTGTTTTCGTAGCTGTGGACACCCGGAAGAGCAACCGAGTCCGGAAACCCAAAAAGTACGGAAGTGATTGAATTCCAGGTCCGGCCTCCAGATTCATTTTTGCATTTTCTGCCCCAATTTCTAGCACATGGAACCAGATGTGTTACCTAATTGGTTTCTGTAAATAGGTATAGTTAGGAAAGGAAAATTCCGAAGTACTGTCGTAGCTTAGCGCACCTTCCTGGGAAAGGGGTAACAGATGACAGCAACAATTGTTTGCTGAGTTCAATTTTTTTGTTGCGATTCTTCAAGACATAACAGCTGCTGCTTGGAGATTATTCTTGTGAAACCTGCATTGTATAAGGTAACATTAGACAGAAGTATAGTCTGTCACAATACAAGCTGTTTCGTCACTGACAATAGTGTACATCTATACTATATATAAAAGACGGACGCTTTCTCGGCTCCTCAGCGATCGGCGACTGTTCACAGCTACAGTACGCACTGTAGTACTACAGTATCTACAGTGCCCGAGCGATCCCGGCCGTCCGCCAGCGATCCGACGACGCGATGGACGCGTCCATGACGCTTTTGTGAAAAGGCCCCTCCAGAAAACAAAAATCGAACCCGCAGTCCACGTAAACGCGAGGCGAGGGACCGAATTGCGAATTATGAAAATATCAGGGACATACATGCAAGATATGCACAGTTGCCCCCTCGCTCTTCCTCTCTCCGCGCGCGGCAGTGGCAGCGAGTCGCCGGCGGCGCCGACGCGCCTCGCCGCTGGTGCGTCCCTCCCCGGTCGAATCGGAGGCCGCGAAGACCTCCACCGTCACCTCTCCTACGTCCTCGCCGGAGATCGGCAGCTGGGGCGGCGCACGCACGCCGGGATCGACGCCGCCGCGCCCGCCTGCCTCCGCCGCGTCCGTGCGCCACCGGCGACGCGCCGGCGACCTAGGAATGGCGGCGCCGCCGCTACGGGGTAGCTCGCGTCCGTGCGCGTCGAAAGGCTGGCCGCGTGGAAAAAAAGCAGCAGTGGTCGGCGCGGGCAAGAAGCAGCAGGGGCGGCGCTCCTCCGCCTCTTCTAGGCGGTGCGGTCGAGCTGCAGGGGAGAGGATGGAGGGCGGCGATAGGAGGGAAGAGCAGGGTGGCCCTAGGCACAGAGAAGAAGCAGTGGGGGCGGCGTTCATCCGCCGGTGCTGTTGCGGCGGCTGCCACTTCAGAAACAGGAGATCTTTGCTCCAGCGACTGGCACATCCGGAACGGCCGGCCTCCGCTCCAACGACCCGTGCGTCGTCATCAGCATGGGCAAGCAGGTTGGGGTCTATCACTTCGTGCTTCTTGGTCGTTCTGATCTAGGTAGTGGCTGGCAGCTTTGTGGCGCTGCTGCTAGCATTTTTTTGTCAATTGGTAGCTAGATTTGTGCTGCTTGGTTTGATTCATGGAGATATAAAGTTAGCTAGCCTGCTGCAGTGTTCCGTGAGAAGATGCGGGGGAGGCAGATTCTAGCTAGCTTGCTTTGTGACATTTATGCAGATTTACTTCCTGATTTCTTCATTTGGTTTGCAGCAGTTTGGAACAATACATCTACCATAGATTGGGTGTTCCTATTCTTCCCACTTATTTATGAATTCTTGGTGTCCTAAATAACATGTGTGTTCTGATCAAATTTCAGTGTCCTTGACAAAAGTAACCAAGATTTGTGCTATTTTTAGTAGTAGTTGTATTGCTTCACTACCGTATATATAGCTCAAACAAGGATTTGTAATGATGGAAGCCTATTCAGTGATTGGTCGCTCATGTCACTCTGTTATTTGGAGATCTTTCTCCTTAACTGATTTTTGTTCAGTTCTTGGTTGAATCTGGTTATGTGTTGGAAATTTACTGTGCAAAAAAAAAGTGATTGGAGAGTTTGGAGAAGTTACGGTCCCTTGGCCTTTAGGTTCATTCATGTGTTTGAAATTTACTTTGTACAAATATAAATATATTTTTGCTTACTCCAACTTGCAGATTCTTCAAAGGCGAAAATGTCTGGTGTGTGGAATCGAGCGTGGAATCAAGCGGAATCAAGCGCGTGACCTCTCCTAATGTGGGTGGATTTATTCCTCTTATTATTCAGGTATATATTGCCATTTTTACCACCTGGTGCTCTAAACACTTGGGTTCTCTCTCTATTAACCCTACTTATCCAGGTGCATGTCCGGAGCCATCTCACCATTCACCATTTAATATCAATGCATGATATTTATTTATTCTCCATCTGATCTATGGTTTTTCTGTTGTTCTATTCTAGCCAAAGATGGCAGCTGTAAAGGAGATTGGACCTGGCATTAATTGGTTGTGGAATTGGCATAGGACATTGCTTTGAATTAGGTACACTTTGCAGCTATTCCATTTTTACCCTGTCTTAATAATATGTGCTTGAACCGGTCAGCTACAATGGCAGGTGCTCACCTGTCAGTGTTTCAGAATACTACACTTCTCTTTATTTATTTTTAGCAAGGCGAATGACACGAAATAAATAGTAGTATAACTAATCGACCTCCTCGCTATGTCTCCTCCTTTTACATGTCATTAATTTAATTAGTTGCAGAATGAAATTGTTGTAATTCATGATCTTTGTTTCAGGTTATATGATTGTTTATCTTCATTATATCACTATGGTTTGGATGGCTACAGTTTCGAGCTACTTTCGATATTTGATACTTATCTATTATAGAGAGGATCTTTGTTTCAGGTTATATGAGCAGGATATGTTGTTTATCTTCATTATATCACTATGGTTTGGATGGCTACAGTTTCGAGCTACTTTCGATATTTGATACTTATCTATTGTAGAGAGGATCCAATCTAAGTACTATAGTGCAGCCTGATTATTGTTCGGATCTGGTACACTTTACACCTCCATTCTATTTTTTATTTTGGTCTGTTTTTTTTTGTACATTTTGATATAGTCAGGATTGCAGTAGCTTTGCTAGCTTTTAAAGCTCCTTTTAAATAGTTTAAATTAGTGAGAAGGGAATTTCATTTGCCCAAGAGTAATCTTTCTTCAAGTCAACAGAAAACATAGATGATTTGCGTTTCATCTTTCAATTGTTAGTTTTGCACCTTTTTGCAATTTTTGCATTATACAGTTCAGACAAGGTGATGTGCCTAATCATCTTGTGCTTACCAACTATTCAATGCTTGATAGACATGTACATGTATTGCAGTCTGATGTATTAATTACATTGCACGAGAAAGATGAAGGCAATCAAGTGATCCGGGACTTTTAGGAAAATTATTACACATCAACTGTTTGATTTGGGACCTGCTACATTCATTTGGGATATTATCCTTGCGCACATATAATAATATGGCCCTTAGCCTGGCTGATTGTCAATACTTTGCTTTATAGATAAGACTCACCAATTATGGATATGCACGTTCTTTATAGATAGAGACTCACTAAATATGGGTAGAAAGTGGGCTCATTACTTGCTCTTTAGAAAAACAGGCTCCTATTGAGCCGATGTCATGATAACTTTCAACTCTATATGCTTTAGTTTTAATACATTAGTCTCCTGACCACTGGAGTTTCGGATTTGTTTGATTCACTAAATATAATTAGGCATGTTCTTTATAGATTAGACTACCGCAGCTCTTAGCTTTACCATCTTGCTATAATGTTATATGCTTTGTGTTGGCTATTTTTAGTTCATATGCATATCGATCACCACAAAATATTTATATATCTTATATTCTTTCTCACATATTAAATTTGTAAATAACAGTATTTTTGCAGTTCAGTTTTGCCGGAGAGTATAGTAAATTACTCAGATGTCTTCAGTTTTATGTATGATACCAAGTTCCTTTGTCTTGCTTACTCTAATTAACTAGCGAACAACTACTTTATTTATATGAAAATATGCTTAAACTAAGGTTAAGTGTGGAAAAGACAGTGGTGGTTCAGCATGCTGGAATGATTGTATATCACGTGATTAAAATATGCTTTAGTTCACTTAAAGTGCTGCTTGGTGCCCATTCATGTTCTCTTCCAAGTAGGGTATTATAAACAAAAGGGAAACGGTCGAATTTGATTCGCTGTTAGAAAACACTAGAATAATTCCCTCAAAAAAAGAAATATCAGAAATCAATTCTCAGGCTAGGATGTATTTATATGTTTGCCAAAAAAACTACTATGTAAGTCTGTATTGGTTTCCTACTAAGCATTTCATTTCAGTTCATGGCCAGTTACTGGCGCCAGCCACTGCCAAACCAACTGAATTTTATTATTGACTCTTAACCATTATGCTGAGAACTTGGCTGTTAACAATTTGAACCACTTTATTCTATTTGTTGTTAGTCATTTCTTTTGCATTTATTAAGATGCCATTTATTTCCTTTCTGCCTTCGTGCTATTTAATTCGTTTCATCAAGCCAGTGGATGATTATTTCTTCTACTGCATGTTTTATTAGAGTTACAACTGTACACATGTCATGTCAGCCTTCCCAGTACATGCAATTCTAGGTTTGCTTGCTACCCTGTTGATTGCAAGAATGGTTGATGATAATAGGTATGGGGCAGAGTTGACTCTCCCCATCATTTGTCCTTTCTACAGCTTCAGTTGGCAAATTTGATTAATCAAATAAGTGGTCATGCGTCTGCAAAAGTTATCTTTCACCAAAATATTTGCATATGTAATGTACTCCTTTTGGAGGAGAAGGGTGGATTGTTACTGTATCGTCTTTTCCTTTGATTTGGTGGAGCTTTTCCCAAGGCGCAGATAATCCAATGCCACTGATGATTTTATCATCTGAAGTTGTGTTTTCAAAATTGCGCCTCGCCTTTGTGCTTATCTTCAAAAGGTCTGTTTGTTTTTGTTTTCGTTTTCGGTTGCTTTTGATTTGGCAGAAAATCTATTTTAGTGCTTTCTTTTGCAATGATCTTATAAATTGTGTTTATGATAAAACCGATTGGTATTTGCAAACCAATAGATAATTAGCAGTAATTGGTGAGACCTGAGATATAGTAAACCTTATTATGATTCAAATATGTGGTTAACTGGTTAAGGTTACTCACGTGCTCTGTTGCTTACTTCCGAAAAATTGCGGAGATGGTGCACTCATTATAATATATTTAGTAGTTACTAAAATTCACAATTGTTTCTCATCTTTGGGTGCTGCTTCTAATGTTCAGTTATTTAACCATCGCTGACATGCCAGCGATTTTCTTGATCTTTGGTGACTTACAGCTTAGGACATGAATCAGTTTGCTACCATATTTTCTTATGGTCCATATATCATAGCCCTCTAATTAGAAGAGGTGGCTTATTACAATATTCTTTAATGCCTTATGGCCACAACAAGCTGCTGGGCCTTCTGTTGTGTAGGAAAATGGCAAATGCGTCATTGTGTATTTAAAGACTGTAGCTTCCTTCTCTATTACGTTTTTAAAATGATAATCTCCCGTTTTCCAGATTGAAGTTTCCTATTTGCATTGAGTTGTACTTATCTATGCATTTGAAGGAATGAAATGGTATCTTTTCAGGATAGTAATATTGATAAAAAGATTCAGTTGTCTAATAGGAATATAATTGTTGACAAAGCGTTGCATGTACTCTGCTCTTGCATTCTAATTAGTACTGATGCCTCTACCTTTTATAGATTTTAGTCCATATGTTGATTTGATAACCCCCTTTGTTATTTTGGTACTTACATTCTTCTGACCTATCTGTGGCAGAAACATTGTTGGCATAAAACTGCAGAACATCTACTTTCATTTTATCATTACCATGTAGTAATTATCTCTTAATATATTGCATCTCATTTTACCCTCTAATCTTTATGTTCAGATATATTTTCTAATAAATTCATTTGCTCTAATCGTACCTTCCTTCTAAGTTGAATTTGATAAATATAAATAACTTCCCAAATTTCCAAATTTCGGCATTCGAGCAACTTAACAATGTAAACTTTCCTTAAAATTGAACATATTAGAAACCAAAGATCTTTTAAATATGCATATTTCCAGAATTTAATTATTTACACCATGGTACTCATAAATATGACAAAAAAAATACCTACAACAACAAAAAAAAACTACTTATGGCATATGATGTCCATTGAAATTTCACAAATTTGCAAAACAAAAAAAAAACAAAGTAGTCACTGCATTTGACAACCAAATGTTTGATTAGATGAATATTTCGAGAAAATACAAATTCATTTGCTCTAATTATGGCTTGCTTCCAAACTGAATTAAATATAAATATATATAACTTCAAAAAAAAGTTTGATTTCATGCATTTCCAAATTAAATGCGAGCAAAAACCACAAAATTGTACAAAAGCAAAACTTTGTCACCATTCAGAGGCAACTCAGATGCATTTCCTGTAAATTCAATTAAATATTGACGCTGAAATACAACCATGCTCTAACATTTCAATATATCAAATATTTAAATGTTGCACAAAATATTGAAAAAAAATGCTCACAAAAAAATGCTACCTACTCACACCAAAATAAAAGAAATATATTCCCAAATTCAAATTTGTTCTACATTTGGGCAAATATTTCGATATTCAATAAAAAATATATCGAATATACTAAAAGGCAAACTCTATGCACATATAGCAAAATATAAATATTTTTTCACACTACAAACTGCCCAATATTTCGACCTCATACGAATAAACTTTCCCCAGATGTGGATTCAGAATCAAAATATTTTTTCTAATTTCAATTAAATAATGACGGCAAAATTACAAGAACGATTGAACATTTGCCACCACCAAACATATTCCACAAAATATATCAAAAAATGCCCATGGAAAAAAATGCTAACTATTCCTAACAAAATAAAACATGTTTAGACATTCAAGTTTAGCAGACATTTGACCAAATAAAAACAAAAAAAACAAAAAAAAACTAACCAAACATTGGAAACACTTCAATTTTAGCTAACATTTTATACAACACTACAATTTTGGCTGTCAAAAAAAAATTCTACGCAATATATCAAAAAATGCTATTTATTCATTCCAAAATAAAAACATGTTCGAACACTTCTATTTTGGCTAACTTTTTGCCAATATTCATTCCAAAATAAAAACATGTTCGACCACTTCAATTTTAGCTAACATTTTGCCAAATAAAAAAATGTAAAAAAAATATACAGAAAATAAAAAAACAAGTCACGCCACGCCAAATTCAACTAGTTTATTGTGAAAGCTATGCTAGTAATTGTGTTCAGGATGTGTCAGACAAATATGATGTCCATCAGTTAAATGCAATTTATACTGCAAACTGTTTTCGCTCATCGAAGTAGTGGCACCTTGTTATGTTAAATGACTACCCAGAAGTCCAGCAAGTGCTGTGCCCTGTGACAAGGGGTAATAGAACATATTTGGTAATTAAAGTCCCATAAATACGGTAGTTTTTCAGTATGGTGTTTGAAATTGGATATCAGGTTTCAAATGAATTTTTGCTCAGCATTGGCAAATACTCCCTCCGTCCCACAAGTGCTCCGGGTGCACAGCAGAGCCAGACCTGGCCAACGGGCCGGCCGGCACGGCACGGCCCGCCGCGAGATAAAGGGCGGCCCCTGGCACGGCACTAGGCGGCCCGTTATAAAACGGGCGTGCCGTGCCAGCCTTCGAGGCCTCGCCTTCCAGGCCCAGGCACGCCCCTTAATAACGGGTGGCCCGTTAAGCCCCCGTCGGCCTTCTTTTTAGAAAAAAACCAAAAAAAATATACGGGCCGATGTCAGCATGTTTTTGGGCTGATTTTGGCTGCTAAGCCTTATTTTTTTCAAAAAATTAGTAAAATAAATAAAGTTAACGGGCCGTGCGTGCCGGCCCGCGTGCCGGACTTGAGGCCCAGGCCGGCACCGGGCGTGCCGCGGGCCAGGCACGGCCCGTTAAGCGCCGTGCCATGCCAGGCCCATAACGGCCGGGCACGCGTGCTAGCGGGCCGGGCCGCGAGCACCGGCCCCTTTGGCCAGGGTTTGGCAGAGCACGGAGCACACCAGGCCAGCTGGAGAATCAATCCTGGCCGTTTATTCAATCCAACGGCCCAACGCCGTTTTCGGCTGGAGAAAACGCCCGAGGCTCACAGGGCGGAAACCCTAACCTAGCTCCCCACACAATCTCTCGCGGCCGGCGGCTCGCAGACGAGGGCGGCCCCAAACGGCGCGAGTCTTCCCCCTCCTTTGCTCTCTCTCACCGCGACCCTATCCCCGCCCAGTGGACTTTGCTGCCCTCTCTCTCCCGAACGGCCGAAGCCTCTTCTCCATTCTCCGCCGCCCCCGCTCAGACCACCGCCCACTCTCCCCCGGCGACCCTATCCCCGCCGCTCACCGCCTTGAAGATCACCGGCGACCCTATCCCCGCCGCTCGCCGACTATCCCGAATCGAGAGAAACCCTAGCGGCGGCGACTGACGGATGGGGGCGGCGTGGTTGTAGAGTTGCTCGCGGTGGCTGCAGCGACGAGTCCGGCGGCGGTGGCGACTCGCCCGGCGGCACAACATCCGCGACGAGCAGCGGACGCACTGACCCATCCGGCGGCGCTAGATCTTGACGAGCAGCGGTGGCAGAAACCGTCCGGCGGCGCAAGATCTTCGACGACCGGCGACGAGCAGCGGAGGCAGTGACGTCCGGCTCTCCCCGTTCTTGATCTGCACAACAAGGTATTGACTCTCATCCCCCGTGATCTGCAAATTGACTAGTACTACACCACCAAGTTGTGCTGCTCATGCTAAATTGTTACTCCTAGCTCAGTCACGTCTCAATTCCTAGTGCCCTTCATGGCTAAGGCCCTGTTTGTTTGGGCTTCCACTTCAGCTTTTGCTGCTTTTAGACCCAAAAAAGCAGAAGCCCAAACAAACAGCAAGAAATGGAGAATCGATTGTGTGAAGCGCTGCCAGAATTTGCACTACGAACGGCGAAGCACCTCTCGACCAGCTTCCCGAGCTCCCACCCGCTTCCCGAGTGGCAAAAGACACCTCAAGTTATTATAAGAGATTCCGACATTTAATTATATAGGGTTCAAGTTATTTTTCTAACCATCAAAATTAAATGTTGTTAGCATGTTAAAGCAAGACATGGGTGATCTATACAAAATTAAATGGAATAGGGCATGATGTTAAATTACTACCCACATATTCCACATTTAATTATTTAGATGTTTATGCAAAACCCCACTAAACCTCAAGTTACATGATGCAAACAAAAACAGGAATGACATATTCAAATTCTACACATTTTTCTGATAATTATAGACATATCATTTAGGTTATTTGGATTTATAAAACAAGAGATATGATTTATACAAGATTAACATTTTCTGCAAAAATAAAGGGAAAGGGGATGGCCTTTGCAGCCGTGGGGAATTGAACTTGGGCCGATCTGGTGAAGGAATATAGAGGAAGCCACTGGGCTGCTGATACGATTGTGATACAAGCAGGCCCGCGCGTTAGATGAATGAAACAAAGCGCTGTTACTGAATTTTGATACAGGAAGCTGCAGACTTTCAGTTTTAGGTGCAGAGGATGAACGACGGCAACGAGATCTGCAGCGGGCGGGAGGCTGAGGTGCAGGTGTAGTGCGAAGGTGCAAGCAGCAGGTGCTGAGTGTGTGGAGCAAGGGTGTCTGGAGCAGCGCGTGTGTGCGTGCTGTGCAAGGACGCGGGTGTAGGAGCAGCTCGAGCTCGTGCGTGAGCTCGGCCATGGCGGATGTGTTCGTGGACGAGCCCTGCGATGTCTACGGCATGAATCAGAGACAGAAGAAGATGGAGAGGAGGCTTGGCTCACGTAGGGGTGCTCGGCGTCGTCGTACAGCTCGCGGATGACGGAGACGATGTAGACGAAGTAGAGGCCGTCGGCCTGAACACGGACGACGTAGACGATGACGGGGACGGCGACCTTGGCGTCCTTCCAGGCAGCTCCGGCTCCTTTACTTCCACGTAGTCGAGTAAAAACGACGGCGGCGTAGCTCCTAGACATAGTTTGGTGGCTCGGGGCAGTGTGTACCGGGGGGACGCCGACGGCAGCAGACCAAGGCGCTCCAGAGAACGCCTGGGACAGGCTCGTTTCCAAGAAACAGAGAACTAAAGAGGAGGCTCTGAGGTGGGGAATCGAAGGAGTGATATCCAGGGCGACCTCTGGACAAGGTGGCGAGGTTCGGGGTGGAGTAGGACGACGGGGGCGTCGGTGGTGGCCGCGGTAGTGCCCTCGGGAGCACGTCTCTTGGCATGGGGAGGGCGAGGTGAAGAGGAAGGGGCCGGCGGCGGAGCTGTTGGGGAAAAGGGGGAGGGAGGCTAGGGTAAGCCCCAGGACATGGTCTTATAGGTGGGGAGCCGTTGTATGACGCGAATCGAGCGGCTCCATGGTGATCAGATGGTGTGGAGGTGGTTCGTACAGAAGTGACGTCAAAAGGTAGGAGAAGAAGGGTGGGCTGGGCCAAAAGAGAAAGAGGCCAAAAGAGAAGAAGGCAGAATGGTGTCCTCAGGCCTGATACGAATTTTGGAATTTTCCCCAATTTCCAAAATAGGAAAAGATAGAAAGAAAAGAGGGAAAAGAGTAGAGAAGATTTGAAAAAATAAAATAAGTTTTGTTAAAATAATATTTGAGTTTATCAAAATATGCAAGGTGATATGATGCATGATGTCATGATGATGTAAAAAGAAAAACAAGCAAATATCTAATTTGGGGAAAACCCCGGGACATTACACTAGAGAAAATATTACTTTGTAATGATACAAATTTGAAACAAGTGAAGCTAGATTTATGGTGTTTTAGTTTTTCCACTTAAAGTGTGCCGTGCTTACTGCCTATTCATGCTTGTTCCCAGTAGGACTATTATAAACGAAAGGGAAAAGGTCGAATTTGATTCGCTGTTTGAAAATACCAGAAGAGTTTCCCTCAAAAAAGAAACTATCAGAATTCTGTTGTCAGCCTAGGATGTATTTATACGTTATTTCTCCTACTGCATGTTTACCTGTGAATGTACTGACTGAACTTTCCATTGCTACAGATGGCATCTGTGACTATCCATACCAATGCTGATGCATTGGCCCTGGAGAACAACCAAGCTCGGACTCTGATCATACGGCTCGTGACCATGGATAATCTGGCATCAGCACCGGAGATGTACCGGCGTTTGCACGCCCGTGTGAGAGAACGATTGTGGATATGCCCTCGACTTCCTGTTCTTCGAGGGTTTAGTTGGGTTGCTCGTTCTGTTCACACCCTTCATCAGGATCTTCATGAAGTAGAAATAATTCCCAATCCCACATTATATGGACCGAATGGCCTCCTTGACACTTTCTCTGACATGAGGCAAGTTGGAGCCCAACTTGAAGTTGTCAGGTCCAATTTCAGATTCTGGGCTGGGCCATTGGTAACTCGAGCAGCAGATCTGGGCACAGGAATAAAAGACTTGTCAGACCAAGTTTTGGACGGTATCATGACTATAGCACAATTTCAGGCGCGAATCCCAGATCTTAATATTTTGATGGACAACTTGCTTAATGCTGTTATTCAATTTTGTGGTCGTGAAGAACTAGTGGACAAGGATATGTATGAAGATGACAGCCAAGATCACTGTGGTTGTAACAATCTCGAAGATGGCTGGAGATAATGCCGATGACGAAGAAACAGAAGAAGATGAAGACTATCTTTTTGATGTTTCTTGGCATCCCTCTAGAGCATGCGCCCTATGTTGTTGATTAGATAGGGTTGTCTACTTCCTTTCAGTAATTTCGGTGTGTGCTGAAAACTAGCACTGAATGGAACTAGTTGGTGTTTTAGATGTGTTACATTTTAGATGGCAGCGTGTGAAGAAGACAGTTACTGATGTTGTTTAGTTTTCTTGTTGAGATGGTCCATTTCTGTGATATATCTGCCTTCCACCTCGAATCTTCCCTTTGGCTAGCGCGGTCGTTCGCTCGCTCCGCTCCGTTCTTTTTTGTCGCGACGTCGGTCGCGAGCGCGGGCTGAGCTGTCGTTCGCTTCACTTCCGTTCCTAACGCTGGCCGGCTGGCCCATACGATTGGTACTAATATCCATATTTAATTGCTTATTTTCAGGCAAAGTAAAAAGGCTTATCTTCTTATTGATTTTTCTGACTATTTGAAGATAAGTGTGTGAGTGAACCATTCTCTCGCCCTTTATATTGTATTCCTTGTAGAAGCGCTCATCTAGATTTTTGTTTCAGTTATGTCCTAGGTGCTGTTTTTCTGCAGCTTTGCCAAGTTTTGCTACTCTCAGAACATCCAATTGTTCAGAAGCTCATAGATCCCAGCCTTTTCATCCATCGATTTACAGAACGTAAGTTAATCATATATCCTATTGTATTCCCTCCATTTTTATATGCATGTCCACTTCATCTTTTCTTAAGCCAAATGGTTATGAGTTTGACTAAGCTTATAGAGAAAATAATTAGCATCTATTACCAAATCAATATCACTAGATTTATCATGGAATATGTTTTCATAATTTTCTGTTGGTACTGTATATGTTGATATTTTTTTATAGACTTGGTCAAACTTAAAATTGTTTGGTACAAAACAAATTAAGTGGCCTTGTATATAAGAATGGAGGGAGTAGTTTTATTTAGTTGAGATTATTTTATTCGATTTTTGTGCACCCCTGTTCTACACAATGGATCCAATTTTGTGTCTTTTGCAAGCCTGCCTGACTCCAAAAAACTTAATCTCGTCGAGTTGGTGACTAATTGTATCAAAACAACTAAAAATGATGTCCCGTTTTACTTTCAGTATTTTAGACTAAATCATTATTGTTCATTGATACTGAATCAAACTTGAACTCTTTTTTTTAAGACGAATTCTTCCTCCATGCTGTTCTATTTTTCTTTCTTTGAGCCTTCCTTTGGAATCTCATATTCATCTCCCAACCATTTCTTCTGGGCACACTAAGCCTCCTGGAACCATTGCCCCTTTTCCTTTTTTTTAGAGGAAGCGCAAAAGACATTTGTGCTTCATTCCATTGAAAAGACAGAGATTGTTACAATCCTCCTAGGAGGTTGGTCATGGCATACATGACACGGGGATACAAATAACAAAAAGAAACTAGTGCACATCCCATGTCGTTGGCAGGGCGTCTCTCAGCCCTAAGGCACCAGCCCTAGCCCACAGGGCCACAGGGATGCCTCCTTGATCTTGATCATGAGCTGCATGGAGGATGGCTGTGCATGGTCAAATACACAGTCGTTTCGATGTTTCCAGATCAACCACGGCACCAACAGAGCTGTAGTTCCTAGGCCCTTGCGGAGTGGTTTTGGCGTTGCGCCTTTTACCTCGGCAAGCCAGGCGAAGATGGATTCATCGCCATTGCATGGGATTCTGCATGTGAGGCGCAGCTAGGCCAGGGTCTCGTGCCAGATCACCTTGGCAAAGGGGCACTCGATGATCAGGCCAGCCCCTTTTCCTTCTTCCTTTCACTAATAGTCCAATCTCCTCACTTGATTATTCTTGCATCCTTTGTACCCTACTGATTTGGCTGGCTTCATATAGAAGGAGTGCAATGACTCTTGCTGTCGAGATCTACCCGTGTTTTGGGATGTTCAATTTGCATGTGACCATAATTGATGGAGAAAAGTCTTGTTTTTTTGGTTGCATGATCACTCAAATTTCGTGATGAATGAGGCATCATCCTGTTTCTTGATTCCAGTGCATTGGTGTGTCGGAAAATTCCTCAACTGAATCTCTTGGACTTGAGGAATTTCTTACCTGGATTTTCTACTGGTCATTCTATGGGGCGTGCAAGCTCCAATCAGTACTGTGGCAGCAACCTTCACAGCGCCCATGAAAGCATGTGGCTGTAGGTGGCTACAGGAGCAGGGCATCCATTTTATTGTTATCCAAGGAGGAATTTACATTTTGATGCCATGTAATCGACAATGCAGTAGGCAGATTAAGGGAGATTGTAAAAAGGGAATAAGAATAGCATGTTAGTTAGTTAGTGAGGATATATATTTAGTATGGAAAGAGACTCACTTAGCTAGGAAGATTATTCCTATATGGTTTCTTAGGGTTTGTATTCCGTTCATTCTATTCTTGTCTACATGGGTGTTTGCTTGTAAGGCACGGTTTTTATGGTTTACCTAACATAGCCGCACTACAGAAACAGGCGGAAAGTCGCACCTGTTAGGAAGAAAACTGAACCATGTTTTTTTTGGGGGTTTTATCTGCAGGTTTACTTGGAAAAAGGGATAATGCTGTGTCAGACACAGCTTTACGCATTGTAGCTAGCATGAAGCGAGACTGGATGCAGGCTAGCATCTTCTTCGTTCTAAGTTTTTATTTAAGGTTCCTTTGGAAGTTTGTAATAGTTTGTTCCGTGTTGCAGACTGGGAGGAAGCCGAGTGGATTATGTGGTGCAGCATTATATATCGCTGCACTTTCACATGGGTATAATTATACAAAGTCAAATATTGTAAGCTCGGATGCTCATGAAAGATCTACTTATTTGAGAATTGTATTCTAAATGACTTTCTTTTGTGTGAATCAGCATGTCTTCTATAAATGAGCACATTCCATGCGTAATGTAGGCTTGAATATGAATTGACATAAACTGTGTTATGTTTGTCAGGTTGCTGTCGTGCATGTATGTGAGGCAACGCTAACTAAGCGCTTGATAGAGTTTGAAAATACAGACTCTGGTAGCCTGACGGTATGTATCTGCTTTACTTGAAATCGCCAAATGGGGCTGTCTTTTCATCAAATGACTCCAGCTTTACTAGATTTTAGTTACTTTTCCCAACACTTTGACGAAGATCGATCCACTCAGGTCACTCCCGTCACTTCATATATAAAGCCATGTCCACAAAATACACACACAGAAACATATCTAAGCTGAATAGAAAATGTTATATTTATAGAGAAAAAATAAATAACATAGGCTACCCCTAAAAATACTAAAACAAATAGAACCAAAAGTTGCAGTAAACATTTACTTAGCCTGCATTTGTGAGCTTACTGTAAGTTAATAAAAATCAGTCGACCGAGAAGTGAAATTTAGTAAATTGTTTATTTATATTATTGCTATATTATAGTTGGTGCAAATTGTTTGATCGCCACTATGTGGTGAAAGTCATGCTTAAGCTGTCCATTCTGAAGCATACGTGATTATCACCCAGCTGTGACTGGGAGGTGTATCCTATGTGACAAGAATTAGACTTTGTGCGTGATGCTAGGGCAAATAATCATATTTCTTTTTAGCGATTCAGACAGCTTAGGTGATAGTATTTTATCTGCTAGAGCATTTGGCACGCTATTTCATGTCGCTACAGTCTCTTCTTGCCATCTACAATAAATGTATCATTATCTGACGTGACCTTGTATATCATGCCAATATAAATGTTTTGTTGTGTATGGCTGTGACTGAAAATGGTCCCTGAGGATTGGGGACAGGACGAATATTTATTAATGACCAACTGTTTTTACTGTTCTTTTTTTTTTTCCGACATTCAACATATTTATTAGCACTTCATGCCCCTATGCTAGATTGAAGATTTTTTGGCAAAGGCTGATGAAGAAGAGCCTGTCTCAAAATTTTCACCCAAATCTGGAGAAGTCCTCTGCAAGCATAAGGATAAAGGCGCCGAGCATTTTGCTCATGGACTTTGTGAGAAATGCTACAACAAAGTAATACACATTTTCTGTGTTGTATTGAATTGGTCTTGATACTTTATCCACCATTGACACATGACCTGATTGTTCAGTTTACTAAACTGTCGGGTGGACTGGAGGGTGGTGCTAACCCCCCAGCTTTCCAACGAGCTGAAAAACAAAGACTGGAAGCTGCTAAAAAAGCCGAGGAAGCTGCCGCAATGGTCACAACGCTAGGAGAGTCAGTTTGTGAGATACAAAATTCTGACGTTGAATATAACATAATGAGCCCTGTGAAGGTAATAATCCTCCTGAACATAGTCAAACTCATGCTTCTTACCCTTGTTAGAGTAAGTTATACTTTCTGTGTATCCCCCCACTCTATGAGGGGTTTTGTGCATATTTACCACACATGTACATGTATATAAACTGGCCCTTGGCCTCATGGAAATACAAGTTCCATATTTACTCGCAACCCTATCTACTCAACAAATCAAGATGCTACAGTGCACCTGCCTCTGCCTTCACTCATCTGAGACGTCACTGATGATGTTGTCGTGGCCAAGTGTGGCATGCCACCCGTGCTTGGAGATGGACTTGGTTTAGGTAAGAAGAAGAAAACATCACCAGTGTTCTGTTTCTTGGTGGGGTAGAAGAGAACTTCACTGATACATTGGATTCGTGCAAAATGAGGAAGATCTCAGGCAACGTTGACCCCTTCTAGCCCCCCTTGCTTCTTCTCTAGCTCCTTCCGCTTCCCAAACAGCCCAGGTTCCAATCTGGATTAGACCTAACACCATTTAGTTTGGCCATACATTATAGTATACAACTAACCATTTGCATTTTTCCGAATACAACATTTAGTTTCAACAATTTTCTGAATTCAACATGTGGATTGCCCACTTTCCTTCCATCAGTTCGGACTTTTGGTTTTACTGGTTGGTGCATGAAACTTAATATGGTATCAGAGGCGAGCACAGGCCTACGGTTCAAATCTTGCAATTTACAAAGAAATTGCTCTTGCTCTCTTTCTATCACGTGTAGGCCTCATCGAGTCACATGTGAGAGGGGGTGCTAAGTATATGTTGCTCACCTCTCCATCAGTCTGGAATTTTGGTTCTACGTCTTGGTGCATGAAAGTTAACATGCTATGAAACGTGTAGGCATCATCGAATCACACGTGAGAGGAATGTTACAGTATATGTGGATTGCCCACTTTCTTTCGATCAGTTCGGACTTTTAGTTCTACTGGTTGGTGCATGAAACTTAATAAACTAGTTAGTTACCTTGGAACTCTTGGCTTATATGTGGCGGTACTCTAGTTCTCTAAGCAACACCTGGGACTAATCCCCCAAATGTGCCTATTCATGCATGTACCCACTAGTGGGCTGCACTTGGGGCCTAATTCCAACAGGGCAGGTTGTCACACAAAACTCACAAGATTAGTCCACTTACCTGAACGGACACATGACATGCCAATAGCAAAGTCTAAATCTATCAGTCCTGTTGTACTCGAAGGACGTGGAAGACAGAAATATACTCCTCAATTAATTCTGGTTGGTGCTGTCAGACTACTGTCCTGCTGCAGTACCTTGTGATGCAATATTTGAACATGTAGAACCTATATATACTGCCGAACTATAGATTTATTGCGTCGTGATGTATCCCATATATGTTAGAGAGTACCTGTTCACTACATCTGCATTAGCTCTTTTTGTTATTAGCCATTCTGTGTTCTCTACATGTACTCTTTTTTTGGGAAATTCAGTCTGCCTTATTTGAAGCAGAATTCAGCTGGACATAAATCTTCAACAATTAGTTCTGAGGACATTGCAAAGGAATATGTAGCTTCAGAAGATCCTGAAGTGGGAGGTTTATTAGTTACCTGTAACTTGCATCTGAAATTTCCGTTCAGTTTATTGTCAAGTTGATTGTTGCTAATCAACTTTTGAATTCTATTTGGCATCCTTAGATGGAAACGGCAAAGATGATGCTGATCCAGAGAGTTTTTCTGATATTGACGATTTGGAGGTACCTTTATTTGTACATCTCTTGAACACACTTTTCAGACTAACTCATTGCAGTCTTGAGCCTGAAATATGTCCAGATAGGCTATTTGGGATCTCTAATGCTCCATTAATTTTGTAGGTTGATGGTTATCTTCACAATGAGGAGGAGACACAGTACAAAAAGATAATTTGGGAGGAAATGAACAAAGAATACCTAGAGGTAGTTATTGTATCTCTAGCAACATGAGGCAGTTCTTATTCTCACCATAGAGTAACTTTCTGCAACTTTCTTACAGGAACAAGCCGCAAAGGAAGCTTTAGCGGCTGAATTGGCAGCTAGAGGTGTGGGCGTCGGAGAGGGACAACAGAAGGTATGAAGTCTTACTAGTGTAACACAAACCTGCTGTATATGCTTACTATTCAGGATCGACTTCCTAATTACAGCCATTCGTTTTTAATGTAGAAACGGAGACGCAATGAAGACACAAAGAACTCGACACCTGCTGAAACACCAGCAGAAGCGACATACAATATGTTAAAACGGAAGGTACTGAACATTTTGTTCAGACATAGACACCTCAAAGTTCTTTGTCCTGTGAACCTTGTACTACATGCTAAACCAAACATGTATACAAACTGACGACATTTAATATATATATATAATGTGGTTTCTTGCAGGGACTTGGCTCAAAAATCAACGTAGATGCAGTTGGTGGATTGTACAATGTATGTCTTCCTTGTTTATGTTCACCAAATTTGTTTTCTTTGTTTATGTTCACGGAATTTGTAAATTCTTCTTCTCTTTCTTCTCTAAAAGGTGGTTAATTGAGTTTTTTTTTCTTGTCTACCTTAATTATGTTCCTCTGCCCAAATGCTTGCTGCGAGCAGACTAAAGATGAAGATTACGAGGCAAATGAGAAAGGATACATGGGCTTTGATGGGGAATACACACATGACACTGGTGACGGTGAAACATTTGAAGGGGACTATGGTGATTACAACAAGGATGGCTACGCTGATGGTGGTGGTTCTGGAGCCGACAATGATTACGATGAGTTTGATTTCTAATAGAAAAAAATCTGAGAAAGCAGCTCAACTAAATCCATTCGGAGTTCCGGTCAACCCAAAATTTCCTTCTATCCAAGCTGGAAGAAATCATTGTGACATTCTTTGTTGGTACGATGTCATTAGTATTAATTTTGTACAAACAGGGTCTGATTAGTGATATACCTGGGCAATGCATATTCAAGTCTATCAGTGTACCTCGGAATCTTGTATCCTCGCCTTGGAACTGGCTGTAATTTCTAACTAGAAAGATAATCACAGCCATAAGAAGAAAAAATTGTGGGGAATCCAAACATCTGCTAAATGTATCATGGCAATGTGTGTTCGTACTAATAGCGTAGCAATGTGGTCCTGCAAGTAGGCATATGTGTTTTTTTTAGATGAGTAGGCAAAGTAGAACCTACGATGAACCACTTAAAAAGATTTAAGACCGAGATCTGCATTTTGAAAGAATTGAGAGCCAGCGGTGAAAGAAACAGTCCGTCATTTAACTCTTTGATATAAAGTCGGTCTGCAGAAAAGTAGCTCGTGAACTTGTTGCAATGATGCGTGCTCATCGTCCTTCAAAAAAAAAAAAAAAAAAATGATGCGTGCTCGTCGCGTTGGTTTTGGTTGGAATGGACCTGTGCATTCTATTCTTCCCATTGTGCAGAACGTCGAGCTAATAATAGAGACTTCGCATTACAATCGTCAATCCCGGGCTAATTATAGGCGATTCGATTCTTTCCTTCTTTCTAAACTTTTGCCTTCCTTCTCCGGTTCTCCCCTCTCCGTCCGTTCACCCAGAACAGTCTCTCGATCTATTCCATCAGCCAGCGCCGGCGAAACACCTCCCGCCCCCGTCGCCAGCGTCTCTCCTTCTACTGGTACTCGACCAGCGCGGAGCGGACATCCATCCGGTCCCGACCCCGTTCCGTGGTAAGGAGCCCCTGTTCGTTCTCTTCTTCTATCTGCTGTGAACAATCAGATTGAAAGGTAGATCGTTCTTACTCAAAGATCGATCCCAGCTGAAGCCATCCCATCCCCATACCCCCCGTTTCGCAATGCGATCGGTTTTTATGCACAATTTTTGTTTGTCTCCTGTTTCATTTTGGGCGTGATCCCCTTAATTCGAAAAAAAAATGTTCCTTTTTCCTTGAGATTTTTATTCACGACACCTGGCCGGAACTAAGACCATCTAGTCTAGGTTGCTAAACATGGTCGTATCTGACGGGGGATGCCCATGGCTTTCAGATCAGAAAGCCAAATGGAGCTTAGGATTTTAAGTTTCCCTTGTTGTTTGCTCACCCTGGGGATGCCCACCCATGGCTTTCAGATTTTAAGGCCCCTATGTTGCTTGACGTGCATCTGTAGGTGTTTGGTCTCAGGGAGAAATGGACCCTCCGGTTGCTGATCCTGGACCTGCCAAGGCAGAAGGTTAGCAACAGAGAGATCAGAATGAACAACGTTGTTTCTGTAATTTTAAGTTTCCAGTGGTGGTTCCGAGTCCTGACTCCTGACCATATTGCTTGACACGCGTTTGCAGGTGCTGGACCTCAGGGTGAAATGGATCTTCCGGTGGCCGATCCTGGAACGGTGAGGGCCGAAGGTGAGCTTCTCCAGTGCCCCTACTGCGATTCCGAAGCCATGCACAAGCTAGCGCAGTTCTTGCTCCCTGGCCTGGCCGCGGTCTGCGTCGACAGCACCACAGGTGATCTGTTCAGGAGTCCGTCTGCCGTTGCCGTTGACCTTAGGAAGGAAATGGTGGACCACATCACACAGAAGAGCGAGACCTTCATAGCCGACGCTCTCATCGAGTCGGAAGCAAACCAAAACCCCGAGAATGAGATGCCCGATGACCCTTACGAGATCGTGTCCATCTTCATGGACGACTTCAGCAGCACGAAAAGGAACATCATTGGGCATGTCTCTGGGTGGTTGCTGAGCGACAGCCGTGACGACAAGATCGATGACTTTGTGCAAGAGATGGAGATGACTCGCTTCTGGCCTCTAGAAAGGAGAGAAGCTATCGCCGAGGTCCTCCTCAAGAATGTGGACTTGAAAACCAAGTTCCACTGCCCTGAGAAATATGAAAATGAAGAACGTCTTGCTGATCACAAGGCGCAATGCAGCTTCAGGCCCGTCACCTGCCCAAACGAGGGATGCCGAGCAAAGGTTTCTGTCCGATGCATGCAGGATCATGATGCGGCCTGCCTGTTCAAGATCATCCAGTGTGAGCAGAACTGCGAGAAACGCCTCCTGAGGCGTGATATGGATAGGCATTGCGTTACTGTCTGCTCCATGAGGCCCATGAAGTGCCCTTTTGGCTGTGATTCTTCTTTCCCTGAAAGTAATCTTGGGGAGCACTGTTCAGAGAATCTCCAGCTACACCTGCTTAAGGTCCTTCAGGCGATTCACAAGAAAGGTTTTACGGCTGATGAGCTCAAGGACCGTGCTCTACAGCTGGAGAAGGTTAGGCTTTTGATCCTGCAGTTTATAAGGTGTAGCATATCCTTTTTGCTACCGCCCTCTTATTCGCATTTAGAATATTGTCATAGATCTATTCTGCAAAACCAAATACATAGACTGAACAGACGTGATTACTAAAATGTGCTGCATGCTTTCTGTAGTCTGATGATCATGGTAAACTGGCTAAAGCTCGGGATGCGAGATCTCTCACTAATATCGTGAAGGATCTTCAAGCAAAGATGAAACCATCAAGTTAGTTCGAAGGATCTTTTACACGCAAGAAACGCGAGTGGGATATTGGCATGGTTTAGTTGCAGAGTTGTTTCGACACAAAGTATATAGAGAAGAGATATAAAGTTCTGCGTTGTTTTTCTGTCACAGTTTTCTTTTTTTGCCTCATGATTTTGTTTGGATATTTTTATTTTTATTTGGAGGGGAAAATTTCAGTTTTTGAGATGTATATTTTACTTTTATTGATGTATCCTTGGAATTTTTGTTTCTATGAAACAAGAACTACATGTGATTATAAATTTTTCCCTTCAAGAAACTGTTCTAAACTACGTTTAAGGATGCGTTATGGTTCCTAATATCAGAGATTCTGCATCAGCCCCATTTCAATCCGTATGCACAACCAAAGATCCAAGTTCGTGCCATTGAACCAGAGACTCGCATCAGCCCAACAGGATGTCCACCTGATACTTAAAATGCATTTTTCGTGCCATAAATCCTGTCTCACTATGCTGGCAAATTGCCCTCCAGATTTGAATTTCTGCATAACTGCACACAAGATTCCGAAACATGACTGATAAATTTGATTTCGCCATTTCAGCAGTATGATGCCACCCATGTATACGCTAAGATTCAAGCTGGAATGTTGGAGTCTAGCATACAATCTAGTTCAATGAATAGCCAGGACAACACTTGAACCAGCGTTAATCTCATGGAGTACAGCTCTACACAAAATTGGACAGTTTCACCAAAACAGTTTTTTGATGGTTGAACCATTTAAGAAAACTGATTGATTATACAGCTGAACATAGAAGCATCCAAAAGAATGCCAAGGAAAACTATACCACCCATCTTTAATATAGGGCCAAGAGATGATACGAAAACCTTATTTTTCATGACTGATTTACATTCTCATCAAGCATAAAGTTCTGAAATATGCCAACAGACAAAGGAAATAACTAATACGTCTTTGGTCTCACAGAAACTAAGTGTCTGAAGTATGCTGACAGGAAAAAACTCATTTTAGAAATCAGCGTTGGAAACAAAGACCTGAAACACACGTAGACACTCTACAGGTGACACCTCATGAAATAACTGCAAAATTTGTACAGAAAATAGCAATGGCACGAAATCAGAAACTATTCATCTCTGGGTGGTTAATCAGTAGCAAAGAATTACAAGTACATTAGTACTTTCTGTGTAGGAAAACCAACTCCAGTACATTGTTATAGTTTATGCTTCAGCCTCTGCTACTTCCACAAAAGAAGCGGTCACCAATAGCCACCGCAAGAACACAAGCCATTCTTAAAATGATGGAAGCGGCTGGGATCTCGCAAAATGATTTCATGGTCAACAATTTCTGAGATGTACGTGAACGCACTGTGGCAATCACCACAAACGCGCAAGTTCTTTGTGATCCTTATTGGAGTACCAGGGGAAGTTGTGAGGAGGCCATATGCAAGAGCAAGCTTCTCGCTGTGCTCAACAAGAAGGTTATTCTTCTCCTCATCATCGACATCGTGCAGTGCAAAATCTGTCTCAGGGACATAACCCATAGATTTGATGCGATCGATCAATCTCTTCAGAAGAGCATAAATCTGAGGGGATAGAGAATGTGATCTATCTCCAACAAAGAATGATGCAGTTCCTTTCTTACCCTGGACCCAACTACATCCCGGTCTTTTCTTAATCCCTGAGTTCTTCATCAGGTTTCTGATTCTGGCTACATCCTTCCAGCGCCCTGCTTTAGCATATATGTTGGAGATGAGTGTGTAAGATCCATCATTCTCTGCATTCATCTCAACTAGCTTGCTAAGAGCATATTCAGCAAGTTCCACATTTGAATGTACTCTACAGGCACTAAGTAATGCGACCCAGACTACTGCTGTAGGTTCCATTGGAATGTCCTTAACCATATTCCATGCCTTATTCATTCGCCCCGAGCGGGCCAGCAAGTCAATAACACAAGCATAATGCTCTGCACAGGCAGCCACACCATAGTCTCTACTCATGCTGTCAAAATATGCCAGGCCTCGATCGACCATTCCAGAATGGCTGCAAGCATAGAGAACAACAAGGAATGATACATCGTCAGGAACAAAGCCTGCCTTTTGCATCTTGTCAAATATCTCCAGGGTCTCATGACCACGACCATGCATTCCATATCCTGTCATCATAGATGTCCAAGAAATGGCATTCCTTTGAGGCATGCCATCAAATACAAACCTAGCTGTATCGACGTCCCCGCACTTTGAGTACATATCAATAAGACAGTTTGCCACAAAGTATGTAGATGCTTCATATCGATGTTGACGAATCACATAAGCATGGATCTGCTTACCCATACGCAGGGCTGACAGATGTGCACATGCCATCATGGCGCAGGAAACTGTGAATGCATTTGGGGCAATTGGGTGTGGTTTTGAGATCATCTCTGAGAAAAGCATGAGAGCATCATTTGAGTCCCCATACTGCGCATACCCACCTATCATAACAGTCCAAGTCACCACGTTACGTTCCTTTCGGGGTATAGAATCAAATATGGAACGTGCAGCTTTGAACATTCTGCACTTTGAGTACATATCTATTAATGCATTGTGCACCATGAGATCCTCATCATCACCATCACCACCGAAATAGTTATCTAAAGATAGAAGACCATTCTTCAAAGAGTAGGCGTGAGTTTCCATACCCTGAGAACATGCTCCCAAGGAAGCACAAGCAGACAACAAAGAGATGATTGTAACAGAATTTGGCTCTGACCCAGAAAAAACCATTTGTCGGAAAATGTTCAGTGCCTCTTGGCCGCATCCTCTCTGAGCATACCCGGCAATCACAGCACTCCAGGTCACAACGTCTAATGAGATATTTTCCTTGCGCATATTCTTGAACATCTCAAAGGCTGCCTCAAAATTCCCACTTTGGGAATACC
Source organism: Puccinellia tenuiflora (assembly GCA_012064385.1). Lineage (NCBI taxonomy): Eukaryota > Viridiplantae > Streptophyta > Magnoliopsida > Poales > Poaceae > Puccinellia > Puccinellia tenuiflora. The sequence goes on along the minus strand of QRDG01002483.1, from coordinate 1,270,781 downwards.
CAGTCACCATTGCATTCCAAGAGACAACGTCTTTGAATTCCATCATATTGAAAACCTTTACTGCATCCTTCATCGAACCACATTTTGCATAAGTATCAACCAGAGCATTGCCTATAAAAGCATCTGGAAATGTACCATGCCGGATGGCATGGCCATGAATTTCTCTAGTTTGAGGTAGTGCCTTTAGAGAAGCACATGCAGGAAGAATGCTCACAATGCTAATGATGTCAGACCTGTCATTTGTAGCCTTCTCGTGGACAATCATTGCCATTTTCGAGAACATACCCAACGCAGTCCATGGATTATTATGTTTAACATAGGCCGCAACAATTGAATTCCATGAGATAACATCATCAATTCCTTTCTGAGTTATTTCCTCAAACACCAGACTGGCTTCCTCTAGTGAACCACAGCGGGCATACATCGCCACCAACGCATTGCATATAAAGACGTTCGCCTCAAAGCCACTGCGACAAATAACTCCATGGAATGTGATACCGCATCGGTATGAAGGTAGCTCACCACAGGCTTTTAGTACATGCGGTAGAGTAAAATGGTCTGGCCTAGTTCCAGCACGCAGCATGCGGCAAGATATCGCGATCGCATGGTCATGGTGGCCCTCTTTGATGTGTTCTCGGATGAGCAGGTTCCACCAGACAGCTGGTGACGGTATAACATGCTCCAACACCGAGAGAGCTTCATCTGTCGAACCACAAGCAAGATAAGCAGCCACAACACCAGTGCCCAAAGATTTTGGTGACACAAATGGTTCAGATGACAACGGTGGAAATGAGACCGTCAACAATGATGCTGGATAGGAGAGAAGGCCCAACGAAATTAGCTGCTGGTGAACTTGATGAACCGCGTTCACAGACCTGCATCCCCTCAACAGGGCAGCGAAGTGAACAGGAGAGACATCTCGACCAACGCACGCTGCGTTTGCAACAGAGATGAACCGTGCTCCGATTGGTGCTGTGACTCTTGGCAGAGTGGAAAGCATAATATTATGCAGAGTAATTCCTCAAAGCAGTCATTGCGTCACTGTACAATGAAAGAGAGAGAAAATGAGAAGAAGGCATCATACACAGCTTAATACAAAACGGGCGTCCCTGAACAACAACAACAAGAAAAAGAAAAATGCGCCTTTCAAGAATAGTTTCAAACTGTGGAGTTGCTTCGGATTGAAGTTCCTTAAATTTGAGAAATTGTCGATTGGTTATGCATTGTTGTCAGTGGTGTGTTAAATATCTTATTCTACAAAATTAAATTGATACAAAATGCATTGAATACGTGGCAGTGAGATTACCTTCGTCTGCCGGCGTCTCAGCAAGCAGCAGAGGGATTCAGGGAGGTAGTCAGGCGACCAGCAGTCCGGCCTACGCAGGGGGCAGGGCAGGGGAGCGGCGGCGCCGCGGCGGCCAGGGGGAACGGGCGGGCCGGCGGCGACGGCTCTCGGCCAGAAGAAGGAGGGGCCGAACTTTAGCGGGGCCCTGGACAGGGAGATGAGCTGCGAGGGGCGTCGGAGCGGACAGAACGGCGGCGAGGAGGAGGACGGCGGTGCGCGCGTGTCTGCAGGGGTTCGTCGAGCAGAAAGGTTTTGTCGCTTGGTCGTGATGACTGTGTGTATGGGCTTCCTAGAGAAAGGAAAGTGTTCTGGGCTTCTATCGGGCTAGACCCTTGGGCCATTTCTAAAACCTACTCCCTCCGATCCGTTAAAAATGTCGTGAGAAATGAGCATGGTTAGTACAACTCCATATCTATATTTGGGTCAATTATTTGAAATCAGAGCGAAATCGTTAGAAAAAGGGAACCATTCGCGAATGGAACCTCGCGTTCGCTCTCCTCGTGCCAAGTGGCGCCTTCTCTTTTGTGCGGTCCTTTGCTGTTGTTTAAATATTCGCCACGTGTCGCAACCGGAGTTAAAGTGGGAAGGAAGAGAGAGAAATGAAGGATACGGAGTGGGAGGGAGTTTTCCCTTTATTTTTTTAAACCGAAATTTAAAAACGAAATATCTTAAAAACTGTTTATCCAAATTACGAACCGTTTTCACTTTTAAATTTCTCGCATCGAGATCTTCAAAACTAGATCCCATGTCGATAGGTTTTGACGAACATTTTTTTATACATCCAAAAGTTGAATACTTGTACATTCAGTTTGAACGTACTTATACTCCGGGTTTGAACGTGCTTTTACTTCCGCTGTCAAGGTACTTTGTACTCCGTTTTCTGTTTATTTGTACTCGGGGGAGTGTAGCTTTTTCTCTTTTATTTTTTAACCGAAGTTTAAAAACGAAATATCTTGAGAACCGCTTGTCCAAATTACGAACCGTTTTCACTTTTGAACTTCTCGCGTCGAGATCTTCAAAACTAGATATCATGTCGATAGGTTTTGACGAATTTTTTTTATACATTCAAAAGTTGAATACATGTACATTCGGTTTGAACGTACTTATACTTCGGGTTTGAACATACTTGTATTTCGGCTGTCAACGTACTTTGTACTCCGTTTTCTATCTGTACACCATGGTCGCTATACTCTGTACTTTCTGTTCTGTAAACTCTGTACTTCCATGTTTCTAACAAATTTTTCCATTTAACGAACAGTATGCAACGCGTTAGCGTAGTCGTTAGGGTACGGAGAATTTGTCGCCGTTGATGCGATAGCGTCGACGAGCGATGAAGGCTCCGTACCCTAACGCCCCGAGGCTGAGTCCGCCCGTACGTCGCCGCTACGGGCAGCGAAGTGAACAAGAGAGGGGACGAAGCGTGCGTTGGTCGAGATGTCTCTCCTGTTCACTTCGCTGCCCTGTTGAGGGGACGAAGCCGAGACGCTAGATTATGTAAAACTTTTAACTTGTATTATAAGTTAGTGTTTAGGGTGGGGTGACAAGTAAGCCAACTCATATATCGGTATGCAAGAGAGATTTGGATTTAATTTGTACTCCCTATTATGCGTAGTTTGTATACTTATGTTTTATACGGAGTACACATATGATTTGTACATCTTGTCTTTTTCTCCTTTTCTACTTCTATCTCAACCGTGTACGAGGAAGCAGGCCACGGGAGTTTTCGGATGTACAGACCGGCCATCGGCCACGTACGAAAAAAGTAGGCTGGCGGCTCCGGATGTACAGGCGCACAGCACGCACTCCCCAACAAGAGCAGCCGCGGGGGGCTTCGGCCCCAGGCGCACGCGCACATGTACGCTCGGTGATTTCGTTGGAAAAGTAACGTACGGCACGTGATTCCGTTGGCTTCAATTAGTATTCAAATTTGATTTTGCCTTCTTAGATGGTCACCACGTGGCGCGTTTATTAGCTCGTAAAGTTCCCTTTCTAAAGGGTTCCCTGCTGAGGGGGTATATAATTTGGGGGTAAGGATTCTATTTAGGCCTCAGGCGCGCCAGACGAGCGGCGGGATCCACAGGACGAATGAGAAGGGACGGCGGGGTACCACTGGTGAAAAAAGGCCGACATCTCTCCCATGCTGACACGTGTCACACGCGGAGCGTTTCCGCGCATGTGTATTTACATGGTGTAATCTTTTTGCGAACACGCAAAAGGCTTGCATGTCGTCTTTGATAGAAAGAGAGAAAACAACGGGCTACAGCGTCTCCGGCATCAGATCGATGCGGGTACAAACACCTACGAGAGGTGTGATGATGTATATTGATAAGCACTGGCAGAGTTGGGTAGTGCCCCAAGCGAAGGCGGAATTGTAGATAGTAGCAGTTTTCCCTCAATTAAAGAACCGAGGTTTATCGAACCAGTAGGACTTTGAAATCAACAACGAGGTGAATGTTGAAGATCTCTGGCGCTTGACCTTCAACAGACGTGGACCTGCACACAGTCAACCAAAATACTTAGTCCCCAACGGCGGAGAGGTTGTCAATCTCTCCGGTCTCGCAGAACACAAAGCGGTTAATTGTATGATGAAATGGAATAAATGTAAAAGTGACCAGAGGAGTAATGATGATTAAAAGCAAGTAAATGAGGTTGTAAACAATGTAAAAGATGAACCGGGGGCCATGGGTTCACTAGTGGAGTCTCTCAAGTAAATAAAATATGCATGTGATGGGTGAACGAATTACAGCTAGGCAAATTGACATGATCATGACACAAACCCAATTTAGCTATGACAAAAAGGACATGATAATATTTATGGAGGCATCATGACAAGGAACAAAGACCGTTGAGTCCAACTGTTTCTTTGTCTAATAACTCCACCGTGGGATCGCTATCCAGCCTGTCACCCAACGGTATTAAGTTGCAAGCAACAGACATATGCATTAAGTAAAGCGCATGATGTAAGCAACACTAATATCAAAAGAGACACTAGCGCCGCTGTTTTACCATTAGTAGCAACAGCACACCCTCGCCCTTAGACGTTTCTGTCACTCGTGCCCAGGAACAAAAGGGGGCATGAACCCACTATCTAGCATAACTACCCTCTCTTGGAGATACACACAATCACTTGGGCAAAGTAACTACGCACATCGGAGAGTATGCAAGAACATAAATAACACATATAAGAATCATGCACAATCTGAACATAACTTCATAATCCATCGGATCCCAGCAAACACATCACATAGCATTACAATAGTCGATCTTGATCATGTTACGCAGCTCACAAGATCATAAGACATGAAGCACAAATGTGAGAGACTACCATCTAGCTATTGCCATGGACCCGTAGTCCACGGTGAGACTACTCACACTTCATCCCGGTGGAAGGCATGGCGATGAAGAGCCCTCCGGGATCGATCTCCCCTCCGGCAGAGTGCCTGGACAGGCTCCAACGGCTAGTTTTTGGGGGAGGCTATAAAAAGCCTCCTTCCCCCCCAAAACCTGGTTGCTGATCTTGCTCACTTGTTCTTGCTCTTTCCCTTTGCTCTAATCCTTGTGAGCTTGATTCCTCTCTTCCCCTCCAATGATTCTTGCCCAAATTTAGGGTTTCAAGAGAGGACATCTAGATCTACCATTCCACCAATCAAATTCTCCTCTAAGTGAGGGGAACCTTGTGGATCTAGATTTGGGGTTGCTTTGTGCTCATCCCTTTTGTTCTTCCTCTCTTATTCCCTCCATAGCATTAGTTGCTTTGGTTGGAATTTGGGAGTGAAGGATTTGAGCACTTTGTGTGCTCTTGCCTTTTTGCATTTGTTGCATCGGGTTGCTCTCCCCACGGTGATACGTGAAGTTGAAGGTTGAGAAGCTTGTTACTCTTGGGTGCATTGTGTTCCCAAGAGCTTGTTGCCTCTTGGGTGCATTGTGTACCCTAGACGGTTTGGAGGTGCCGCGAAGTCTTCGCTTGTGGAGCTTCGGCACGAGTTTGGGAGCCCCCAATTGAGTTGTGGGTGTGTGCCCCAAGAAGAGTTGTAAAGGGCTCCGGAATCCGCCCTTGAAGGATTCCGATAGTGGAAGGTGAACCAATCCCTTGGGTGAGGTTCATCGGAGAATAGGGTGAGGCCTTTGTGGCATCTTGAGTAGGCCTTTTGTGGCGAGCTCACACCCCTCCAACGAGACGTACTCCCTTAACAAGGAGGAACTCGGGAATACATCCTCGTCTCCGCGTGCCTCGGTTATTTCTATACCCGAGCTTTACTTATGCAATTTACATTGTGATAGCCTTCGTGTTTGAAGTTATATTTTGCTATCACCTTGTTGCTTTAATTGCTTAGCATAAGTTGTTGGTGCACATAGGTGAGCCTAGTAATTAGGTTGTTGGCTTGTTAATTTAAACACCTAGTTTTATTCCGCAATTATCAAGCCCCTAAATAGAAAAAGTTTTAATCGCCTATTCACCCCCCCCCCCTCTAGGCGACATCCGGGCATAGCTTGTTCTTTCAATTGGTATCAGAGCCTCGTCTCTCTTGTTTGGCTTTACCGCCTAGAGAGTAAAGATGTCGTCTACGGATTTAGTGCACAATTCCTTGTTTAGATTTAATGGCACAAATTTTAATGTTTGGAAAACTCATATGCTTAGACATTTACGGGTCTTGGACCCCAATCTTGAGCGTATCTTAGATATAGGTTTTTCTCCTCCGAAGGACTACGAAAGTACGACTTTAGAGGATGAGAAAAACTTATATCTAGATGCTCTAGCATCTAACGAGTTTTGCAAGTTTGTAAGTGTAGATGTGTTTGAGTCAATCATGCCTCTCCGGGATGCTCATGAGCTTTGGACCAAGCTTCAAGATAAATATGGAGTGTCCAACATTATTGAGGATGATTGTTCTCCCTCCACCTCCGGCCGTGACGAGTTCTCGTCTTCCTCTACTTCACCAAAATGTGGTAAGCCACAATCCAATGTAATGGTGAGTAGTGATAGGTTTTGCAACCTTGATAGTGAGCTCATTATTGATGATCATTTATCTCTATCTTGTTGCAATGCTTCATCTTTGGACCTAAACACTCATAGCACTATAAATGTCATACATGCTAGTGTTGATAGTCCTTGCATATCATCTAAAACTTGCTTGGATGAATCTCTTTATGATATGCTTGCTTTATCTTGTTGCCATGATAAAAATGCTTGTGTTCCCTCTAAATCTTGCATTGATAATAATGTAGAGGAAACCAAATTTGCTATGCAACAAGATATGAACTTAGGTAGTTCAAAAAGTAATTATCCCTCTTCATCCACCTATCATTGCCTTATGGCTAAATCTTCTTCTAGCAATGATAATAATAATGATAATGATGATGATAATAATGATGAAGAAGATGATGTGGAAAAGGTTAATGCTATGCTTCAAAATAAAGGTCTAATGATTCTTAAAGCCCTTCCTAGCAATAATAGTGCTCAAGCTAACCTCTTTGAAATCATGAGCACTCTTATTGAGCGTGGGGATACTATTGAGGCCTTAAAAGCAAGCCTTGAAGAGAAGGGTAAGATAGAAAGAGATGATGCGATGGAAAAGGCTACTTTAGAAGATGCTCTTGAGGAAGAGCAAGAGACTCGGGCTTCTCTTGAGGAGAAACTTGAGAATATTGAGGAATCTCACGATGCTATTATTGCTAAACTTATAGAAGAACGTGACCATGCCATTTCCAAATATAAAATGCTTAAAAAGGAAAAGGTTGAATTTGGGGTTGGCAATGCTAGACTAATTGAGGATATAGAGAGACGTGACAAAGCTCAAAAGGCTTTGGAACACGAACACTCTCTCCTCGTCTTGTCTCATGATCAACTTCAAACTCAACTATCTAAAAATGATGAACTTGTTATGCCTTCTTCTATTCCTAATGCTAATGATGCTTGTGCTACTAGCTCCATTTCTTGTGAAGCATCTACTTTGAAGGAGAATGTTGAGCTAAGGGCTCAACTTGAGTTGCTAACTAGCAACTATAGGGAGTTGGAAGAAAGTCATAAAAAGCTATCTAGCTCTAATGATGATCTTCTAGCTTCCTATGCTTGTCTTAAGTTAGCTCATGAGGCCATCACTACAAAGGTAACATCTAGTGAACCTCATGTGGATAATAGCACAACTTCAACTAAAAATGCTATATTGCCATGTGCTAGTCCTAGTAGTTCATCCACTAAAAATGTTGGCACATCATGTGATGAATTACTTGCTTTGCCTTGTTGCTCTAACAATGATGCATCTACCTCCTCTAGTTCTTGTGTTATCACTAACCATGTAGAGAAAAGAGGGGAGCTCAAGGCCCAAGCCACTTCTATGAAGGAAGGCTTGGAAAAGCGTCATGAAGGGAAGCGTGCACTTGACAACATGTTGAGTGTGCAACAATCCCCCAATGACAAGAGTGGACTTGGATTCAACTCCAACAACAAGAACAAGTCCACGGTTGAGAAGAAGAAGAAGGGCCAAGTTCAAGTCAAGAATCCGGCCAAGATCACTTGTTTCAAGTGCAAGCTAGAAGGGCACCATGTTCGGGATTGCCCAATGAGGAAGAAGAAGCCTCTTAGTGAGAAGCAACTAGGGAAGCGGCCTCTCGTTCAAACTCGTGCTCAACCACGTGTTGAACAAAGGCCACCTCCTAAGAAGACTCAAGCCAATGCTCGTCAAGTTGAGGAGCCTATTAAGAAGAAGAAGAGTCGGTGTTGCTACCTTTGCCGTGGCAAAGGTCATTTTGCTTCTTCATGCACTAACGGTACCGTATCCAACCCTATTATAGTTGATGATGCTTATTCTCTTGGGAAGGATAGAATTGGCAATGTGTTTGCCAAATATGTGGGAGCTCAAAGTGGTGTCAAGAAAAGCACCATTTGGGTTCCCAAGCCTATTGTGACTAACCTCTTAGGACCCAACTCGGTTGGGGACCAACAAGCTTCAACTTGATCAATAGGTGTTATGGAGGACATTGGTGACTTGGCTATTTTTGAAGAATTAAGGGATCTTCATGGTTTTATTTCTCAAGCCAAGTCATTTGGATTATCACATATTTATCTCATATCCAATGCTTCCTCTTTGCGGTAACATGTATTTAATTCATATATTCATTGAAAGTTGCTTGCTCCCTTGCATGTGTTAGTCTTGTTCCTAATATGTGCTTGTATGTGATATGCTTCTTTCCTACTAGTCTTGTTACTCAAGGTTGTGTATGTTAGTTGTGTATCATGTATGTGTAATTTGTGTGTTGAGCTTTTTGAATCTTGTGTGGACTTCATTTGGCTCTTTGAGATATTAATGGACTATCCCATTTTGGGGGAGTGATGTGCTTTGTGCACCTCACAAACCTAAAAATGTGTATACATGAAGCACACCACTTAGTATTGATATTTCAATATTATCTAGCTACTATGTGGTATGTCATATTCATGAGAAATTCAAATTCTATAATGTCCATTAAATTCTCTAGTTGGTTTTTATTTGCCTCTTGTTTAAAAATAAAATGAGTTATCACATTATGGGGGAGTAATAAGCTATGTGCATATTACAATCCCATAAAATGTGAACATTTGAGTTTTGCCACTTAGATTTGATATTGTAATTTATCTATTTCCTATGTGGCATGTTTGCTCAAACAAGTTCCAATTCTTCTTTGTGGTTACCCTTTGGTTCTTGTTTGTGTGAGTTTGCTTGGTGTGGTTTTTCTCTAATATGCCTTTCCATATATTATGTGAGAAACCATTTGTTTCATTTTATTCTAACCATGGCTTTGCCGGTTGGTTCAAATAGTTGAAACTACCAACAAATCTTTTTCGAAATAAAACACCATTTTTCTTATTCCTTGTGTTTTAATTCCTATCTTTTGCCATTTGCTAGTTTGTGGTGAAGTTGGTCTTGTACATCATTCCTTTACACCACCGAGAAATATCTCTATATACTCCTTGTCCATGACAAGTGATACTAGTAATTGTGGTGGATTTTGTAGACCATCTTCACATTGGCTCTTGCGTTGATTTGCTTTATCTATTGCCTTCCTTGCCTTTTGAATGGATCCTATCTTTCAATCGGTAGTGTTTAGTGTTTTAGATAAAATATGGAGAGTAATGATCTCTTGTGCATGCATTTTGTATTCAAATGCAAATATCTAAGATAATGCATTAATCTTGGGGGAGCATTCCTTTTTATTTAGAACACTATTCTTGCTATCAATTTTTGATCCTCTCAATTGGCATTTGATTCTCTATCTTGTGTTGATACCTTCAATTGGTATTAATTGGAATTTAATATCTCCTTCATAGATATTTGTTCCAATTGATATCTATTGTGGGAGTCTTGATACCTTTTTGCCTTTTTCCTTTACTTGATTTCGGTCAAGTATCACCCTCTTCTTGGTATCTTTTCTCCTAAGTTGACATTTGTTGTTTTAATTGGTATCTTATTTTCAATTGATGTCTTATCGATCATTTGTTGTGTTGATTTGATTTCTTTTGATATCACACCTCATGTGTTGATGTGTTATGGAATCAATCATTAGTTGATTTGATTTTTTCCTCAATCATGTGTTGATTTGGATTTTGATATAACTTGGACAACCTTTTCTTGTCACACCTTGGTGTGCTTTATTGGTTTACTTGGTGTTTTTGTCCAATTTGTATCTCTTTTGGTTCTTGTAGGTCTATGCATGCTTTTTACTAGTATATATATTATTTAGCATGCTAGTCTTTCTAGTTCCAATATATAGGGGATACTCCACCGAATCCTAAATCGGCTAAGATGTGCATGAAATTCAATTTCATATCTATATGCACATATCTATGTGGAGTGTTTTCTATATATTGTAGTTTATCTAACTACTATGGGACCCAATAAGTTTGGGAACCATTTTGTACTCTAATTGTGTTTTAGGTACAATGGAGATGCATTGGATGCTTGCCTCATTCATAAGGAAGGTGTTCTCACCGTGTGATTGTCGGAGTCAAGCTTTGATGACAAACAAACTCTCATCATCTTAATCATCAATGCATCTCGGTAACAAGTATCCATCCCATGCATACTTTTCTAATTCCAACCTTGTGTAGGTTACCTCTTGGCATGAATGCTCTTATATGCAATTGTTGTGGTTTTGGCCTATTTCCTTCACTTAATATATCTTTGTGATATGTGTGATGAATTTGCAAAAACCTTTTCTTCAATTGATATTATTTCCTTGTGATACTTGTTGCCTATTTCAAAGCATCTCCACTATCTCTTGTTCCCTTAGTGATATGTGTGATGCATTTGATATATTTGAAGTTCATTTATGTACAATGAGATAAATTTGAGCTATGTGCTATGCTTTTTAGCAACAATCTCATTTGTATATTTATGACTTCCTTGTGGATACCTTGTTATCGCTTTCCCGGACCATTTCGTATGTATATGTTTCTTTGCGGATGTATATCTTTGTGGTTTGTCTAATAAGAAACCTATACATATGAGAGAGGTCATCTTTTAGTTGGTATCCTATTTCCTTTGAGCCACCTTGTTTTTCACCTATAATTCATTGGTGGCTCCAAATTTGTCTCATGAGTGCTTGTCTTAGTGTTTATTGGTATCTTTACACACTCATGTATTTGTTGAAGATCTTTTACCTCATGCTTACCGTGGTGAGCATGTTGATTTTTATTGGCTAAATGCTCTCACTAGCTTTTGGCATTTTCAATTGGTTTTAGTTTCCAATTGGTATCCCTGAGCGTGTGAACATATTTCTTTAAAAGATCTCTTTTCTCCGTTGGGCCTATCTTACGATGATTTTTTTTTTAAAATTGGTATCTACTTATGGCTCAACCACATCTTTGGTGCAAGTGCTATGATTTGCTTTTGCATTATGCACTATTGCACTTGTTGCGTGTTCTAGATGATTTTGGGGGAGTGAGGATACCATATTTGTGCACTCTCATTTTGTGCATAAACATTGGGGAGCTTCTCCATTTTTATTTGGAACTCTTGCATTGGATCTTTTTGATTGCCTTTCTCCTTTGTGGAGATGTTTAAAATGGTTTGATTTTCGTTGCAATCTTTGGATCCTCAATATAGTTTGATTTCCTCTAATTATTCATCAATGAATAAGTGCATTTGATTTCACTCATATCTTGAGTAATGCACACCTTTATGGAGGAACTCATATTATATTGGCTCTCTAAAATTTTCTTCCCATTTCGGCAATCGATGCCAATGGGGGAGAAGTTTAGAGGGTTTAAGGGAATTTGGGTGTTATGCTTTTGTTGCATTTGCCTTTAATGCGCTTTGCTTCCTTGCTTGTTTGTCGTGCAAGGTTGCTTTATTCTTTATATAAACCCTCTTAAACGGGATTGTCATCAATTACCAAAATGGGGGAGATTGAAAGTGCATGGTTGATCCCATGCATGGTTTTGGTAATTAATGACAATCTCTATGGACTAATATTTGCATTGAGCTCTATGTGTAGGTTATCCTTTAGCTTGTATCAAGATCATTTGTTGATCAAGGCCAAGCTTGTCTCCATGTGTTGGAGTCAAGGTGCTTTGCTTGATCTCCATTTGTTGGAGTCAAGCTCAAGGGAAGAAAAGTGTTGGGTTGATCAAGGCTTTGTGCGGGTTGATCAACTCTCAAGTTCAAGTGAAGATATGCAGAAGAGTGTTCTCCCCATCTTGGTGTATGGGGGAGCGTCATGTGATTCTTCACCAAGCGAAGCGCAATCAAGAAAGGTGGTTTGTCTTGAGGAGATGAAGATCGCCTTCATCGACCTCAAGTGGATTAATGCGCAAGGCAAAGGTATGATCTTGGTAGGGTTTCTATTTTACCGGTCTCATGTTGTTTAGTGAGAGACCGGGTTATAGGATAGATACCGTACTATCAAGAGGGGCTCTCGACCGAGTATCGTGATCGTATCGTTCGTGGAGAGCTCAAACCTTTGCATCCTTGCATCTTTACAATCATCTTTATTGGTTCTTATTTGGATCTTATCGTGGTGTGGTCTTGGTGCTTGTCATGCTTGTCATGACAAAGCCAAGGTCACCGAAAACGGTTTGCATTTGCGTCTTCTTTCGTGTTTTCGGTATTGGAGATTTTGCCGGTTCATCCGTGCGGAAGATTTATATCTTTCATCTCGTTGCAAAATCTCCATTGCTTGTTTGCCTTTCTCAAAGGTTGCTTTTGTTGTCCTCTTTCCAACAAAATTGGTTTTGCTTTATTCGGACTTCAATTGCAAAAGATGTGTCATTTCCGGTTTGCGAAAAAGAGTTTTTAAACTTCCCCATTTGGTTTTATTATATCTTGTTGAACTATGATGTCTCTCTGCATAATCTTGTTGTGCTCATTGTGACGATTCCAACGAGTCCAAGATTATCGAAAACGGAGTTCATATGCAAATGTTATGGGGCCTTGAATTTGCCTTTGGATCTACCCCGGAGTTGGTCCGGAGTTTCCGGCCACACCGGAGTCTCCGGCCCAAATGACCGGAGTCTCCGGTCCCTGGTTTTCGCTGCCGGTTGACCTTGCTGTGGTGCGCTTCTGTATTGGGGTCCGGAGGTACCCCGGAGATGGACCAGAGTCTCCGGCCCACCGGAGTCTCCGGCCCAAGGACCCGGAATCTCCGGCCCTCTCATTTTCCTCAGCCTTCTGCATCTGTGTGGTGCGCCTCTGGATAGGGGTCCGGAGCACCCCCGGAGGGTGCCCGGAGTCTCCGGCCCCAAGGACCGGAATCTCCGGCCTCCCCGATGACCCAGCAGGCCGGAGTCTCCGGCCACTTACTCCGGAGTCTCCGGCCTGGACAGGCTCCAACGGCTAGTTTTTGGGGGAGGCTATAAAAAGCCTCCTTCCCCCCCAAAACCTGGTTGCTGATCTTGCTCACTTGTTCTTGCTCTTTCCCTTTGCTCTAATCCTTGTGAGCTTGATTCCTCTCTTCCCCTCCAATGATTCTTGCCCAAATTTAGGGTTTCAAGAGAGGACATCTAGATCTACCATTCCACCAATCAAATTCTCCTCTAAGTGAGGGGAACCTTGTGGATCTAGATTTGGGGTTGCTTTGTGCTCATCCCTTTTGTTCTTCCTCTCTTATTCCCTCCATAGCATTAGTTGCTTTGGTTGGAATTTGGGAGTGAAGGATTTGAGCACTTTGTGTGCTCTTGCCTTTTTGCATTTGTTGCATCGGGTTGCTCTCCCCACGGTGATACGTGAAGTTGAAGGTTGAGAAGCTTGTTACTCTTGGGTGCATTGTGTTCCCAAGAGCTTGTTGCCTCTTGGGTGCATTGTGTACCCTAGACGGTTTGGAGGTGCCGCGAAGTCTTCGCTTGTGGAGCTTCGGCACGAGTTTGGGAGCCCCCAATTGAGTTGTGGGTGTGTGCCCCAAGAAGAGTTGTAAAGGGCTCCGGAATCCGCCTTGAAGGATTCCGATAGTGGAAGGTGAACCAATCCCTTGGGTGAGGTTCATCGGAGAATAGGGTGAGGCCTTTGTGGCATCTTGAGTAGGCCTTTTGTGGCGAGCTCACACCCCTCCAACGAGACGTACTCCCTTAACAAGGAGGAACTCGGGAATACATCCTCGTCTCCGCGTGCCTCGGTTATTTCTATACCCGAGCTTTACTTATGCAATTTACATTGTGATAGCCTTCGTGCTTGAAGTTCATATTTTGCTATCACCTTGTTGCTTTAATTGCTTAGCATAAGTTGTTGGTGCACATAGGTGAGCCTAGTAATTAGGTTGTTGGCTTGTTAATTTAAACACCTAGTTTTATTCCGCAATTATCAAGCCCCTAAATAGAAAAAGTTTTAATCGCCTATTCACCCCCCCTCTAGGCGACATCCGGGCATAGCTTGTTCTTTCATTAACTCCTACTCGTCCTCGAGTAGGTAAGTGATAACAAATAATTTTTGATGAGACATGCAACCAACACAAACTTGATCAAGGTAGTAATGCAAATCAACGGATGTGAATGAAGAGATACTAAACAATTGTCTATAATTGATAGCAAGAAAGCAATGAATAATCAAGTTGAATCATTCAAGCAAAACCTTTCATAAATAGTATGTTAACAACATGAAAACAATGTGATCAACATATTTGACTAATTCACAAGGATAATAATTCCATAACAAAAATGTTTGAGAATCAACACAAAGGAAGATGTAAGAATTAGCAAAAAGCTTCTTCTTCCAACGGTTTATCTTATAGATAATGTCAATATAAAGATTCATGTTTAATCTTGGCAATGCAATATGCTCAACGATACCCAGGGTCAAAACTAGATGTTTGCTTTTTGTGGTGATAGAAGGAAGAGGAAAACTGACTCAACATTAAAAGTAAAAGAAAGGCCCTTCGCAGAGGGAAGCAGGGATTAGTCATGTGCTAGAGCTTTTTGTCTTTATGAAACAAAAGTAAAATGATTTTGAGCCATGCATGTTTTCGTCAACGATTTCACAATAGAGAAATTAACTAGCCCCTCATGACAAGCAAGGTTTTTAGACTTGTGAGAGCAGCTGGTTCTTAGAATAGCGAGTACGCTCCTCTTTCTCCTTAGTTTCACCACTGTCCAATGTTTGGGCTGATTTCTCAGTTTTGCATTGCGCGGAGGAGAATTTGTGAGTTGTATTTATATTTTTGCTTAAGCTGCTCTCGGGTTGATTCAAGTGAAGACGTAATCCATCAACACCGGGTGAAAGGGGGGAAATGACCTTGCTCGTCACAAGTTTAAACTAGCTCTCTACTGCTCCCTCATGAGCTTAAAAACAGAGGCACAAAACAGAAGTATTTGAATTTTTAAAGATAGCACATGACAAATTTACTTGGAATGGTAGGAAGTACCATGCATAGGTAGATATGGTGGACACAGCTGGCGAGAAAGTTTGGCTTTGGGGATTGGATGCACGAGTGAACCATACACTCAGTACGAATTTTTGGGCTTAGCAAAGAAGGTATTTGAAGCAAACATCTAACCATAACCGGTAACAGAACAACATAATACATTTTACCAGTCATAAGCATAAAAACTCTACACCGTCTCCCTTGTTGACCAAACAATTCTTTTGATGGAAAGATTAGCACTACGAATTAACAACTACGAAACACCACACAATTTCAAGCTCTCAACATATTTCTTTACTAATCAATTCCACCTAAATAACCAGCAAGTTTAAGCATTCAACTTAACATCTCAAAACAATTGAAAAGCATTAAGTATCCATACCATGATCTACAATACTATGCAGGCTTTTCATTTTATTCTATCATCACACAAACAACACTTTGTCGTATTGACAATTCAAGCAATTTTTCAACAACAGCTCTCCAACAAGTATAAGTAAAGAACAAGAGAGTTTAACAAAACAACTAGCAGCTCTAAACAAGATAAAAGCTAAAAGCGAGAGCTTACTAGAAAACAGACAGTAGCTAAGAATACTCAACAAGATATAAGCGAAGCGAAGGAGTATTCAAACGAAAAAGCGGAGTGTGTCTCTATCCCACACAAATAAAGCTAGGATCCAAACAAAGATATGACCAGCAAACAAACAAACTAAAAATAAAAAGACGCTCCAAGCATAGCACATAATATGTAAAGTGATAAAAACAAAGTTCAACGAAGACGACCTTATGATAGTCGATGAAGATGAGGGGATGCCTTGGGCATCCCCAAGCTTTGACTCTTGATAATTCTTGATATTCAGAGGGGGTTCCATGGGGGCATCCCCAAGCTTGAGATCTGATCCATCCTCGATTTCTTCATATTCCTCTCCTTTGGAACTTAAAAACTCACTTCACACAAAACTTCTCATAAACTGATTAGAGGGTTAGAGCTCATAAATTAAAAACGCACATGTCTTCAACTTAGAAGAAATTGCAAACCAACTCCATTAGACATTAGCTACAGCTTACTAAGCCTCAATGTGGTACTCTACCCCTAGAGTATCACATATGACGATGGTAAAGAGACAAATGTAAAATAGAAGCAGAATCTGTCAAAATCTGAACAGTCTGTAAATATCGAATTTTTCGAAGCACTTATTCAACTCAAATCAGAAAACTCAAAACTAACGAAAGATAGATAAAAGCATCAGGCTTGCTGTAAAAAATTATCAGAAAAATAGAAAATTCTGGCGATTTTAGGATTTTCGTGCAGCAGGCGCACAAAATCTGTTTTTGGACAGCAACTCAATACCTCGCACTTTCAATGCATTAGAGGCTAAACTTGGCACAAAAAAGCAAAAGAAAAAGATACAATGAAGTTTCTACAGAGGTAATAACTTCATGACTCAAAAAAAAGCAAACTGAAAATAAAAGATGGGTTGCCTCCCAACAAGCGCTTTTCTTTAACGCCTTTTAGTTAGGCGTAATGATTTCAATGATGCTCTAATAAGAATAAGAGTTGACAAAAGAGAGCATCAAGAAATAAATATCAAATATATTTAAGCCTAACCCACTTCCTATGCATAGGCATCTTGTACAAAAATAATTCATTGAAGCATAAAGCTAGTAGCATTGGAAGACAAAGCAAGTGCAACTTCAAAATTTGCAACAAAAAGAGAGGTGTCTTAGTAACATGAGAACTCCAACAACCATATTTTCCTCTCTCATAATAATTTTCAGTAACATGATGAACAAACTCAACAATATATCTATCACTTAAAACAGGCTTTTCATGATCTACAAGCACATAATTTCGGCCCATCTCAAAAATAGTGGGATCAAACCCACTTTCAATAGAATTATAATGTTTATCATCAAGTAACATAGGACCATCGTCAAGAGCATTATCATATAAACTTTCTAAGCACAACTCTTCATTAACATGTATCTCAATGGTAGGAACAAATAAAGGATTATCATAAGATTTATCAATATAGCACGGATTATCATATATAACAAGATCATTTTTATCAAAAAGGGATGTTTCAAACGAATCAATAGGATCATAGCATTTATTCTCATTTTGTAAGGAAGGAGGACAATCAAATAATGTATGAGCTAGAGAGTTACTCTCATTAGAAGGTAGAGATGGGTAGCTACTCCATTCTTCCTCCTCTTGTTCATCACTCTCCTCCTCGTTTTCATCCAATGAGCTTCCAGTTTCAATAATTTCTTCTTTCATAGGCTCCTGCACGGCATTAGTCTCTTCTTCTGGGGGAGATAAACCTTTAAGATATTTAGTAATATAACAATTTTCATCTTTGCAATTATCCATGCAATAATTAAGTATAGCAAAACTTTCAGATTTATAAGGAGCATCATCATCATTTTCAATCAAAGAAGAAATTTCATAAGCACCCTTCCACGCAATAAATTCTTCAATAGGTTCCACATCATAAAAATCATAGTTTCCCTTAGCATAAGATGCTAAGGTTTCATTATCATTACCAGCACATTGAAAAGGAAGGTGTTTAAAATTCATGCTACAACTAGACTCATCACAGCAATAAGATATATCATAATTTAAGCACAAGTCTCTAGCATAATTGTTCAGAGTATTAATTATTTTCCATAAGTGTATCCCTTTTTGTGACAAGCGGTATTCCTTATAATATTCTTGTTGATCCTCCGTGAATCCGCCTTGCCAATAAGATCTAGTTTCAAAGAAGTTAACCATTGAGAACAAGTAAATAACTAAGCATACTAACAAAACAAAAATAAAGACTACACTAAATTTTTTGGGTTTTAAAATTTTGAAACAGGAAAATAAACTAAACGAGAAGTAAAGCAAGCAAGACAAAAACAAAGTAAAGAGATTGAGAGTGTGAGACTCCCCTTGCTGCAGCTCCAAAGTCCCCGGCAACGGCGCCAGAAAACTGCTTGATGATGTATATTGATAAGCACTGGCAGAGTTGGGTAGTGCCCCAAGCGAAGGCGGAATTGTAGATAGTAGCAGTTTTCCCTCAATTAAAGAACCGAGGTTTATCGAACCAGTAGGACTTTGAAATCAACAACGAGGTGAATGTTGAAGATCTCTGGCGCTTGACCTTCAACAGACGTGGACCTGCACACAGTCAACCAAAATACTTAGTCCCCAACGGCGGAGAGGTTGTCAATCTCTCCGGTCTCGCAGAACACAAAGCGGTTAATTGTATGATGAAATGGAATAAATGTAAAAGTGACCAGAGGAGTAATGATGATTAAAAGCAAGTAAATGAGGTTGTAAAAAATGTAAAAGATGGACCGGGGGGCATGGGTTCACTAGTGGAGTCTCTCAAGTAAATAAAATATGCATGTGATGGGTGAACGAATTACAGCTAGGCAATTGACAAGATCATGACACAAACCCAATTTAGCTATGAAAAAATGGACATGATAATATTTATGGAGGCATCACGACAAGGAACAAAGACCGTTGAGTCCAACTGCGTCTTTGTCTAATAAGTCCACCGTGGGATCGCTATCCAGCCTGTCACCCAACGGTATTAAGTTGCAAGAAACAGACATATGCATTAAGTAAAGCGCATGATGTAAGCAACACTAATATCAAAAGAGACACTAGCGCCGCTGTTTTACCCTTAGTAGCAACATCACACCCTCGCCCTTAGACGTTTCTGTCACTCGTGCCCAGGAACAAAAGGGGGCATGAACCCACTATCTAGCATAACTACCCTCTCTTGGAGATACACACAATCACTTGGGCAAAGTAACTACGCACATCGGAGAGCATGCAAGAACATAAATAACACATATAAGAATCATGCACAATCTGAACATAACTTCATAATCCATCGGATCCCAGCAAACACATCACATAGCATTACAATAGTCGATCTTGATCATGTTAGGCAGCTCACAAGATCATAAGACATGAAGCACAAAGGTGAGAGACTACCATCTAGCTACTGCCATGGACCCGTAGTCCACGGTGAGACTACTCACACTTCATCCCGGTGGAAGGCATGGCGATGAAGAGCCCTCCGGGATCGATCTCCCCTCCGGCAGAGTGCCGGGATCAGCTTCAGATGGGACCCCGAACTAGGGTTCGAGTTGACGGCGCGTCGGGGTTGAGTTTCTGGAAAATAATGGCCGCCCCAACGTTTTTAGGGTTTTTGGGATTTTATAGGTGTCGGAGGGCCGCGAGGTGGGGTCCCACGGGCAGGGGCGGGCCTCACCCGCGAGTGGCCCCTAGGCCGCGGCAGGGGGGCGCCTCTGCCCCCTGGGCCGCCCCTCCGGCTCCCCTTCGGTCTGGTACTTGGTCTTGACGTATATAAATTCCACAAAAATTTCCAGCGCGTTCCGAGAATATTTCCAGAAGTGAATTTCTGAAACAAAAAGACAGCAAAAACAGGGAACTGGCACTGGGCATCTTGTCAATAGGTTAGTCCGACAAAATGCTTAAAAAATGATAGTAAAAACATGTGACAATATCACAAAACTAGCATGGATCACTCAAAAATTATAGATACGTCGGAGACGTATCAAGGTGGCAGGCTACCACAAAGTGCAGGAAAGGAAAACAACGCCTATTACATCTAGCTGACTACTCCCAAATCTGTCCCAGCCCTACAGCGCCAGAGAGCTTCCAGAGCTCAATCTCCTCGGCTATCCGGTGACAAACCGTGCATACCATCTCTGCTGATCGCTCGAAGATCCTGGCGTTTCTTTCCTTCCAGAGAGACCAGACGACGAGGAGGACAAGGGAGTCAAACCCTTTCCTAGCTCGTGAGGGTGCGCGTCGCCGCGCCTCCAGCCACCAGTTGATGAGGGAATCATCCATCGACGGGGTAAGGGAGTCGAGGCCACATCGTCGAAGCACCTTACTCCATACCTCCCGTGCAAAGACGCAACCCAGCGCAATGCGATCAGCTCTCTCAGGGGCCTGGTGTAATCCAAACGTGATTTTATGAGTAGCATGGATATACCTTCAAGTACAGCGCGAACGTACTTTGAAAGTGTAGCGCTACGTGCTTCCAATTGTTGCATGGGCACACTTTTAAGTACAACGCCGTGCATTCTTTCATGTGCGGCGTGAACATACTTCTAAGTGCACTACATGTACACAAACACGAAATACAACACTTAAATAAAATAGAATTATTTTGAAGTAAAATCGTATTAATGTTGGAAGAATGAAAAAAAAAAGTTCGTCAAAACCCATCAACATGGATCTAGTTTTAAAAATCTTGACGCATAGAACGCAATTGTGAAAATGATTCATAATTTTGATGAAAGTTTATTAATATATCTTGTTTTAAATTTTTGTATCACTAATTAAAGAAAAAAGGTACTACCCCCACCCTTCGTGCCTCTCTCTTTCCATCGCCTGCCCACTTTACTTTCTCTTTTGGGGGTGGGCAGACCGCAGACATACACTCCTCATAGGAGTCAACACTTGGCACCAAAAGAGCATGCCGAAAGAGACCTTCTGCGAGATGGTGATTTCAGAAGGGACAACGTTTAGAGTTGGCGACTAGCTTGAGTTCTAGCAGCACGTGCGGCGCCGTGGTAGGGTGGGGGAGGTGAGATGAGATGAAAGAAGCAGATAAGCATCCTTGAGAGAGTGAGCGTGAACAACAAATCGGTCACTTGTTTGCGCCGATCGGACCTGGTTGGACTGGGTTAAAGAAGAGTGGAGTCGAGGAAGCTAATGGGCTAGGAGTAAGACTAGGGGTTTGTTGCAAGGGCCTTCGGCGGTTCCTCTATGATGCTCGTAGTGTCGGTTGCGGTGACGATGTGACATGTCCATGTGTTGTTTTTTTAGAGAAACATGGGCTTTATTTATCACATAATCAAAATGTCATTACAAAGGATCTCGTGGATACAATCCGGAGCACACCCAAGCCACACAGAGCAAACAGAAAACTCACTAAATTTAGCTAGACTATGAGCAGCATAATTCAGTTCTAGGTGAACATGAGCTGAAGGAATTCGTCATTCTCCTAATATCATGGATCACCTGTTACGTACTCACTAGCTATGACACTCAATTCACTAGCTCAGTTCATTCACTCCAAGTGGTTCATCGATACAAGGAAGAAGGAGGGGAAAATAGCAGAGGAGCAGGTAGATTCAGTTACACTTTGGTCCAACGACAAACCCACTACTGCTACGAGGGAAACTACTTAAGCCCATAGGTCCTCTGCCAGCCGGGACACCGGAGTGCGTCGATACGTCCACTTGTTCTGCTTCTATTGGTTATCACTTCGTCCATTCTGGCCCATTGATCCTAGCTGGCGCTCTCCTGGCACTTCTCAGCCTTCTCTTCTGCTTGCCTGACATTGATTTGGCTACGTCATACTTTGGGTCCATAACATTACCCTCCTCTTGTGAACCAACTTGACCCCAAGCTGGATGTTCAGGGAACTTCTTGACCATTTCTTCTCTGTCCTCCCAGGTTGCGAGGGCACCTGACAACAAGGAGTTGAGTGTTTCTGCCTCCAGCGTGTCCCGAGAATCATCGCTGGCAATGCATCTCCTTGATCAACCTCCGGAAGTTCGGCCTGCACCACCTCTGCACGACCAACGGCTTTCTTCAGCTGAGATACATGGACAACAGGATGAATTTGACTCGTCGCTGGCAAGTCAAGCTTGTATGCCACTTTGCCAACTTTCTGGAGAACCTGGAATGGGCCATAGAAGCGGAAAGCGAGCTTGCGCGTCCCTTGATCTGCCACATATGTGTGCACATAAGGATGAAGCTTCAGGTACACCCAGTCACCTTCGTCAAAGTGGCGTTCAGTGCGGTGCTTGTCCGCCTGGTTCTTCATGCGCAGCTACTGTCATTCCAAGTGTTGCCGCAGCAGCTGTGTTATTGCATCTCGGTCCCGCAACCACTGCTTCAGGTCTGGAACTGCACACGCTTCCACGACATGAACACCAAAATGTCGAGGAGGATGGCCATATAATACCTCAAACGGGGTCTTGACAAGAGTTGAGTGGATTGTTGTATTGTACCAAAATTCGGCCAACGGTACCCACTGCACCCACTGTTTCTGACAGGAGCTGACAAAGCAATGCAAGAACCCCTCGAGACACTGATTCACACGTTCTGTTTGCCCATCCGTCTGTGGGTGCCTAGCCGAGCTCATGCGCAATTCTGTCTGTGTTAACCTGAACAGCTCTTACCACAAGGCACTGGTGAACACTGGGTCCCTGTCAGACACAATCGCCAGAGGTAACCCATGGAGTCTATAAATCTCTTTGACATACAGCAAGGCCACTGAGAAAGCTATGAAGGGGTGTTTGAGCGGCAAGAAATGTGCATAACAGGAGAATGTGTCCACCACCACCAAGATACAGTCGAAGCCAGATGATTTAGGCAATCCTGTGATGAAATCCATCCTCACCACCTGCCAATCTTTTTCAGGTGTTTTGAGTGGTTCCAAAAGCCCGGGGTATGCTACTCGTTCAGCTTTGGCCTGCTGACAAATGGCACATTGAGCAACAAATTGGCGCACCTGCTTCTTGAGACCGGGCCAGGAGAAGGTGTGCTTGACTCTGTGATAGGTGGCATGGAACCCTGAGTGCCCACCAATAGGGAGCATGAAGTATCTCCTGTTGCAAAGAATTGTTTGAGCCAATCCAAATGCGCCCTTTGTGTCTTATGATCCCTTGAGTCAAGGAGAAGTTACCCTGTGGGGATGCCATTGCCAACTCAGCTAGTTTAGCAGTAGCTGAAGGATCCTGCAAATATCCCTGTGCCACATTTTCCAACCACACTGGCTTACACACTGATACAACCAATAACTCCTCAGTATCATCCTGAATTTGCCTGGATAATGCATCTGCTACCCTGTTATTGACACCTTTCTTGTAGACGATTTTATATGTCAATCCCAACAGCTTTGTGAGTGCTTTATGCTTCCATGGCGTTGTAAGCCTCTTATCATCTAGATGCATCTAACTACGCTGATCAGTACGAATGAGAAATTCTCCATGCTGTAAGTAAGGTCTCCATTTGTCCACGGCCATCAAAATTGCAAGGCATTCTTTTTCATATGTGGAAAGCCCCCTGTGTCTTGGCCCCAATGCCTTGCTGATGAATGCTACTGGATGATTATTTTGCAACACCACAGCTCCCACTCCCTTACTACATGCATCTGTCTCCACCCCAAATGTTTGAGAGAAATCTGGCAATGCCAGTACTGGAGCTGAAACCAGAGCTTGCTTCAGAGCTTGAAATGCAGCTTCTTTTTCAGAATTCCAAACATAAGGAACTCCCTTCTTCAAAAGTTCTGTTAAGGTTCTACTAATGATGCCATAGTCTTTAATGAACTTTCTGTACCACCCAGTCATACCCAGAAAACTTCTCAATTCTTTCACACTCATTGGCCTCTTCCATTTGAGAATGGGATCCACCTTTGTTTTGTCTGTGGAAACTCCGTCGAACCGATAACATGGCCTAGATACAGGATTTTGTTGCTTGGCAAATGTGCACTTGGATTTCTTGACTTTTAGTTCATGTTGCAACAAAATCTTCAGAACTGTCTCCAAGTGTGTAGCATGATCTTTCAGAGACTTGCTGTATATTAGAATGTCGTCCACGAAAACTAGAACACATTTGCGGAGCAGAGGTGCTAGGATGTCATTCATTACACCCTGAAAGGTAGCAGGGCCTCCAGTTACTCCACATGGCATTACCTTGTACTCGAAGTGGCCGTGATGAGTTTGAAATGCTGTTTTGTATTCCTCCCCTGCAGCCATTCGAATTTGATGGTAACCAGCCCTAAGATCCAGGCATGTGAACCATTTTGCACCTGCCAGTTCATCCAACAGTTCATCAATCACTGGCAGAGGGTATTTGTTCTTTACTGTCATTGCATTGAGGTGCCGAAAGTCCACACACAAGCGCCATGTCAAGTCCTTTTTGCCCACTAGGAGTGCTGGTGATGCAAATGGGCTAGAACTAAGTTGAATCACTCCTTGAGCCAGTAGTTCTTTTACTTGTTTCTCAATCTCATTTTTCTGCATTGGACTGTATCTGTATGGTCTCAGATTCACAGGGGTGGCTCCTGGCAATAGGGGTATGGTATGGTCATATTTTTTATGAGGGGGAAGCCCTGTAGGTTCATCAAATACTGAAGCACAAGCATCCCGCACCATGCCAATGATGTGAGGCACAGTGGTCTGCGTTTCAGTGTCTTGTGTGAAACAAACTTGCAGGAGGTGATAAACAGAATCTTGTTGTAACATTTGGTGTAACTCTGCCTCTGAAATCACTGCACATTGATTTGTGTCTGGCTGCAACCCATTTAACCGACATTGGTTGCCTTGACAGTCAAATTGAAACCATTTTTGCGCCCAATGTGTCTGCATCAGACCAAACTGCTCCAACCACTGCATGCCCAAAATGACATCATAGCATTGCAGGGGTAAAACTTTCAAGGTGGTCTGGAATGCATGACCTTGACATGTCCATGCACAGTCAGGTATTTCAGATGTACCATGGAGTAATCCACCACCAGCTACTTTCACTGTAACTGGCCTTGTCAACTGTTGCACTCCCGACAATTGTTCAGCCAACCATGCCGAGATAAAATTACTAGAAGATCCAGAATCAATGAGAATAAGGACATCATGCCCTTGTATCTGTCCCAACAGTCTCATGGAGCCACCATGTTCTGACCCATTGATAGCTTGTTTACTGATGGACATCAACACTTCCTGGGTATCAGCCAAAGCATCCTCAAAGAATTCCGTGCCTCCCTGAGGTGAGTCCCCTTCTGTTTCAGATGTGTTTAACATAGCCATCAGCTCTTCCACAACGTGCAATTGTACCGTGTTACTGCACTTATGGCCAGGTGCCCATTTTTCTCCACAAGTGAAACATAGCCCCCGTGCCTTACGATAAGCTTTTAACGCCCCCACCTTCGAGCTATCGGTACCCCCTTTGTCTTCATGAGTGAAACGTGAGCAGGCTTGCTGTAAGTTGCATCACTTGAGCTTGACTTGTGGTGTGTCCGAGTAGCCACTGATCTATTGGGTAATTTAGGCTCATCGTCTTCAATTTCCTCCTGCAATAAAGCCAGAGAAACAACAGTTTCCAGATCGTCGGGGCGTTGAATCATAACTACAGCTCTAATATCCCTAGACAAAACCTCAATGAAACGAGTAGTAAAGAAAGTGGGATCCAAATCAGGCTTATAAGCTAACATGTGATGCATGAGAGTGTCAAATCTTTCCACATATTCTATAACTAAGCCATGTTGTTTTAGTTTAAAGGCTTGCCTATACAGCAACTGATATCTCCCTCTATCAAAGTGTTTATGCAGTAATTCACACAAGGTCTCCCAACTGAAACTGGGTAACCTATCCTCTACTCCTTGAAGCCACATAGTCGCATTACCAGTAAAGTGCATCGTGGCATACTCAACGCGAAAACGTGGGTATTGATAGTATTTTTCAGCTGCTTTACCAGTGAAGTCACATCAACCGAAAACAAACGAAAGTATTTTTCAGCTACTTTTTGCCACAGACGTGGGTTGTCACCATCAAACTTTGGGAAGTCAGTCTGAGGGGGTGTTGGTGGTGATGGAACAACCATAGGAACATGAGCAGGAGCAGCAACAGGAATCAAAGCCAAGGCAGATTGGGTATTGATAGTACCTGCGACCGGGGTAGACGGGGAAGAGACGAATGCCCCCCCCTGTCAGACCCCAGTGATCGCGTTGCTGGCGGTGGCCATCGGGCCTAGAGTTTTCCACCTGGGGTGACGCTCCCACCGGAACTATCTGAGTCGCAGGTGGCATCGCTGCTCCCGGAGTCGTCTGCGGCGGAGACCACAGGGCGCTGAGACCGACTCCCACGACCACTCGATTGACTTGCTTATGAAGCTCTCCAACCGAGGCGCTTAGATCCGACACCTGCACCTCGATGTCACCCTTCCAGTGGTCAGCGAGTTGATGGAGGTCCCCGTCACATCAATCGACGCCTGTGTGCTTTCCAACTTGGTTTCGACCGCCGACAAGCTTGATCGGAGATCGTTCATGAGCGTCTCCAACATCTTCTGAATCGACTCCATCCCGCTTTCCAAGGTGCCGATCTGGTCTGAGGTCGTCCACCGCGTTTGGTGTGGCCGATCCAGGGCGAAATCCGGCGACTCAACCCAAATCGAGCGACCAAATCAGAGGCATCCCGCGAGGGAACTCTGTGCTAATCACCAGAGGCAATTAGTGCCGACCGATCTGGAATTTCTGTCTCAGATCGAGGAATTTTACGAGAAGACCACGGATCGAAGGAAAATCTGATACCAATTGTTACGTACTCACTAGCTATGGCACTCAATTCACTAGCTCAGTTCATTCACTCCACAGTGGTTCATCGATACAAGGAAGAAGGAGGGGAAAATAGCAGAGGAGCAGGTAGAGGAAGGAGGAGCAAGGGGAGAGGATTCAGTTACACTTTTGTCCAATGACAAACCCGCTACTGCTACGAGGGAAACTACTTAAGCCCATAGGTCCTCTGCCAGCCGGGACACCGGAGTGCGTCGATACGTCCACTTGTTCTGCTTCTACTGGCTATCACTTCGTCCATTCTGGCCCACTGATCCTAGCTGGCGCTCTCCTGGCACTTCTCAGCCTTCTCTTCTGATTGCCTGACGTTGATTTGGCTACGTCATACTTTGGGTCCATAACATCACCGGACACCCGTCCACATTGTGATCGATCTTCTAGCTCAGATGTCACTCTTTGCATAACAGAAAGGCAATCAGAGTTGACAATAATCTTAGAAAAACCTTCCTCCTAGGCTAACACAACAGCACGGCGCATCGCTAAGGCCTCTGCAAGTTGTGGCGTCACAACCTCTGCATTTCGCTCACTGCATGCAGTCAAGCAATAGCCGTTGTGGTCTCGGATCACGACGCCCGTTCCCATCTCACGAGTAGAAATGAAGATTGCTGCATCTACATTGATTAAGATTGTACCTTCCGGCGGCAGTGACCATCTAGGTCTGGAAAAAAAGCCTCACGCCTATGGACTGGTTCAGTTTGGTAAAGATGTACATCAATCATCTGGCTATATGTCCATGTGTTGTTGAGTGCCCAACAAGGTAAGATTTTTATTTTATTTCCATTTTCGTTGTTTTTAAATGGTACTATGTATTAACTAAACTAACATAGTGTCATTACAATTATTTGCAAACACCACTCCAAAACTCAACACGACTGGACGTAGCTAATGTAAAAAAAAAAAAAAAATCGAGCAACCTGCAGGAACTCTGCCTTTACATATAGAATATAGTTAACCAGTTTATAATGAAAACTGGCCGGAAATTAATACACCTGCAACAGACACACGCGCGCCTTTTGCAACACCCAGGACTGAAAATGCATGAGCCGCACCATTCAGACTTCTGTATATGAAGTATCAAGTCTCATGCACCAACCATGCATTACACCAAAAATCCTAACTGATGGAAACAACGTGTGCAATCCACATATACCCTAACACTATCTAACTTTTCGACAGGTAAGTCAGGCATTTTTTGGGGAAGAACACAAATATCGTACACAGTACCAGCAATTCTAGACCTGCTTTGTTGTGTGCTCTTAAGTTCATTAATAAGGGAAGCACAATCGCTCTCAATAATGATTGGAAGCTGTGTTGTGAGCATAGCAAGCTGAACTCCTTCCCAGCAGTCTAGTACAGCTTTAGCAATCTCAGTATGGGCACAGTTCCAGATTAACCCCCAGGCAGTTCCTTCGCTTCAGGATTACGAGCTTTGTCATTTATGGGCTGATGACTTGCCCATCTTCCTCTGGGACTGCAAGTCCTAACTATTTTTCATCAAACCCAGTGGAGTTCACACACAGAATCGCAATCACCGCAGTCACATCCTCCTCCCCGACAGCATTTCCCATATTGTGAACCTGTTGGAGATTGCTTGATGCTTATGGTGGTCACTGGTTGTGTTTATTTTTTTGTAGCGTTAATTGCTCTCATCCTTGTAAGTGTTTCATTAACAAGAATCCAATCTGAAATACTATCTAGTGTTTCCTTAAAAGGTAAGCTTCAGGTACCAGTTAATGGTGATAACCATAATTAGTCTACCTTTTTTGGGTAACATGTCAGCCACCAGTAAAGGACTACTCAAGTAGTTCTAACAATCCTGTCAATGGAGAAGCAATGGCTCTAACAGTTACAACGCTAATCTGATACTGATAGAGCTGAGGATCTTTCCGTAAGTTCTCACAAGTATATAATCAACATAATTAAAACGGAGTGATCAGTCGTATCAATTTTTTATAGTGTCATGTGCTGACACTTTCTGAATGCTTTGCTAAATGGAACGCCATTTCAGAACATAACAACTCGAACTGCTTTTCTTTAGACTGGTTGACTGTACAAAGGTTTAACCCTATGTTTCTCTACAAGTACTACAGGTTTGCGGACATTTTATACTGAAACTGCTGGCTTTGTACATGGAACGTCTAGGGCATAAGCTGAACAGAGAGAACAAGGTATTGAAGGATATGTTGTTGCAAGGCCGGATCTAACATCGGGACGGCACGAACATGCATCTGGTATCTAGAGCAGTTTTGCTTAAGCTAACTGGCCCAGCTTTCGACTCTCATCTTCATGCAAAGATAATTGAGCGAGCCAAGTACTTCATGTACGCGGATGTGGAGTCCTTGGCAACACAGAGATTGCCAGATCTTCATTCAACTTTACAGGTAGGGGTGGCATCTGTCTCATTATTTCTGGAGCATTGCTTACCCTGCAATACAAAAAAAGAAAAGAGGATCCAGTTGTTACATTATTGCAGTTCCACTGGATATGCGAACATCTTAATATAAAAGGACAGCCACATATAAATAAATAAACAATAGCACTTTAAGATGGCAGAACAGAAAGTTTTTGCTCTTTAAAGCGCTTTAACAGAAAGTGTACTTGACAGTTGACATACAAAGAATAATAAAAGAACAGCCAATTGTATCCCCAAAGAAGAAGAAAACATGTCCTTACGAAAGGGAAGGCAAGCATGCTTTGCAGTTAGTATAAAACTTTAAAAACATGTTGATGTGTTTTCATTCACAGTTTAACAACGAGAAAACAATCCTATGCACATACACCTAGCAACGGCAGACTAAATAGGTGATAAGCACCCAAGTTTTTTCATGCAAGCTGCAAAGAATTTAATACAGGTATTCAGGAGGTCTTAGGATAAGCTAGTTGCAGAACTTACTGTCCCAGGACTGTGAGTATATTATCCCTAGTCTCACATAAAAGGGAGAGGTTCTCCTGTACCTGCAAAAAAACCAATAAATATTTAAACATAAATAACGTGAAAAATATTAAATGAATATGAGCCGCCTGTTAAATGTAATCAACAAACACAATACAACAGATTTCATACAACCAATACATGGAAGAAAAGTCTATAATTCTTTCATCTAGGCCCTCCTTTCGCTGATGTAATATAAGCATCTTGAAAATTCATGTGGATACTGCAGAGGTTTTCCTTAGCAATGTTTTATTATCAGACACATGATTGATCATGCTCCTACAGCTTTGCATGATATAGAATGTGTATTCATGAGGACAATATATTCACAACCTGAAGGCATAGCTAAAACATTGTAAAGTGACCTTGAGATTTATGCCGCAACCAACAGACATATTTGTCATTGACCTTGCAATTTAACCGCAACCAACACAACACAACAGGTAAATTTGCTATTCACATGATCTTATTTTGTCTGAGCTGAATGCCGGGACATGAAACTTTAACATAGAAGATAGGAAATACCTGCATGTTTGAAATATTTGTATAGATCTGATTTAACAAATGTGCATTATGCTCCAGAAGTTCCCCAGTTGGACCACCAATTGCTGCAATGATATGATACTTCATGATAAGAAAAGGAAAATCACAAGTCTATCCTAAGCAAATAGGAAAGATACTTTCTTGACCAAAATTTAGGATATTAATAGCTTTAACAAGGTTTAAAGAAGATGATGCTCGAAAAGTTATTGTTGTCTACTAAGCCAGTTGAAGTAAACTGCACGCCATCCTTGATATCACAAACAATTCAAACACCGCACAAGATTTTTGTTGCCAAGCATTCTATGTATTTACTGTTTGCTTTGACATATGTTTAGGAGAAACTTAACATACGATGACTGAATTAGTATAAAACTAGGAACTTTTTGGCGGTGCTGACAGGACACCTGAGAACCATTTTTACACCCTAATATAACAGCAGGAGCGAAAAAATTGTCGAAAAGCAAAACAATATTTATTGTTTGCTTTGACATATGTTTAGGAGCAACTTAAACTTACTGTAACTGAATTAGTATAAGACTAGGAACTTTTTTTTGCAGTGCTGACAAGCGTACAGGAAATCTGAGAACCATTTTTACACCCTAATATAAAAGCAGGGATAAGAATTTTGTCGAAAAGCAAAACAACAGTATCAAGAAAGGTCTTACCAGGCTGTAACAAGGAAAAACAGTCGCCCACAGAAGTATTAAACATAAA
Source organism: Puccinellia tenuiflora (assembly GCA_012064385.1). Classification (NCBI taxonomy): domain Eukaryota; kingdom Viridiplantae; phylum Streptophyta; class Magnoliopsida; order Poales; family Poaceae; genus Puccinellia; species Puccinellia tenuiflora. The sequence goes on along the minus strand of QRDG01002483.1, from coordinate 1,240,027 downwards.
CGATAATGTGCATAATTCCTAAATCAATAGAATACTAACCTTTGTATGATCCATCATCATCATCCATAGGGAGAACAGGAACGGAATATGGAGGGACACTGGATCGTGCCAAGTGAGCAGGCCCTTTTGTTGAAGAGTCGCTAACTCTTTCCTGCAGTTTGATAGAAACATCAAAATCATGAGAAAAACTGTCTAGCTGACAATGTTGTTGTAGGTCCTAAAACTAAATTTTCACATCCTAATATAAGTTTTTCTCCATAAATCAACTACTGACTTCTTTTGGTATTTAAATTTGAACATTTACTCAAATGATTCAATAATGAATGATAAAAGAGGGCCATCAAAGGGGGAGGTATGTGAGATAACTGACAACCTTCTTTTCTTTGCTTTTCTTAACCAACTCTTCCTTCCTTTTCTTGTTGTTCTCCTTTTTCTGCATGAGAAATATATGTTGATTACTTCATACATTACAATTTGTTACGCAGCACCAATACAGTGCATACAACACAAGGAACTGTGAAAAAATATAAAAAATCCACCAAACAAGATTATTCTTGATGGCGATCCCAAACCACTGTGATGCAATGGCTTCAAAGGATCCATCTACAAAAAAATGCTGATTTCAAATAGCACATGTGGCTCATGGTGATCATGTAGTGATTAGTACAGTAGATTTAATGATTTGCACCAATGAAGATATCAAGGATACTATTTATAATTTTAGTACAACAATATATCAGATATTTGAGATAGGTGCTCAATATTGTAACGGCATTAGAGAAAAATCATATTGTGAATCTGCTTCCCGAATGCACTATCCCTTTGTTTGCTAAGTGGGTCCTATTTCCCTTATCTAAATGGCATTCAAGATTGGTACACAGGGCATCTTAACATGATGGTTCAGTCGAAATGGGCAGAACTATTTGGAGTTAAACAAGGAATGTGGGTGCCAGCGAAACGAGAATAAGCATCTGACCAAGATAAAAAAACTAACGTCAGTTAATACTTAATATAGAATCTCAATTTTGTCAATCAAAAGGATGTATTTGCTTCATGTATCAGTACTGTGCCAAATACACTACATGTATTACTTGATTAAATGAAAATAGAACCATCATAATCCCAGCCTTTGTATACCGAGGAACCAAAAGAAAAGAGAGTGGAGAAAAAATAGTTTCCTTCACATCATGCACAAGAAAGCTGGTAGTTGTAATTCAGTTTATCATACCCAAAAATAATGTTAATGCCTTAAGTAATATGAAACTGTTTGGCATAGTACTAATATATGAAGCAAATGGCTCAGCATACAACTTACAGCCATCCATCTGCAGCGAAGGGCGACATCTCGTACTGTCTTGTTGGGAAGACCCAGAGCGATTTTCGCATAGCGAACTATAGCCGCATCAGACGCATACCTGCAACGGTTGCAGAGCCACATAATAAGATGGATCCATGTAATCTCGGTACATGTAAGGACAAGAATATTAAGTGACAACAAAAAGACAATCTGAGCTAGACTACGAGAACAAAAAAAAAAACTAAAACAAGGCAATTCAAGTTTGCTAATTATAGCATCTTACATCAAACCAGTGCAATGACTAGTGCAGAATTTAGCTGCTCCTCCTAGTGCATCATGGAACAATTTCATTAACATGCGCAATATTTATTCTCAGGTCAGCTCGTATGAAAGTTCCATCCTCAAAAAAATGACTGGAAGTTCACACTAACTGTTTCGTGCAATTTAGGAAGGCCTTACTAGGTTCGAAACATACTTCCAACCACGCTACTTCCAAAACAGTACGGACTGTCTGAACCCAAAATTGGTACCTCCGAGAAAGAGCTAGAGAGAAGGAAACCCAAGAAGAAGCTTACTTGGTCAATCCTTCGTCGAGCACGGCCTGTTCCTCGGGTGACCACCGCATGGCGAGCCCGGGGTCGTGGCGCAGCGCGGCGGCGGTGCTCGCGGCCAGGCCCTGCTGCAGCGCCACGGCCGCATGGGAGGGCTGGCGATTGGGTCCACCGAGGGACCCCGAGGGGTCGGCGTTCGCCCCCATCGTGCCGCCAACTTGGCTCGGGGATTTCGACGAAGTTGAGGAAATTCCGCGGCTTAGAGCGGAAATTGGGATTCTGTACGGACGGCCGCGGCCGGCGAGTACGACAGGTGGAGGATTTGGAGGCGGGCGCCGACGAGTCGGGGACGGGAGGGGTGGAACGGCGGCGGAGAGACGGGAATTTTGTTCTTTGTTTCTCAGCGGTCTTCCTTCAATTATGAGGATCTTCTTTCTGGTCTTCTTTCACCTGTTTCTTCCCATTTTTGTTACACTTTTTTTTTTCGCTGGATTTGTTAGTTTGAGTTATCTACTAGGGTTTTTTCGCTACATGTCATTGTGGTTTTTTTTTTGAGAAAAGACACCCGAAAGCAATCTTATATGAGATATCTTATCAACGGAACAATAATAAGTGCTACTTCCTCTGTTCCGGAATATAAGACGTTTTAGCTAGCTAAAACGTCTTATATTGCGGAACGGAGGGAGTTACATAGAATTCGACATAACAAGTTTACTACAAAACAAAAATACACTATTGTACGGGTCGTCTTCCTCCTTCAATTGGTCAACGATGGAGCGTTGGAGCTTGAAACATGCGTTGAACAACGACAAAAGATTGAGACTGCAAACACTCTCGCCAACAAACACTTTGAATGTTGCAATAGTCACTCGCCACAAACAACAAGATCGAATAACCTCTCAATAAACACTGGCTGGGAACACACCCAAGCAACACATGTTTGCAATCATTCACCGCCAACCAAATTTTACCTTGAATCCAAAAGAATGAAGATATCAAATATGTCACACCACCGACCAGCGAACAACTTTCTTTAAACGACATATCAACTGTCAAGATCCAACAGATCTAGCAGCATCTACCCTCGCTGGTCATTCGATGACGCCAAAAACGATGATGAGGTAGGGAGAGGCCGGCCGGACCTTATTCCAATATGCTACCGTTCCTCGCAGTGTTGGAGATAAGTCGGGAGGCCATCCCTCGACGATGGAGATAAGTCGATCGTAGCGCTGGAGATGAGTCACGCAACTGAGCACTGCGACACTGAGGGTGCTCAATTCCACGCGTGGGCTCGGTCAAAGGCGGCGCATGGGAGTGCCTGGGGAAGCTGGTGGTCCAGGTGATGCAGTCGAATGCACCCAGACGACCAACCCGCCGTTGTTGGGCACAACGGTGGAGGTGACGAGGGACTCCGGGATGGCCTAGATCTCGTCATTAATCCTCATTGTCATGCCTAATGAAGTTAAAATCTTCAAAAATAACCTCCAATCAATTGTAGTACAACAGCCCAAAACCGACATGTAATTCATCTTCATGGCCATAAAGGCATGATGGAACACAAGTATATCCTAATTTGAATCCTAGTTCCATCAAGGATGTGCCAGCCTGAAGGGAATCACCATGCCTCTTGGAGATTTATCGATGTGTGGGAGGTCACTACGCCCTAGCTAATCTGTTAGGGTTCTCGCCAAGCCGCCAAGTTGGTGGGGCTCGTCGGGGTTGATAAGGGAGGTAGATATGATCTACCCCACCCCACTTGGGGCCGACGACACAGATGCGGCCATGCTTCAATGCAAGGCGTATTGGGAATGTGAAAGCATTGCATCCACCAAGAAGGAATCCAGCAAGGAGGAGACTACCGTCGAGTCGCTCCCTTCGGCTAAGGAGGAAGGATGAAGCATATTGTCGGTGCAATTTTGCACACCGCTACCTTGGATAGGTTGGTGAGGGACCACTTAGTGATCAATTCTGACTCGGACTAATATGTTCGAGGTTGTGGTATGTAGCATGGCTAGTGATATATGTTTGAACTACCGATAAAGGAACTCCGGTAGGCCAACGTCACCTTTGGCAGCTTGGTATGTTCGAGTTTGTGGTATGTTCGCGGTTTGGCAGCTTGGTGTTTCGTCTCCTCGCCTTTCTTGGCGGGCGACGATGCAAGGCGAGTCTTCGTTCTTTGGTTGTCGTGGGTTACGTTGTAAGTCGGGTGTGCGTTTGTATCATGTCTGCCCTTGTTGGCGTTGTACCGACCATCTTGGTCTTCTTCTTCTATGAAACCGATACACCTCCCAGGGTGTATCCTTGAAAAATATATGTTTGAACTATGTCGTGTTTGAACTTTGTGCTATTTGAACTATCGTTTAACTAATGATGAATGTTTGAAATATGCATATATGTTTGTAAATTTTTGAGAGAATCATTGTTTCGCTATCAGAGCATATAACTAGCGAGACTCCCGTTATGCCCCCAAAAAGAAAATAAAATAAAAAAGAACCGAATGAATTTTCCGTTCTTCCACAACAGTCTGAACTTTCAGTTACCTTCTACCGTTAATTGGACATGGCTAATCACGCAGGGTCGGACTGTACACAAGAAGACAAGAGGCACAACGACATGGTATGGTATACAGTCCTTGTATTCGTCATATCAAGCTGAAGGTTGGTACGGATAGCTAGTGTATATAGTATGGTGATCAATTTGTTGTGCATGGAAATGTTTCTATAATAAACAGACACGAATGGTGGTTTCCAAGGAAGATGCTGAAAGGAGGGAGTCAGAGAGGGACCGGGTCGTCGCCACTTACGGATGGAACTCTAGGCGAATATGCGGAAAGGGCCCGTTTGAGTTAAATATGTGGCTTTGCTATGCCCAACTAGTGGAAAATGCGGCCTTACTCATTCTGAGTAGCTATGTGCAGGTTTGTACATAAGTACTCCTAGAGACTCTAAAACAGTAGTCATGGTAGTAGAAGCTTTGAATTTAGGAACGACATGTAACAAACTCGCAAGTAAAATGGTTATACATATGCAAGATAATTTTTTGTAGAGAAAAGTACATGTGACTCTCTCAAACTGTCGTCGTTACAACCTTTACCATTATACTATTTGTTCATCTACTGAAATCTTAACATTCTATTAGTACATTACATAAAATTAAATCATTTTTTAATTTTAATTCTATTCTTGAGTACTTTACAATTATTTTGTAACATCCCTAACTTGGTAATGAAAAATACGAAGAATTTTTCCACTTTTTGCATTCTTGTTTGCATCATGGCATGCCTTTAAGTTGCTAATGTTAACAAGTGACCTTTGGGAAACAATGAAAAGAGGGAAGCCAAACTTCCCAAAACCTTTACTTCTTGAATTGCAAACTATGGTGTTAACCATGTCATGACGGGTGACCTTATGGTCCAACACACTTCCTAAGTTCACCTCAAGTGCAAAAGAACCAAATGGATGGGTTCCTTTTTGTTTCCAACTTCCTTAGGCCCTAACATGTGGTTCAAAGCTTTTGACTATTTGTGAGCCGTGCCACCTTGCTCAAAAGCCTAGATAAATGTATGGTGGGCTGTTTTACCTTGTGGAGAAACCCCCAGAATTTTTGCATATTTTCTGGAATTGTTTTGGTGCCCAAATAAAAGCTAGCTCTTTCTGCCATTTTTGTGGTCATCCGGAATGACCCGGATTAATCCGGATCGATTCCGGACCAGTCGGAATTTTCCGGGTTCTTCCGGAAAATTCCGGACGAAGCACAGTGACGACAATGGACACTGGCGCCATGCCGCCGACGCCACCTGCTCCCCTCGCACGCCATGCCGTCGTGCCCCCCCCCTTGAGGCCAAAGACGCACACTACGACGCCCAGACCTCACCTGCTCCTCTCCTCTCTCGTTCCTCCCCTAAATCGGGATCGATCCCCTTCCTCCCGAGCTCCTCCTCTCACCGCCGCTCGCGTTTAGCGCGCCGCCGTCGACTCCGGCCGCCTCAGCTCGCACCGACGCCGCCACTAGCTGCTCCTCGCCGTGCTGCTCCTTCCCGTGCTAGGAATCAAAGCGGGGAGCCCCGGAATTGACAAAATCGTCCTCGCCCTCCTCACCACGGTCGCCGCCGCCGGAGCCCGATTTTTGACTACTCCGTCCACCTCCACTGCGGTCGAGCACCCATACGTGTCCAGGGTGAGCCCCGCGTCCTTTTGGCTTTTCTCCCGCGTCCCTCTCCCCTTTTCTTTCCTTGCTCGCCGTGCGTAGTCGCCGCCGCCGTCGCTTTTCTGCCCCGAATCGAGTCATCCGGAATCACCCGGAAATTTCCGGATCGATTCCGGGTAACTCGGAAAATTCCGGACGTTTCCGAACGAATTCCGAAACCCCAACCGAAAGATTTTGAGGTCACCTCAGATCTGGCTCGGAATGAGCCCGGATTATTCCGGACCATCCGGAATATTCCGGACCAATCCGGATGAATTCCGAACCTAGCTGAAAACTTGTGAACTTTGTATTTTAGCTCCTTTTTGTTAAATCTTGCAAATGGTGTACCAATTTGTTCAGTGTTTCTAATGCTTTCTAAACATGCTAGTGTCACCTCATGACAACAACTTGCACCTTGATATTAACCCTCACTTGGTTAAAGGATATAAAACCAAATAACCCTTAAATTGCTAGTTAACTGTCGGTGCTCCGGAAATTACAAACACTTTACCGAAATGATCGGAATGATAAACCCTAACCATTTCATGCAATGTTCATGCATTTTGAGCCACTTCTATAAACAACTTGATAATTGATAAGATTGTGGTCACTAAGATAAATATGGGGTTGATCCCAAATGATTTCACTAATTATTTGGCTCCCCATTTAATTGTGCCCTTAAGTTATATGCTGGAATCCTTGCATAAATTTGACATGCCATCATGTGATTGAGCATTGCATCTTGAGTTCGTCTGATTTATGTGTTCTTTGTTTTTCTTTGGGTATCGATAGATTCCGGAGTCGAGGGTCTCTCTACTTACCCCGACGAGCCGTACTACACGTCCGGGCAGCAAGGCAAGAGATAACCTAACCTTCTTGGCATCTAGCATCCTATGATTTTATCAAATTATTTTATTCCACCATAATATTGCATGCGGTTCAAATGTCTCTTTTGGCAAGTAATAGAATATCCTATGAATGTATGTTCTTCCCCGAGCCAATCACATGTATCCCTACCTATGAACCCTAGGGTTGAAGTGTTGGCCCGAGATAAAGATAGAATTAATGTATTCATATGCTTAGCCATGCTTAGTTAAATATTTTAGATATGTCCGATGTTTATTTCCATATTTGTTGTTGGAGATGAATGATGCGGACTTGGTGGATAATTGTGATGCTTAATTAAAATGCTAAAACGGCTTGGGTGAGTTGCCATCGGGGATGGTGTTTTGCCTCACTCTAGCCCCTAGGTGCGAGTTCTTTACCTCTTGAACCAAGACGAGCGTGCTGCCATTGGTGGGTGTATGGGCGCCTTACTGACCAAATAACTTGTGCGGGCGTATCCAAGGGTCCTCTAGTTTGCTATTTCCATTTGCCGTGTGTGTGAGCGGAAAAAGAAATGATGAGGATGGTGGTGTTTAGGATGTGGCGATGGGGCAGGGGCTGAGGCTGGGTAAACTTGCCCTGTGGCCACAGATGACTCTTGGATAGTCTCACGCGAGGTAAAGGTTTAACCGCGCCTGCTCGCCGGCCTTCCCCGGAAGAGGGCCAACTAGGTGAGCCGGACGGTACCGGTGGGTAACATAGTACACCCCTGCAGGGTTAAATCTTTTCGAAAAGCCGTGTCCACGGTTATGAACGACTTGGGATCGGATATAAGATCATAGATAACGTTAACCTAATTGATATGGCAGCTAGAGGTTTCATAACCAACTTGTGATAAAGGTTCATTTCCTCGAGGGTGAGTCGAGGGAGTGCCTTTGTGTGAGATGAGTGGTGATGGTTGCAAGTAGGTTCGTCGAGAACCGAAGATGATAATGATACTCTCTTACCCCTTTATTAAAAATATTCTGAGTAGACGAATGCCATGTGTCTTTTATACTTCGGTTTATGAAAGTTAGCTTTATGCAAAAGAACTATATATACAGCTTTAGAGCCTTCGTCAGTCATTGGGCCTATATCGCCCTACTAAACTTGCGAGTATGTCGTACTCAGTCTCTCTTTGCTGCCTCTATGTATTTGTATTTCAGAGGAAGACGACACCGAGCGACTAGGTGGGTTCTTCGTTGACGTCGACTACTAGTCTGGGGTTCCCAGGTGGCAGCTTGGGACCGTGGAACAAGCTGGCTGGGATGATGTTTATTGTAGGCCTCTTAGGCCATATATTTGCTTCTTGTTGTTAGACAACACTACCCGCTTCCGCTTGATGACTTGTTGGATCTGTGATCCTTTTGTTATGTAATATTTGTATTTCTCCTCTTTATATGAGTTGCTTTATATCTTGTGTCGTAGAGTCATGCAATGTGCCGGTTTGTTCCACAAGTCTCGATCTTTGTTTTATACATTGATGGTTGTGCCGAATACATAGCCTCTCTGTATAATTCCGGGGTCGGGGCATTACATATTTGAAGTTTAAATAATTGTTTAATAGTCATGCCTAATAGGTGAGAACATTCGAATCTCGCTTATTATCATATGTATTACTATTTGTTACAAATTTCATGCATTCACAATTTTTTACCATTGTTGCTCGGCTAAAGCGGAAACTTTTTAAAAGTAATTTCTCAAATATGAACGGTAATTAAAATGTTTGAACTTTAGACTTCAAAACTTAAGTCATTCGGATAAGCCAGCCCACGTTGACTAACTCAAATGTTAATACCAAACACGCTTCATTCAAATGTTGAAAAAAATGTGATTAAGTTAAAACAAATGTGCATCTCTTGGTGGGACAAATATTTTTTCCCCTCAATTTGACATGCAAGGATGTCACAAGATAATCATTTCGACCATGTAGGTAATTGATACCGGACTCATTACTTTTACATTATTTTTTGTGATGAAAACCTCTACATTGGATCTTGAACCCCAAGTTCGTCTAAAACACATCTCAAAGTATCAATATCACACACATTCGGACCACAGCCCAATATCAAGACAATCATTACTCCATTTTGTACACCATATGATCCAAGATGTGACAAAAAAGGTAAGGCCCACTTGTCAACATATACCATCACCATATCCTTCTAGAAGAACATGTACCATCGCCCTACTTAAATCAACACCATGTTTCCATTTTAGTTTTTTATTCTGAATTTGCCGACTAAGCTGCATGTTCACTTGTTACATGTTAATAACCACTAACACGAAGGCGCCACATTGATGATTATTGTGCTATGAATGGGTTTGAGGACTAAAGGTGTGCTTTAGCGCTTTGTAGCTCTAGGAGGAAAAGAACACAAGAGAGGAAATTAAGTTCAATATCTAAGTTGAATGCACATATGATGTTGTTATATAAATTCGTGATTAAGGTAGTAATTTTAGAAGATGTTCATATGCATCACTGTGTTTGTAATCATGCAAGTATACAATAAGCTGCATTTTTTCTTAAATGTTAGATGGCATTGGCATATGCATGTAAACTTGAGACGTTTGGGAGGCCTTCCTATGAGTTTGTTTGGTGTACCTAGGTAGTTGCACTGATGAGAACTACCAACATTCATACCTTGCTATGGTTATCCTTCCATGTGTACTCCAAAATTTACACCACATTGTTCCTCTCTCATTTGATGTATCCTCCGCAGATTACGCCACACCCTCCTCTCAATTGGTGTGTTTCTGCTGCTATAGGAAATCTTATTGTTGCACACCCTAAATCTCTATAACTTCAAAACTTGCAACTCTGTGCTCGTTGTGATCTTCAACCATAAATAGCAAAACTTTTAGCTGCACCAAATTAAGTAAGTATAACATCTAAGCATCTGACAATAGCAACATGTGTCAACTCCCCTCCCTATTAACATTTCCAACAACATTATCAAATAATTTGTGAACCATCGACGTGAGACGGACGTTGTGTTCGTCCACTCGATTCGCTACATAAACGCTTTGGGACACAAAGTTTTTTTAATAGCCACACAAGAGCTCCCTGCCCTCCCCCATGAGTTTTGCAGGGTGAGAAATCATGTGCCACAGACCTTCACCGTCAAGAACCATTAATTTGAACTAGCTAAATTTGAAAGAAGGAAGACTAATATACACAATATATAGGTAGCTATACTCAAAGTCATCCATCTGTGATAGCAAGACCTCATAAACATGCAGACGACCCAAGAAGGAGCACAACCTATCCAAAGAAAGGGAATCGGACGAGGATTATACCATTCACAGTCTACAACACCATAAAATGCCCACACAAGGATCCATCGTGTGTGATCGTTGAAGCTAAATGGGCGTGATTTTACGCCGAGGATGTGGCGGATTATTTTATTGGTCCATTTTATTTCACACATAGGATACGACACTATAGTGCTCTTGAAAGTTAATGTTGCTTGTGTTCTTGATCTTTGATTTATCAAAGAGATGCAGTTTCTGAAGGACCGACTCTTTGTGTGCCCGTCCTATGTAGTCGACCCACACATCGATGCCAATGCGACCACCATCCCATCAGAGGCGTTGCGCAACATGCACATCATCACCATCGACATTACATATGTTATGCAGCAAAATCGAACAACGAGGCATAACCAATCTGACATGTTTGCTCGACATTTCTTCCAGTACCAAAATTATAAGCACTAGTTCGAAATTGTGTGCACCGTTGCATATGTACTTTTAAGGACCAAATCATAGTATTTTAGACCGCACAAAGAAAACTTGAATTTACAAATAGAAGTATTATGGTTTTTTCTCAACATATCTTTCATTGCACATATAAACACACACCGAGCATTTGGGGTGATACACAAATGGTCTTCCAACACCAACAGTGCCTATTTGTTCAGCTAAAATACGTAAATACCATGAAGAATGCTGAAAATAACAGTACATAGACACACCACACATCTACAATGTACAAAATTTTCATATTCATATTAATGCTGGATTCAGATGAGTACCAACAATGGAGTAGTAAGTTGCAATAAAATACGAGGGAAATGGCAAGTCCGGTTTTTGGCTGGATTCAGATGATCTGACGTCCAGTGGGGTCTCGATACTTGGTAACCAGTCATAGTCATGGTTATGACTTGCTCTACAGCTGCAGTTAAAATACTAATACGTACTCCATACAAGGAGGAGGAGGAGAGTGTCAAACCTAACAATCGTGGTTAGTATACTCCACACAAGGAGGAAGATTCCGGGAGTTTGACCGAGTAAGACGACGGAAGCAGCACGCGTCGCCTGCTATAATTTGATTTGATTTCCGACACGCCTACCACATTTCCGCCCTGTTCCTCCAGCTCCTTCCAAGCTGCAGTCCACCTCCGCCGGCCGCCGCGCCGCTCTCCAGGAGCAGCAGAGGAATTGAAGCATATCTGTCAGTTGGGTCAGAAGGAGAAAGGATCGGTCTTTGCAGTTTTGGCCGGGGGCAGGGCAGGAGGGAGGGGATGGCCAAGGGGCGGCTCCTCTTGCTGCTCGTCTTGTGCCTGTTCGCCGAGTTGAGGATCGCCGCCGCCGCCACCAACCCACAGGATGGTATGTTCTTCTGGGTTCTTGTGGTTTCATTTGCATCACTTAGTTTGTGGTTTTTTTTAGCTTGTTCTTGGTGTCTACTTGCGGCGGAAATATTATGGAATCTAGCTTGTTGATTATTTGGTCCTACTAGTTTACTTTTGGTAGCATTTGGTCTTCGGACGGACTAGGGATTGGAAATCTTGTAGTTGTTACATGATTTCAGGTGCCATATTTTTTGCTGCTGGGATCATTTGCCCAGCAGATTGTTGTGCCACTTCTCTTCGATCCTATTAATGAAAAATCTATCTGCCAGTAGCAGTTTTGCCCAAGATATCATCAGAGTCCCAACCAGACTTCTCTTAACTGAAACAGTATCTAAAAGCTGGTCGTAAAGTTGGTTTGACGAGTTGCGTGTCCCTCCTTCTCCCTTTGCAGCGGCTGCTCTCAAATCCTTGACGAAGAAATGGTCAAATCTGCCTGCTAGCTGGAGGAAGAAATCTAATGACCCTTGCGGCGAAAAATGGGACGGAGTTATCTGCAATGCCAACTCAAGGGTTACATCACTGTGAGTACAATTGTTGACCCCACCATTCGCTAGGACCTGTCCAAGATTCTGTCTGATTTTGATTTCCCCTAACAGACTATCTTATACTATGTCGCAGTAACCTATTTGGTATGAACATGAAAGGCACTCTGAGTGACGACATAGGAAGCCTGACTGAGCTCAGGGTCTTGTAAGTGATTCCGTCGTGCGCTTTTCATATTTTTTATACGAACTATTCTCAATAAATAATGGCTCTGTGCATTTTTTTTTTTTGCAAAAGCTGGGTGTCAACCCTCCTTCTCAAAAAAAAAAAAAAAATCCTGCAACTTTCCTAGCTTGTGGTAGAGAAGTTCTGACTTCTGAGCATTCAAAATTAGGTTGGGCTTATTTATGGCTTTTACATTTTGGTTTATAAGCCACAAAAGCGCCTAAATAGGTGTTTTTGACATTTGACTGGACATTGTTACACGATGATATAAGCCAAAAGCCAAAATCAAAAGCACCTATTTTGGTGCTTTTGTAGCTTATAAACCAAAAGCCAAAATTAAGCCCAACCAAACAGGGCCAGTGTTGAGATGATTCATGCTATGGATGCCCTTATGCTTTTGCCTTTTTATGTTTACACAATAAAATAATATTTATTAGGACACTTAATCACTGACCATGAATGCACTGCAGGGATCTATCCTCAAATAAAGACCTAGCTGGTCCACTTACACCTGCTATCGGGAAGTTGATTCAGCTTACACACTTGTAAGTTGCAGCAGTTTCTATTACTACATAATCTTTTGTTTTCCACCTTGGTTACTGACTTAAAATCTTCCATGTAACTTGAATGATGCTGTAGAGTATTAATAGGTTGCAGTTTCAGCGGTACTATTCCGAGTGAACTAGGCAACCTGGCACAACTCGAATTCTTGTAAGATTCTTGATGTTCCTTTGAATAGTTCATACGTACGGTTGTAAGAATTATCTGTTCACTGGATCTCACTCGATGTCCTTCCGCAGCGCTCTGAACTCAAACAAATTCATCGGTAGCATCCCGCCCTCATTGGGCAAGCTCTCCAAGGTTAAATGGCTAGACCTAGCTGACAACAAATTAACCGGACGCCTACCAAACTCCAGGGACAATGGTGCTGGACTGGACCAGCTTCTCAACGCAGAACACTTGTAAGTGTCATAAGTAACATCAGTTTCTTGTTATCATATTTATCATCTTGTCATGACTCATTCATTTTGTCGTTTCTGCCCTTTGTAGCCATCTTAACCAAAATTATCTCGAAGGTCATATCCCAGAATATATGTTCAACTCCAGAATGCACCTCAAGCATATGTAAGTTCACATATTTAGGCCCTGCCTCTCGTATGATTTGGACCATAATTTGTCTGACCATGATTTGTTGTGTCCAGACTTCTGGACAGGAACATGTTTAGTGGAAGTATTCCAGCATCTATTGGGGTAATCCCAACACTTGAAGTACTGTAAGTGTTCAGGCAACAGCTCTAGAATTGTTTTGGGGAGTTATGGCGTCTATGTCTGATTATTTTGATGTGCTTTTGGAAAACAGCCGTCTAAATAACAATAACTTCACGGGCCAAGTTCCTGCTATGACAAACCTGACTAACCTCCATGTTCTGTAAGTTGCTGTTCCCACCATATCAAAATCTAATCAGGTCGTACTCTTGCAAAAACATAACTTACTTAAATGTGATAAGCTCTAATGGATTACTTAATATTTTTGTTGGAAATCTCAGAATGCTGTCAAATAACAAGCTACGTGGACCAATGCCTAATTTGACTGCTATGGGTGTTCTTGAAAATGTGTAAGAACTTTATGCTATCTTAATCAGCATTATTTACAAACTTTCACTCGCTATCATTGACAAGTGATAATGGCATTATATGGACAGGGATCTAAGCAACAACAGCTTCACACCTTCTGGTGTTCCAAGTTGGTTTCCAGAATTGCCTAACTTAATGTCCCTGTAAGTTACAGTGCTATCTGATTTCAGTACGTAAGAAACAGTTTAAGTGCAGCAAATGATATAAACTCTTTCGTTTGCCGTGCAGCACAATGCAGGCAGTTGGGATTTCCGGGGAACTACCACCGAAGCTTTTCAGCCAGCCCTATCTGCAACATGTGTAAGACAATACAACAATCATAGGATCTCTGCCTTGTGCATTATGGTTTTCAAGATTTACTAACTAGTCAACATACGGCAGAATACTGAGTGATAATCAACTGAATGGCACACTTGACATGGGCAATAACATCAGCAAGGACCTAGACCTTGTCGACATCCGGAACAACAAAGTTACATCAGTTACAGTGTACGGCACCTTCGACTACAAATATCTCAAGTGAGTACTGCTGTTCATCTCAAGACCTATTTTCTTGACAACGCCATGTCTTCTATTCGGTTCAAATTCTTACTGTATGCTATCTTGCTGCTCGGTTGTTGCCAGGCTTGAAGGAAACCCACTCTGCAATGATTCTCTTTTGTCAGGCACGATGCTCTGCTCGGACCGGCTAACTGAACCTCCAACCGTCTATCCTTCCTTTGATGTCAAGTGTGCAAATCCATTTGTTGAAACCATAGTATTCAGATCCCCTTCCTTCGGCGATGTCAACAAGTACCTTGATCAACTGCACAGCAACCTATCAAACACACTGAACAGCTGTACCCCGAACGAGCTAGGCTTAGTGCCATCCACTGGTGGCGAGTACCTAAACGTGGATATCAAAGCTTGCCCAGTAAACCAGAAGAGGTTCAATTACTCCCAGGTGCTGAACTGCTTCAATCTGACACTTCAGACTTACAAGCCACCGGAGAATTTTGGACCTTACTTTGTGCACTCACATCCTTACGCGTTCCACGACAAAGGTACAGTGACAGTTGATCAGGTTCTTCAGGTGTTTTTATGCTGCCAAATGGATATCATGGCTGATGTTTGAGCTGTTGATGATGCAGTTTCTCGAGCTGTTTTGATTGGTGTTGTGACCGCCTCTGTTCTTTTGGTGGTCGGGCTCGCGCTGATTGGAGTTTATGCCGTGCGCCAAAGGAAACGGGCTCGGAAGCTTGTTTCCCTCAACGATCCTTTTGGTACTGCACTGTACCTCATGGATAATATTTCATACAGATTGCATTGTATTAACTTGCTCTACCTCACTTTTGATCTTTTCGTTCAGCTTCATGGGGATCAACAAATGAAGACATTGGTGAAGCGCCAAAGCTCAAGAGCGCTAGATGCTTCACACTGGAAGAGCTCAAGCTGAGTACGAATGACTTCCGAGAAATCAATGCAATTGGAGCAGGAGGCTATGGAACGGTAAGAAAATACCCCTAAAGAGAACTGAAAGGTTCTTATCATGTTTAGGACAGGTCTATAAATGTTCTGTTCCGACCGAAACCAGGTGTACCGAGGAAAACTTATGGATGGACAGCTCATAGCCATCAAGAGGTCCAAGCAAGGGTCCATGCAGGGTGGGCTTGAGTTCAAGACAGAAATCGAGCTACTCTCGAGGGTGCATCACAAGAACTTGGTCGGACTCGTTGGTTTCTGCTTCGAGAAGGGCGAAAGGATGCTTGTTTACGAGTTCATTTCCAATGGAACTCTAAGCGAGGCACTATATGGTATGTTCTTCCATCTCATTGTCACAAGTAACTTCGAATTATACAAGTTGTGTGCCTTCTTTTCTTTGGCCAACTTCCGGAATCAAGCAGTACATATATTGTGTCACAGTTTCTGTCAGTTTGTATGTGATCTTCTCGTCATGATTATCAGATGGACTGATCATATTGGGTCACTGTAGGTATTAAAGGAGTACAATTAGATTGGAGTACGAGACTTAAGATAGCCCTGGATTCAGCTAGAGGGCTAGCTTACCTCCATGACCATGCCAATCCTCCAATCATTCACAGGGATGTGAAGTCCACCAACATTCTCCTTGATGGGAAGATGACCGCAAAGGTTGCAGATTTTGGCCTCTCCTTGTTGGTATCAGACAGTGAGGAAGGCGAGCTCTGCACAAACGTCAAGGGAACACTGGTAGGCTTGCACTTTTGTATGACACTATTTTTTTTTTGTATCAACCATGTCATACTCTGACATATCATGCAGAGCATGCTTATCATTTCAATTCCAACGTTTCAAACACTTGTGATGCAGGGCTACCTAGATCCAGAGTACTACATGACGCAGCAACTCACGGCGAAGAGTGATGTCTACAGCTTCGGTGTCGTACTACTAGAGCTAGTAGTGGCCAAACCACCTATATACGAGAAGAAGTACATTGTCCGCGAGGTGAAGACGGCGTTAGACATGGAAGACAGCATGTACTGTGGGCTTAAGGATGTGATGGATCCACTTCTTCGCAAACTGGGTGGGCTCCAGGGCTTCCCGAGATTCTTGAAGATGGCACTGCACTGTGTGGAAGAGGTGGGACCTGACCGCCCGTCAATGAACAACATCGTGAGGGAGATCGAGATGATAATGCAAGACAATGGGCTCACACCCGGTTCAGTGTCGGCAAGCTCTTCGTTCAGCATAGACTCGACAACAAGGAAGGTTCCACCAAGGTATCCGTACTCCAACACATCCACGTCGTCCACAACATTCGAGATGGACAGCAGGGCCTTTGAGTACAGTGGGGGGTTCCCTTCCTCTCAGGGCAGCTTGAACAACAGGAACACATATGAATGAAAAAGGCCTGCTTATTGTAGGTGTATATAGGATGCAATGCAAGGCTTGTAGGCTTTAGCAGAGTATCACATTGTACAAACTGTGAAGACAGACCAGGGAGTTGCATAGTTATATTTATAGGATTCAGGAATACACCTAAAGTACTGTACAGAGTTACTGAAATTAACAGTTTTTGGCATAAAAGGATAGCTGCTACCAAACCTCTTGCTTGATTTTTGTGTCCTGTTTTTCCTACCCTATCAAATGCTCTTTGATCCAAATTCATGTAGCATTTAGAAGGGCATGCAACGTTAATCCTTTGGTTTTCTTATTCCTGAGTTTTGAGAACCCCGTGAATCAAAGAGAGCCCAAAAGGTTGACAGAAGAGAAGGGGGGAACTGTCAGGCCCTGACCACTGTCTGAAGAAGTACATGCCGTCGCGCCTTCGTTGTGACCAGGGGAGCGTCCATCTTCAATCCAGCGACTGAGCAACGTCGAAGTGTCGCTGTTTGAAATCCGACAAGTCTACTTTACAGCCTGTTGCTTTAGCAGCTCAACTGCTCCCTTGTAATCTTGGGTTGAAACCCAAGCCGCCCCTACTCGAGGTCGGGCCTATCATCCATCTGTAATCCCGTAGATTTCTCGCAACCGAACTCTGTATTATGTGCTATTTTTGTGTGTTACTCTGAATATTTCGTCAGTTAGCTTCGATTGTCCAAGCGGCAGCTTCATTCGGGTGCAGATCTGAGGTTTTAAGAGTGGTTGTTGCGAAACCTTTCAACCCCACCCTGATCCATGCATCATCGGCGAATGAGACGTCGTTTGCGGCAGCGACGGTAGGATCAACTAGCACTGACTCTGCCTCCCCTCTGTGCTCAAGCATCAGTAGCACCGCTCTCTACCAAACGAACAATTTACAAATGCCAAAGGCGAGAGGCAAGCTGATAGCACCGTAGCACTACCATCAGCTCTTATATGCTGCCACGGTGATTTGGCGCACCTATTCTCAGCATCAAATGCTGCATCTATGATCAGTTCGGCTGGAGACCATCCCACGATTGCTACCGAGTGGGGAGAGAAAGATGGCTCTCAGATCCAGGTCCAAAGTCCCACAAAAAGGTGACAAATTTTTAGAAAAAATAAGTCAGTCATGAAAATAGAAGTCCATCATGTGCACGTACAAAAGAAAAACATTTGCACACGAAGATACATATTTTGCACTCACACACAAGTGAGCCATGTGTAACGTGTTATCTCTGAACTACGCGACTAGAGTTTCCGCTTGGCAGTCGGCAAAAGAATAAGGTTACAACATGGTGCAAGGGCTATAGATGCATCTGCGCGGCTACTCCGTCGCAGGCCTCAGCCCTTGTGGCTTTACATCAAGTCTGACTCCATCAGGTTTCAGCGACAGGCTCCACGGGATCGATGACCGGAGGCACTGCATCCACCTTGTACCGGAGGGTCTGTCATAGGCAAATGAAATGGACAATCATTGGAAACAGACTATCTAGAGTTCTATGCTGTTAAATGAGGGATGCACAATATCTTCTAATGTCCCAGGACTTGACCGGTTCAATTTCTGGTGTTTTTTCCTTTTACTTTTGTTTGCAATTTCTTTATATTTGTGCTACCCAAACTTTTTATAATCTTTAACACCAGTGATTTAGCCGGTTTCCTAATACATAATTGGCAAGAACAGAGTCATACCATCAATGTACTTCATGACTGGTACCAACAATAATCCCAGAAACTGAACCCCATCCTGATGTTTAATGTCATCATGCATTCATGATATTATACACATTGCAGGTGGGTTTTATAAGAAGCACTAGTTACTACAAATGAATATATGTTAGCCTTATTTTTTATTTTTTTGTTTAGACAGAAATTCTAGTAGTCTCTGACATAAAGACCAGGATTTCTCACTTACACTATGACTTCTACAAATTTGAAAAATATATGTAAGATATGCTTCATTAAATACCTTCTTGAAGAATGTTGAATATGAGTTGTCCCATACAAGCTTGTATGATCCAGCTAAAACAGTGCAAAAGTTACCCTGTGCAGGACAAACAAAATGTTAACCATTCGAAGGGCGGAGGGAGATTGTGCTCTTACATTATTGCTGGTAAAGCTAAAGCAACAACTCTTGCCTACCGATTTTTGTGCAGGGTTACATCACTGTTCCCTAGTTAACCGACTGGGATTGTACATCTAACAACTTATTAACAAAACCAATGTTTCTAAATTTTGATATGTCATTGTCAGCGAGTAGCAAAACAAATCACCTTAACTATAATGATTTTGGGCAGATGTCTAAATTTGGGCTGTTGGACAACATTACTCATATCGGCTCTGGTGCTTAACGGCACAGGTTTCCGATTGCCTGATGGCGAAACAAAGGACTAGAGCAATTAAGGTGGGTTTTGCACTTCGGGGATTACCGTTACATGAATGATATAAATGGCCAACTGACCATGCAGCCCTCTTGCCGCAGTCCATGTTATATTACTGACTGCAGAGGATCTATCTACTGGATAAAGGGTCCCTCTGGCACCAGCCTAAAGCCCTAAACGTGCAAACTGTGGTGCCATGAACATTTCTGTTCTGCCTGTCAGGAAGAAACCCATCCACAGAATCCTTTCTAGCCATGCCAATACAAACATTTGATTGTGATCACAAGTCGAACACTTGATTGTAATCTAACTCATTTTGAATGTCGTCACACCCTTAATGATAGGTTTTGAAAAAGATTTTTCATTCCATTCCCATTTAGGTCCGATTCGAATCAAAAGAATTGTCTGGACCTGAAAAGTAGAATATTTTGAAGCAAACAGAGAATAACAGTAAAAGTGAACTCACCTGGTCAGCTTCATAACGCCGGTAGGGAAGAATTAACTGCAAAAGTACATATAAATTCATTTGAGAAAACAATTAACACAGATAAATGTTGAAATTAATTTATGGATCATTCATACATATCTTTTTTACAGGATCATGCAGATATATCTAACAAAGACTAATGGTTTATAAACCCAGTGGCAACCTATTGGTTGTTAGGTAAACAAACTTGCATTTACGTGTGATTTTCTTTATTTATCAGTGCAAATAATAAAAGGAATGCACAGACATTTCATACTACAATGTTCTGCACTGTTCAGATGTGAGTCTTCTTATAGTTGTCCTAGTCAATTTTTTAGCTTTGGTCAGATTCCTGTGCTACATGGACAAACTTTATTAGTGCATGGTCATATACGCGGAAAAGACGATTTGAGGAAGGAAGCAGTAAGAGGTGTTCTCCAAGGGAAAATTCAGCCACCAGATAGAGGAATAAAGAAACACTCAAGACACAACAGAAGGGGTCGTGCTTAAGATAGCCGCAGCACTCCCATCAAAGCAGGTTGGGAAAGCAGCTGGCATAACCTCCGCCAGCATGCAACAAGGTAAAACTTCTCTTTTGTTCCAAACATCTGGACCTTAGCCAGTAATAACCAGTGAAACAGCAGTTTCAGTCTTTCTTTGACTTGACATAATTCTATCATTTTCACCATGTTTTTTTTCTTCAATCTCGAGTAACAATTTCCATCAATCTGCATATAGTCCATTAACATATCTACCATCGGAAAATCCGGTTCCTGCTACAATTGTTAATGGTGTGTATATTTTGTAATAATGGAGTGATATTGTCATACAACTAGCCAACTAGGTCAGATTTCCAGATCAACTGCCAGCTGATTGATTAGATCTCAATTTATTTGAGGTACAGTTGTGCCAGTCACAAAACAGTTACTGCTAAGAGCCTAAGAGGCCAACAATCAGCACTAATCAGCTCTGCAATCAAAGCATCAAACCATGATAGTTACTGTAGTCATACTACTACCAATTAACATCATCAATATCCACAAATGATAAACAATAATAGAGAAGACATGTTTTGAATATTTCAGTTCCTTTTGTGAACAGCAAAACAGTCAAATTGTCCCAGAAAATATATAAACTTACTGTTTTCTCCCCTGATGGACTTATGTACTCCACATGAAAGCCGATATCCTGTGCAGATCAAATCGTTAAGTTGCAATTGTAAAAAGAAACCATCCAATAGTGAAGGATTTCAAGAGAAAAATGGCACATCAAACTGCTGCAGTCACTGTGAAGGTGAAACCATAATATCCTACATAATTCATTTTTGTAGTATAACTATGAAGTTTGGAATGCATAAGAAATACAAGAATCTCTCCCAGAATGCCAAAACAGATGATACTCAATAATTAGTTAACTTTTGTTTGCTCAGGACACACGGAATGATTGTTCCTATTGGGGAGGATCAAACATATTTGATCATGTATTGTTGTAAGTGCTAAGGAAAGGGGAGTTACTGATGTACAATGAGTTGCTCCTATTTGGACAGGACCAAGATGACTTGATCATGTACTGTCTTAAGTTAATATTCCCTCGAACCTAAATGGCACTCTTTTAGGGTCTAGGGAGAATTATTATTGTTTTAGACTTGAGCCATTCAGCTCTTCTAGGATAAGGCACTTCTTTTATTACAACTACATTTTCCCTTCAAAATATCATGCCTGCTAGGGATGGAACCGTACATTCAAGTGTTAAAATGGGAAACGTGTATTTATTAGTTACTATAGTAAGTAAAACAATAAAACATATACACATACAATAATAGATTAAAACTGTACGTCATATTTTGAAGGAAGTGCGCCGGTCCATTAGGAGGCTGCAAACAAGGAGTAGCAGCCACCCCATAGAGCCTATTCAGCAAATGAGTTGGCAGAATACATGCAAATCTTTGTAGTTGGGCTGGTTAGATGAATATAGTTATACGTGGATAGCTAGGATATGATCTTAAGTTCTTAACATTACAATAGACGTACAGCGTTTCATACCTTTGCATTAAATTAAATAAAGTAATAGAATAAGAAAGTCCCTAGTACCCAAATTCATGCTCAGCTAAGCTACTGAAAACATGCAGAAGTAGAATCAATGATCAACACAGCTAAATCAACTCCAACTGTCATAGAAAATATTATGTCCACTTCAATAGAATGGAGGAACTGCCTGTATACCGAAGCAAAAGATGAATCTACACAACAGAAAATCACTAGTTCTTCTGTGTTTTTCGAATAGAGATTCGACATAGTACCAGTAACGTGCTGAGGGCCCCTTGTGGCAAAGAGAAATCCCATGCAATATATGAGTTGACAGCCTCAACACTTAAAATAACCTGCAGAATATGACTGACAGAACATAAGTATCTTGACACCCTAAAAGCCATAAAATAAAGCTTATAGATGTTGCAGATTACTATTCGAGTACAAAGATAACTATATACGGAATTTGCATTTTGTAGGATCTATCAATGAATCGAAAAAATAGTTCTGTCCAAAAATATCGGTACCTCATGTGTCTTTCCAGCTGGAATAATGGTTTCTCGGTACTCATCGCTTTTCCTACAAGAATGGTGTGAAAATAAGTTAATCTTCCAGTTCTGCGTACCCTTTCGATTGTTTCGTAGTAAGCTAAGTGCAAACAACCTAATCCAAAATGGAACGTCAACCTTCTATTGAATGGAGACAGTACCTTGAATCAGCACCTGCATCCTCGGCAGATATGAAGAATGGAGCATTCACAAAAACCTCCCTGCAGTGGTTTATCTCAGCAGTTAATCGAGTAGTAAGAATCTAAATAGAAGTAACCCATTTCTTGGAAGAGATATTAGGTATAGGATCTAATCAGGCATAAATCTGCACTTCCTCGTGTTACTTATAGGCTACATTTGGTTATACTCAATATGCTAGTGCCATTTCCCGAAATATGTAAGCACCAAATAGCTCCAATGGAGTAGGGCTGACAACCAAGATGCTAGCCATATTACTAGGACGGCTCTACATATGATCAAATCATGTTTCTCATCAAAATGGCATACAGTTAACAAGTTAAACAATGCCTCAAACTGAAATGCTTATAGCCAAAAGGAGGAATGGGCTATGGCTATAAAGTTGAAAATGTATCAGAACCATGTGAAGAAGCAGGAAGCCAACGTAATTATATCCTGTAACCCACGGGAATAAGATTGTAAAATATTATGTGTCTTCTTTGAATCTAAGCATTGCACTCAAGGATATGTGATCAGAAGATGATCGCAAGTTAAATCTTATGAACGTGTATGTTGAGCACTAGTAACATGGGAACATCAACAATCAAATACTATAGATACATCATAATAAATATTAGACAATGCTGATGATCAAATGTAGTTACCCGATGAATGTAGTGAACTTGCCAAATTCCTCAGTATATATAACCACAGCCTTCTGCAACACAGCGATGTCATCTTTCTCTCTGTTAAGTTTTCAACAAACAGAGTTTCAGAATCATTAGAATTAGAAGGGACATGATATGATGGTAGTCTCAGAAGGAAAAGGGAGGTCATGATGAAGATGCAAACAGAGCTAGTTCCCACACGAGATGTCCTATAGCTAGTAAGAAAGTGTATATTCTTTCAGATAGAAGCTCGCTCACATTTTCTTCTTTCCATATCGTGCTAAAGAGAGATGTAGATACAACCGAATTGCAAGCACCAATTTTGTAAGTGTATATAATGCTGGCCCATAACGTTCTCTTTGCACTTCCATAGGTCTGAAGAGAAAATTAAATTGAAAGAAAGGGAATCAGGATCATCAATTTGTGTCCTTTATTCCATATACAGGGCACTACACGCTAACTTCTTTTTGACAAAAGATGATAATATACATACCCATTAGCATCGTTTATTTGTCGAATGAAATCCAATAAAACCTGCAAGTACAAGAAACTGGTGTTAAACTATGTCATCATGTATTACATTTCAATATGAGGAATACACACTTAAGGAACATTCAACAATTTATAGCTTGATAATGATATGCCAATATCCAATGGGATTTCAAAGAAGTTTTCAATAATCCAGTGCAATCTCTTCTCAAAACAAAATCCAGTGTAATCACAAATTTATAATATCGATGTTAACATCATCATCAATATGATGGATATGATTCCAAAAAACTAGCTAACCTGTGGAACACCAACCAAGTACCTAACAAGTGTCTTATATACACCTGACGCAGAACCGAGCTGTGCTAATTGCACCCGCCTGCAGAACATAATGGAAAAGGATTATAAATTTATTGATAATGAACACGTATAGACTGATAGCTGAAAGGATAAGAACCTATCCATTTGCTGTTTCCACAGCAATGTGTATCGGTCGTGAATGCTTCCACCGGCACTAACTACAGCATCAACCTCCGCTTGTTTATTCCTCTCGGAGCGTTCTCGCTGTTGCCTGATGAGTGTACCACGGAAGTCCTGTGGCATGTATGTCATAACTGCAGCATAAATGCATGTCAAATACTAAATGATAAGGTCTCAAAATGACGAAAGATTACAATATAACTTTCAGTTGCATACATCAATACTTCAAAAATGAGTGGTAAGCCACATGGTAGCGATATATATTGAGCATATCATACTAAACTATTCCTTCTGAAAAAAGGATCATAGTAAGCTAATATGTGGGACTGGAAAAATTCACAGTTGAGAAAATCTCACAGAACAGCATAGCACTGACATTATCAACCAGGTAAATTACCAGGGAAGGAAATTCAATTATCGATGTCCAGACATTTTAGAAAACAATCAGTACAACTTATCAGGTCCTCAATATACAAGATTCAGTTACTTAGTTCTGAGAAAAGATTCATCAAAATGGATAATTTTGTTTTTTCCCTCTATTTATGAAATAATTAACAGTATACACATAAAAAGGAAGGAAAGAATGTCAACCTGTATTGAAAACATTATCAGCATTTTTTAACTGAAACTGTTCTAACTTCTTCAACATATCCTTGAATTTAGTTTCAACATCGTCAAGTGTAGAAACTATATCAGCGTCTTCTGGTGTGGACTTCTGTTGAAGCTGTTGCACGCACATGCCAAATTAACTTTAAATTAAAAGGAAGAATTCATCCTCACAGCAAGATCCAGAGCTAAACTTACTGCAATGGGACGACGAGATTTATTGAGCAAAAACAGAATCTCTTCCATTTGTTCTCTGTTCTTCCACATGTTCTCGTCCATTTTAGGAGCAGGTACACCAGCTGCTTCTTGTTCCAACAGCTCCTCATCTTGGACATGCAAAACAGATAGGGCTATCATGTCAGAACAATGCTTGCTTCAGAAAGATCACCCTATATTTGATGCACCAGCATTTGGATAGCCAAAACAGCTTTGTTTAGTGTCCAAGTGAAAAGCTAGTTCCTTTCTTAGATAGTTAGCAGGGCCGTGCACGAGAAACTGGGGGCCCAGTGTGAAATCTAAACTTACACCTCAGACAGGAAAATAGTTGAAGAAAATCTGTAGTTATTATGATAGTACAATTTTTTCAAAAGATTACATCCTGCCAGAAGTCAAATCTGAAACCATTAACCGAAATGTGCTATCCTTTTGAGAACAAAACGTGTCATCCTTCTAGCGTTACTGTTGTGGACTTAAATCCACAACGGGATAACTACCGTGCAGAAGATAGCCAGACGGCATGGCTGCGAGGGGTTGGATAGACATAGGTTGAGAAGAGAGAATTCTGAGGGAGAGATTAGATTGATTGTTCTTGCTTGTCTCAACCCTAGATACATGGCGTCCTTATATAGTGGATGCGTAGACCCTTGACCTCTCCTAATACAATTGGACTCATGAGACCTTTCCTTATACAAGTGGACTCTTTCCTAATCCTATACTTTCCTAATGGACTCTTGCAATACTTCTCTTTCATGGACTCCTCCCACGCTGCTACTCCTGCCTTGATACAGTGGACCCATGTCCACAACAGTTACAGTACTACGATTAGCAGCAATATGGCTTTCTTTTGGGAACATTATGGAGATAATAGCGGCAAAGATAACAAATATAATCGAGAAGGAGATCACAGCAGGTGTTACTTTCATACGATTAATTTGGTGCTTGATGCGTTTGATCAAGAGTTCTTCATTTGAGTAAAGGTAAAGAGAGACGTGAGGTGGGGTTACTCTACTTGATGTGAGTTATTTGATTCCCCAGCAAGTAATTTTATTTTCCTAATGTCTACACCCCGTTAATTCTTCAAAAATCTGATAGCCCATGAATTCTTCCCAGCAAGTAATTTCTTTTTACATCAGCTACACTTGCACACGGCCATATACAGACCTGATAGTTAGGTACTAATATGAAACTGTTTTAGTTTTACAACATCAACCCTTGCACACTCCTGAGCTTTTACCCACAATACCTACATGGATTAACAACAGAAGTCACCAGAAACCGAAGCATGAGATCTGCTATGATAACTTATGGTATCATGCATATTTCTCTTATTTAAAATGGGACTATTTCATTTTATATACACTAAGTTCATCTTGCTTTTTTCACTGATCGTCTCACTGATAAGTAGGGTTGCTGCCAATATGTCAACTAAGTGGCGACAACAAATTCAATATGGATCTCTGGTCAAATGAAAAACAATAATTTCAAATGTCCGTCTGCTCCTAGTTTCCCATCCACTTTCCTTCATAAGGGAGTTATATTTGTTTTTTTTTTCCTTTATAATGTGAGCACCCACCTTACAAGTACAAGGGTTTTTTACTTTATATTTCTATATAAATAATTTGTGTTGTCTGTCTTAACTAAAATTAACAAGTGCGGGTTCGTAGTGTCCTTTAAAGTGTCTGGCAAGCTCTTTCATTCTGTGATCCATCAATATCAGTTTGGTTGGATAGTGCCATAATATCTCTGAAAACATACGCGTGAGTACCATAAGAAATGACTGGGCACCTGTAATCCTGTTGGTCTTCATTAAAAAAAAAAGTTGTATATGCGTTATGTTGATGCATCCTTAACATTATATTAGATACATTTTAACATCCAAGCAGTGTTGAAAGAAGAGGGGGCTGGGGCAAAAACATTAGCATGTCACCATTTGCAGTTTGCAGTTTATAGGTACAGTAGATCACATACAAACTTACTAGAAAGAGATGAATCATAGATGGCTTATAGGACTAGTGAGCAGCACCCAAATGTTATGAATTAGACGCCTCTGTCGAACCAAGCATCCACGCATTCAGCAAACAGACTAAAGAAAAGTCAATCGTAAGCCAAACCAAAAAACTCCTGCTGACATTCTCAGCTTCTACGACTAATATTTGAAGTCAATTACTAGTATTCAGTGGCACTAAGCAAGTCATACAAGATAAAAACACTAGTTAGACACTGACCAAATTCGCATAATCAGAAGGAAAAAAGAAGCGAACTTGTACAAAATCCTGAGTAGCATATGTCCCCAGTCAATGTGCAGTCAATGTGCTGTCAACAACTGATTAAAACCGTTTTGAGCGACCAATTCTCGGTAAACCCGACCTAATTCCACGAAGGTAGGTGCACACCCCAAGAAGAAGCAAGCTCCGATGACCCCGACCGGCAAACTTAAATAAGTAGTAACAGAACACCCGAGTCTGGTAAGATCAAAGGTAGCATCGGCAGGGTGGAGAAGCGAGCGGATCGCGTCGAGACAGCAGTGAGGGCGCTCACCGGGGGAGAATGGAGAGACGGGAGCGAGGTCGGCGGAGAGGGCGCGGAGGCGCGCCGCGAGGGTGGTGACGCCGTCGGGGAGCGGGGCCAGCGGGTACTTGTCGTAGTAGCGCGCGAGGTATTCCCGCGTGATCGGGACCAGACCCTCCGTCGCCATCTCCGGCGGGACGGGGGTGGGGGCAGCGGCGAGGACGCCGGCGGCGGGCGGATGTAACGTGCGGGGAGAGGGGAGGAAGGGAAGGGAAGGAAAGGGGGAGGCACGTGAAATGGCCGTGCGGTTGGAAGGGAGGGTGCGGTCACCGGCCGGTGGGGTTTAAGACGGAAAAAGAGGTTGGTGGTGCCGTGGCTGGCTGCTGCAACAGCCGGTAGTTGCTGCCTTCACGCCAGCGGGCTTGGGTTTGGGAATTCTTTACTCCTCCCATATATTTCATAAAATGCGTTTAGATAATCCATATTTAGAGAAATTTATATAGTATTTTTTTTACGGAGGGAGTACTACTTTTTTTGCCTAACCTTTCAACAAGAGAAACCACTATTTTTGAAATACGACTTTGACCGAAGGATCCACGTATCCCAATATGGATGAGTTTAAGTTCGCAGTTTCTTAACATGCAACCAAATGTGAATTTGAGTATAACACGAAGAAGAGTGCAGCACACAAGTTCAAGGTCTATTGTAAAATAAGAGATGACACGATAATTGTCCATGAAAGATACCGTGGTGATAATTATCAAACTTCGCATGTTTGTAAACATTTTTTTTTGCATATTTTTAAAGACTTTGTAGCTAAGTACTTATATTCTTCTTTTGTAGGTGAAAAAACCCTTCTAATCATGATTGTTGTAGTGCAAAGAAAAAGAAGGTAACGAATGCAACAAAGTATTGGGTATGCGAGAAGGTGAAGGACTGACTCATTGAAGATGCAACTCTAGTAGCAAAGGGACGGCAAAAGAACCATATGCTCCCGATTTTAAAAATGTGTTTCAAACGAATTTTATAACATTAAATTTGTTTGCATGTACATCTTGACGTTCTATATGCTCATGAAGTCGTTTCACAGGAAATCGACTTTTTATGCCGTGTGTAAAAAAGATAAATTTTGGTGCTAGAAAAGGCTTTTCACGAGACATTTTTTTTTGTCTTTTTCACACAAACCACAAAAAAGTCAGTTTTTTACGAAACTTGTCGTACGCTCATAGTATGTCGATATGTACGGCTGTACGCGCCAAAAAAGAAAGTCAGAATTTTTTGACATGACAATTTTTTTTTCTAGTGGCAGGAGCATATGGTCCCATGTGTCAAACTGAATTTCCCCTACAAGAGACTATATATGGGTAAGTTGTTAGCCTTGAGGAAGCTATATGGTGATTGGGATATCATCTTTTACAATTTGTATATGCGTAAGGCACAACTTGAAGGTTGCTGCTCCAGTAGCATAGTGCGAAATGATCATCACATAATAAATGGTAAAATCAGGTTTAGAAAAATTTGTGTTGCTCTGATACCTTGTATCGAGGGGTTCCTTAATGGTTACAGACCACATTTGGCAATAGATAGCATGTCCTTGACATGCAGGTTCAAAGAGCAGCTGGCTAGCTAGTGCTACCACCATTTTTTCGCCCAAGGTTAGTAGTTTTACACTTATGCTCATGATTACATGAAAACAAGGTTTGAATTCTAAGCAGCTTCCTTCCAACCATAGCCAAAGCTTAGAAACTACAACTAAGAAAAAGGAAAACCATGTTAACTCTAGTGTTGGAGCATCAAAAAAGGTGAGTACAACTAGTTTAGTGTTTTAGATTTAATTAAACTAAAACTTGTTATGTATTCCGATTGCTTCCTTCTTAAAATAGCAAAATCTTGGAAAATACAAGTAATAAAAAAGAAATGGGGCAACTCTGAATTGATTGGATCCAAGAGGTATTGTTTCTGTTTTTAGTTCACATGTCATGTATAGTTATTTGTTCTCAATTGCTAAAAGCTATTGCTGCCATGCATGTATAAGTGTAGATCAAGAACCGGCTGAAATCAACCGGATTCAATTTACATCGAGTTTCCTATGCCCATCAATGAAACCAATATTTTTGTGAAGGTAAGGGGCAAGAGTGAATAAAAGAGTGCGCTGAAAAGTGTGTCATATATGGAAAGAAAATTTGAGCAGAGATGTCGAGTAGGAAAGAATTTTCTCCCTAGCTAAATAAGGAACTTCATTTTAAGACAGTGTGGAATAAGGAATTTTCTCCAGTATTTACCTCTTTATTTCTTCTTTTTTGCCCAACCTTTCACAAGAAACCACTATTTTTGAAATACGACCCAGTTAGAACTTAGAAGCACTCTTGAGCTTGTACCTGCTTGAGTTGTAATACGACCATGTTTGTTCAATTGAATTAGGTGAGTAGATGAGTTAACTTAGCATTAGTGTAGCAATTCGAGTCGGCTTGCATGTGCCGTTTCACAAGTGAATCCTAGTCCGGTCAACAGACCCTTCGGTTATTTAAGTTGTGATGAAGATGAAGATGCAGCAACGACGACCACGGCTCCGTTGCCATGGACTTTTCATCAGTATAATCAAGCATTCAACCTTATCAATTCGGGACAAAGTTCACCGCGAAGGAAGACGGCGATTAAACGTACAGGTGGTGAGGGGAGAGACAAGGGAAGGTGGTGGGTCGGCGAGGGCCGGAATATGCGATGGTTTTTCCTTTTTTAGATACTTCTCCGTGGAGATAGATAGAATATGGATTCTTTCTCTCGGATATGCGCCATTTTGAGCTCAATATCCGTGTCTCGTCAGCGGAGAAAACGACGGGAGACTGTTTCTCCTAGGGATCGCAACAACACCAAAGCGGCAGTTGTCCGTCGCCAGCTTCATCCAATTGCCGCATGCAGTTTCCGTCCAAGTGGAAAAAGACAGCATACCTCCGTGCGTGATTGCGTGTTCTGTTTGTGCTGAAACCATGGCACCTCAGGGCCGGGCATAGATCGGCTGCTCATGACTTTGTTTTTTTTATGACAAATTCAAATTCAAGTTTTCCACCTACAGTTTGATCATACCTCTATCCTACTCCCTCCGTTCCATAATATAAGATGTTTTAGGTGTTTCACATGTTGTCTAGATTCGGACTAAAAGGAATGGAAAGAGAATAGACATATACACTAAAACATGTCTAGATACATGTGGTCCAAATGTGAATGTGGAAAAAGTCTAAAACATCTTATATTGTGGAACGGAGGGAGTACTATTTTGATCATATCCTATCCTATTATTTTTTTATTACCAATATTAAATTTATTTGCAAATTCATGTTATATTATATAAGTGGACTATATGCCACTTAGAAAAGTTATAAGATCCTTTTTGAAATATTTGTGAAGTTGTCCAAGAGTTGTTAGGATACCCTTAGCCTTGGTGCATCCACCAAAAGCATCAAGCTCAACTTTTTTTCATGTCTTGCTTAGCATGCTGAAATCAACACTCTTTTACTCAAATTATTTTTGAAAGGTGGGGCAAAAGATTTGCCACCATTCATTAAATAAGGAGAGTTTTGACACAGTTACAAGTCCCAAAAAATACAAACGGACTACTCTCCCGTCATTACAAAACTCAAGTGCTTCGCTCCCGCGGAGGCCCAAGGCTTGATTTGTTGTGGAAGACCCATGTGTTGCGCTCTTTCCATATCGTCCAACTTGTAAGCATGGTGAGGGAGGTCATCGCCTTACGGTTCATGGAGGCCTTGTACGACATCTTGGACCACCAAGACTTGAGGGAGTGTCCGGCGTCCACTCGTTGGGCCGGATGGGGGTTTGTCGAGCCAATCTCTAATCAAACTCCAAAGCCTCTTAGTGAACCGACAATGGGAGAGGAGGTGTGCCGCCGTTTCTTGAGTTTGCTTGATGATACGTGTCAAATATATCTATAATTTTTTATTGATCCATGCTTGTTTTGTGTCATTGTCACATGTTTTTACTATCTTATTATATCATTTTTAGTCATTTTATTGGACTAACCTATTAACAAGATGCCCAGTGCAGTTCCTGATACGTTCAAAACGTATCTATAATTTTTGATTTTTCATGCTACTTTTATGCTTCTAACACTTGTTATTATATTAATTTTATGATTTATTTGGACTAACCTACTAATAGTTGCAAAAGTGTACAATGTTCTTGTTTACACTTTGATGTGTAGAAATTATCAAAAAATACAAAAGAAAACCTTGTTGGAGTCGAATTGGGATTTTTCTGAAATCTATCTGAAAACTCTTTTTGAAGATTGTTATGTACCGGGCAGAATATACCGTCAAATGGAAAAAGCTTGGTCGTGAAAGTTGTAGTGAATTTTCTCCTAATGAATCTGGACATAAAATTCGGCCCAATCCGAGTCCGGACGGCCGAGATAAGACCGATCTACTAAAGCCCTAAAGGGGATGACGGAAATCCGAGAAGGTATATAAGAGGAGGAAACCTAGGTCGTGAAGAACACCCAAGACCCACAAATTGCAGCCATCAAATCCACGTTTTTGCCTCCCCATGGATCCCATCTCCATTGGGGAGGGCTCCCTAAATCCATGGAGGAAGAAGGTCTAAGGGGAGGTGCATCCCCTTGATGGTCGGCGGCGCAGTAGGTGTCCCTGCGCCACCGCCGGCCGCCATGCACCACGCGTTGCCCTCTCTGCCGTCTTCACCGCCATCTCCATCGCCAATTTCTCCTTGTATACAGTGGTTCATCCTCCCACACACCTCTGTACCATCTATGTAAACATGGTGTTTGATGCTATAAATTATTATCCTTTGATCTATGTCATGTTTGTGTAGTTTCCTTTCTCCTATGGTTGGATAGTTGAATATCTTTGGTTTATTCAACTTTTATGTTTATATGGTACAGTCCTTTGATGCCATTATATTTATGCGCGCATGGATCATCATCATACGGCTTGTAGTATGTGTAAGAAGAAGGGGGAAGTTCTGCCGGATTGACAGAAACCTAAGAACTCGAGCCTGAATCTTACATTTATGGGATAAAGAGGACCTTAAACTTAATGTTATGGTTAGGGAAACCTTAATGAATTGTTAGTATTTGCGGAAGCTTGATAATGTTCCAATCATATAGTATGTGTAATCACAAGTAGTTGAGTACATGTATATTTGTCTCTCTCGCATAGAAAACTGTATCGAAGACGATGGACTAAGTAACTTCACTAATTAATCTTGGACAATTCCATCACACTTTCCACCACTTTTCCACACTCATGCTACTGTTACCTTAAGTTACCTTATTGCTGCAGCAACTAACTTTACTTTCTTGTTCTTTATTATATTGCAAAACTATCATTTCACACATGTATTGTTCCTCTAGTTTTATTTCCTAGATAGAGTAAACGTCTAGTGTGCGTAGAGCTGTGTCAATGGTTGATAGAACTTGAGAGAATACTTATCCTAACTTTAGCTACTCATTGGGTTCGACACTTTTATTTATCGAAAAGGCTACAAACGATCCCCTACACTTGTGGGTTATCAGTTCCCAGTTTTTGCTGTTTTCTATTTCATAAAATCTACTTCTGAAAATATTCTCGGAATTGGACGAAATTTTACGGAGAATTTTTATTCGTCAGAGGGAAGACCTGGACCAACGGGGATCTGGAGGGGCCACCCAGGGGCCAAGGGAGACCCCTAGCCGCGGCCCCACCTGGATCCGTGGCTAGGACCCGCCCCTGGTCCTGGTGGGTCCCCTAGGCCCCCCTCGACGCCTATAAATTACTATTTGCCCTAAAAACGAAAGGGCGGTGATTATTTTCCACGAACTCCACCCGAAGCAGCCGTCGCCTCGAAACCTAATTCGGGGAGATTCTGAAGCCAATCCCGGCAACCTGTTGGAGGGGAGATCAATCCTGGAGGGCTTTACATCGCCATGCCTTCCTCCGTGATGATGTGTGAGTAGTTCCACCTTGGACTACGGATCCATGCCTGTAGCTAGATGGTTGTCTCTCTCCCTTGTGCCTTCATGTTTATGATCTTGTGAGCTGCCTAACATGATTAAGATCAACTATTGTAATGCTATATGATGTGTTTGATGGGATCCGATGGATTATGAAGTTATGATCAGATTGTGCATGATTCTTATATTTTAATTTATGTTCTTGCATGCTCTCCACTGTGCATAGTTACTTTGGCCAAGTGATTGCTTGTATCTCCGAGAGAGAGTATTTATGCTAGATAGTTGGTTCATGTCCCCTCTTGTGCCTGGGCACGAGTGACAGAAACGTCTAAGGACAAGGGTGTGCTGTTGCGACTAGGGGTAAAACAGCATTGTTTATATCTACGTGATCATAAATATTACTTACATCATACGCTTTACTTAATGCAATTGTCTGCTGCTTGCAACTTAATACCGATGGGTGATAGGCTGGATAGCGATCCCTAGGTGGACTTTTTAGGCAAAGATGCAGTTGGACTCAACAGTCTTTGTTAATTGTTGTGATGCCTACATAAATATTACCATGAACTCTTTGATATATATAGATTAAGTTTGTGTCATAATCTTGTCAATTGCCCGGCTGTAATTTGTTTACCCGTTATATGAGTATTTTATTTATTGGAGAGACACCACTAGTGAACCCATGACCCCGGGTTGATACGTCTCCGACGTATCTATAATTTTTGATGTTCCATGCTTGATTATATATCAGTGCCACGTGTTTTTATAATGTTTTATATCATTTTGGCATGATTTATGGAACTAACCTATTAACAAGATGCCCAGTGCCAGCTCCTGTTTTCTGCTGTCTTTTTGTTTCAGAAAAGTTGTTCTGCGAAGTTTCTCGGATTGCGCTGATAATTTACAGGAATTATTTCCAATATGAAACAAAGACGTAACCCGAAGGATGCCCGGAGGGGAGCCCCAGGGGCTCCAGATGCCACCTGGCCGCTGCCCCCTAGGCCGCGCCGGGGTGCCACCTGGACAGGTGGCCCACCTCCTCGTGTCGCCTCTTCGCCTATAAATTCTCCCTCGACGCAAAAACCCTAAGCACCCGATCATATGTCCCAGAAGACATCCGAGGCTGCCACCATCTCCTACCCTAGTTCGGGAGGGTTCTGTAGCTCTTCTCGGCACCCTGCCGGAGAGGGGAATCGACACCGGAGGCATCTACACCACCATGCCTGCCTCCGGAGTGATGCGTGAGTAGTCCAGCACGGGACTACAGATCCATAGCCGTAGCTAGATGGTTGTCTCTCTCCTCCTTGTACTCCATTGTTTAGATCTTGTGAGCTGCCTATCATGATCAAAATCATATTATCTGTAACTGCTACATGATTGTGTTTGCATGGATCCGATGAATTGTGGAAGTCATTGGTTTTGTTCATCTATATATTGTGTTTTATCTATGATCTTGTATGCTCTCCGATGCTAGTGGATGCTTTGGCCAAGTAATTATTAGTGTTGTATGAGGGAGTATTTATGCTAGATAGTGGGTTCATGCCTCTCTTGTCTGAGCTCGGACTGACAGAAACGATTAAGACAAGAGATGTGCTGTTGCCACTATGGAGAAAACAGCGGTGTGATTTCCTTGTGTTATTTACATTGATTACATTATGCACTTTGCTTATTGCAATGATCTATTGCTTGCAACTTAATACTTTTGGGTGACATGCTGGATAGCGATCCCAAGGTGGATTATTAGTCATAGATGCAGTTGGAAGATGGTCTATGTATTTTGACGTAATGCCCATATTAGATGAAACAGTGAACTATATTGTTTTATGATAGCCTTGTTGTGCGCCCACAATTCTGTCAATTGCCATGCTATAATTTGTTTACCCATCATGTATATCTTTTGGAGAGACACCTCGAGTGAACTGTGGATCCCGGTCCTATTTTCCTACATTGCTTACAACCGTTTTAATAGTTTTTCATCA
The DNA here is from genome assembly GCA_012064385.1 of Puccinellia tenuiflora. Taxonomy (NCBI): domain Eukaryota; kingdom Viridiplantae; phylum Streptophyta; class Magnoliopsida; order Poales; family Poaceae; genus Puccinellia; species Puccinellia tenuiflora. The sequence goes on along the minus strand of QRDG01002483.1, from coordinate 1,204,778 downwards.
TCATTTGCTCGCTGGTCATATTTCACTCTCATCATATTTTACATCCACACATTTAATTTTTTGTGTTCAGCAAGCCAGAGAGATTAACAATCTCTCTGTTTCGTTGGGGCAAAGTAGTTTGTTTGTGATTGTGTGCGGGTCCACGTCAATTATCGTAAACGGTGTCTTTGACACCTTGCTAAGCCTTCTCCAAGTCCTACTAGTTCGACAACCTTGGTTTTGTAATCAAAGGAAACTGCTGCTTTGCTGCATCATACCTTCCTCTTGGGGTCTCCCAGCGAACGTGTGATCCACGTCATCAAGCTCTTTTTCTGGCGCCGTTGCCGGGGACTTGGAAGCTTCAGCTAGGGGAGTTTCACACATCGTTTCACTTTACTTTGTTATTGTCTTGCTTAGTATATTTTTTGTTAGTCTTGTTTTGCCTTTTGTCTGCTCTAAAACTGAAAAATACAAAAAAATTAAAAATTCCAGCAACTAGTCTCTTTTTGTTCTGCTTAGTTTCTTGCCGTTTTATTCTGGAAATGGGTTCAGCTGAGAACACCAAGTTGTGTGACTTCACTAGCACGAATAATGATGACTTTATATGCACACCTATTGCTCCACCAGCTTTCACAGCCGAATTTTAAGAGATAAAGCCTGCTTTATTAAATCTTGTCATGAAACAGCAATTTTCTGGTGCTAGTGGTGATGATGCCGCCTCTCATTTAAATAACTTTGTTGAGTTATGTGATATGCAAAAATATAAAGAAGTAGAGGGCGACGTCATAAAACTGAAACTTTTTCCTTTTTCCTTAAGAGGACGTGCTAAAGATTGGTTATTGTCTTTGCCTAGGAATATTATTGATTCTTGGACTAAATGCAAAGATGCCTTTATTGGGAAATATTATCCACCTGCAAAAATTATACAATTGAGGAGTAACATTATGAACTTTAAACAATTTGATAATGAACATGTTGCTCAAGCTTGGGAAAGAATGAAATCTCTAGTTAAAACTGTCCCACTCATGGACTGACTACTTGGATGGTCATCCAAACTTTTTATGCAGGATTAAATTTTTCTTCAAAGAACCTGTTGGACTCGGCCATGGGAGGTACCTTCTTGTCCACCACATTAGGTTCTGCAACAAAACTCTTGGATGAAATGATGGCAAATTATTCGCAATGGCACACCAAGAGAGCTCCTAATGGTAAGAAGGTAAATTATGTCGAGGAAATCTCCTCTTTGAGTGATAAGGTTGATATGATTATGTCTATGCTTGCTAGCAAACAAGTTACTATTGATCCAAATAATGTTACTTTAGCTTCTTTGGTTGCTCAAGAGGAGCAAGTTGATGTTAATTTTGTTAAAAATAATTTCAACAACAATGCTTATAGGAATAAGTTTGGTAATAATAATTATAAACCTTATCCTTCAAATAATGGTAATCCTTATGACAATTCTTATGGTAATTCTTACAACAATAATAGAGGTGTGTCCTCTGATCTTGAAAGCATGCTTAAAGATTTTATCACTTCACAAAAGTCTTTCAATAAAATTGTTGAAGAAAAACTTGAGAAACTAGATAATCTTGTTATTAAAGTGGATAGTCTATCCCATGAAGTTAATTTGCTCAAATAAAATTTTTGCCTCATAATGTTAAGGAACATAAAACTTTAAATGCCATACAAGTCACAATTGATAATAATATAAGGATGTTGGCTGAATTACATGCTAGATGGGAAAAGAGAAGAAAACGAAGCTGAAATTGCTGAAATTAGTAAGGTTGCTAAAGTTTGCACTATTTATACCAATGATGATATTAAAATGTTGAATTCTCAAGAGTCATCTACAGCACCTAAGTATGCTAATGGTAAAATAATTGGAGTTGGAAAAATTTCTACCATACCTAAAAAGAACCCAAAACCTTCAGTCAACACAGAAACTATTCTTGATAAAAATGCTAAAAATAGTTTTGATGATATGGATTCTGTAGGTGATAATGCTCCTGTTATTTTTTATTACAATGATCTTGATTTTGATAATTGTAACCTTACCGAAGTTATAAAGTTTTTACAAAAGCTTACTAAAACACCTAATGCTAGTAAAATGAACTTGGCTTTTACTAAGCATATTACTAATGCTCTCATTGAGGTGAGAGAAGAAAAGTTTAAATGTGAATTCTCTATTCCTAGGAAATTAGAGGATGTTTGGGAACCTACCATTAAAATGAAAGTAAATGACTTTGAGTGTAATGCTTTGTGATCTTGGGTCTAGTATCTCTATTATGCCAAAAAAGTTATATGATGCCCTTGATCCTGGACCACTAAAAGATTGTGATTTAAATGTGAATTTTCTTGATGCCACTTCACATACACCTTTGGGTGAAATAGATGATGTTCTCATCATGGTTAATGGTAATTATGTTACCGTTGATTTCATTGTCATGGATCTTGATTTTAAGCTCCCTTGTCCTATTGTTTTGGGAAGACCGTTTCTTAGAACTGTTGGTGCAGTTATTGATATGAGAGTGGGCAATATTAAATTTCAATTCCCACTGAAAAAAGGGATGGAACATTTCCCTAGGAAGAGGATAAAGAAACCTTTTGATTCCATTGGTAATCCAAAGAGTGGTTTTGAATTAGGTTCTATTGATAAAACTTGAATTTGCCCTTTTTGCCTAGCTAAAAGGCGTTAAAGAAAAGCGCTCATGGGAGGCAACCCATTTTATTTTACCTTCTGTTTCTTTTTGGTTTCTTTGAGTTTGGGTTATTTTACCTCTGTAACAACTCCCTTGTATCCTTTTGTTTTGGTTTTTGGTGCCAAGAATAGTCTCTAAAGAGAGGATGACTAATCGGTGAGTTTGCTGTCCAGAAACAAATTTCTGTTCTTCACTGTTCGAAAATCCAAAAAATCACAGAACATCATTTGTGGCTGAAATTTTTTGACTGCAAGCATCGGGTTTCTCTACCTTTCTCTAGTTTTAAGTTTTCTGATTTGAGGTCCAGAAGTGTCCCAGAAAAATTCATATTTACAGTCTGTTCGGTTTTTGACAGATTATGTCCTTAGTTTTGCATTGCTTCTTTCACGGGCAAAGTGAAGTTCTTTTACAAAGCTGGAGCTTTACTTAGACCTTTGTGACAGTAGCTAATGTTGTAAAAAAATAAGTTCATGATATGTGCTTTGGAACTGAAGTAAGATATTGTTTTTGTGGACTAACCCCTCTAATGAAGTTGCTATAAGTTTTGCGTGAAGGAAGTTTTCAAGTATCCAAGTGCGAGGTGCTGAAGGAAGATCAAGAAGGGATAAAAGACTAAGCTTGGGGAGGCTCCCCATGGACCATCCTCTGAAATATTTAATAAGTCACAAGCGTCTAAGCTTGGGGATGCCCAAGGCATCCCCTTCTTCATCAACAATCATCGGTTTCTCTCATGGTACTATATTTTTATTCCTTTACACATTATGTGCTGTTTTTGGAGCGTCAGTTTGCTTTTACTTTCAGTTTGTTTGTGTTTAGTTCTATGGTCTATGCAATAATTTGGATCATTGCATGCTTGTTTGGGAGAGAGACACGCTCCGCTTTTTCATTATACACTCCTGTGCTTCACTTATATGTGTTGAGTGTTTAGCCTTTGTTATTTTGCTTCAGCTCTTGTTTTCAAGCATCTCTTGTTCAGAGTTGTTAGCTTTTGTAGTTAGGAAGTATTGCTATTGTTGCTTCACCCTTTTAGTTTTGTTTCAAACAAGTTGATTGGTGTTTGGGTAAGTGGAAATTAGTGAAATAAAAACAAGAAACAAAAAGATATAACTGCAGAATCTAAAAAAGATACCTTCAAGCGCTCACCTCCCCGGCAACGGCGCCAGAAATTAGCTTGATGTCTACTACACACTTCTATTCTTGTAGACTTGTTGGGCCTCCAAGCGCAGAGGTTTGTAGGACAGCGACAAATTTCCCTTAAGTGAGTAACCCAAGGTTTATCGAATCCACGGGAGGTAGAGGTCAAAGATATCCCTCTCAAGCAACCCTACAATTAAGATACAAGAAGTCTCTTGTGTCCCCAACACACCTAATACAATTGTCAGTTGTATAGGTGCACTAGTTCGGCGAAGAGATGGTAAAATGCAAGTAATATGGATGGTAAAAGGTGATTTTGTAATTCTATAATAAAATGGCAGCAAGCAAACAAGTGACAAAAGTGACTAAAACGGTGTATCAATGCTTGGAAACAAGGCCTATGCTTCATACTTTCACTAGTGACTACTCTCAACATTATTAACATAATTAAACACATGATAGTTCCCACAAAAATACATGCGTGGTAGACGTTACTCGGAGATCATTCTTTTGTGGATCAAATAGGATGAGAATTGCGTAGGGCTACGAAAAGCACACCTTAAAGTTTGTATTCCACATCTATGGATACTTCATGTTGTCACTATCCGCATCTAAAGATAGTACTAACAAATACCACAGCCTATTTCTTGAATAGTCTCTTTCCTCAATAACACAAGCATCAAGAAACCTCATGATCTATTCAATCAAACAAATAAAGAACAAACTCATGATGAAGATCCTTCAAATCTATTATCCATAGAGTCACACACGGCACCCATCCTGTCACCGAGGTACCATGATCACAACGGTGGCTCCGGAAATTGTACTAAATAACACCACTTGAGCAACATCATATCCATTACACATAGGGAAACATCATGTATTCAACTACACTAACAAACCTCATGATCACAACGAAGATCACATCATGGGAGAGAGAGATAACCACATAGCTACTTGTATAAGCCTCAACCCCGGTGAGGGACTACTCCCTCCTCATCGCGGGAAGCAGCGGTGTTGATGGAGATGGCCCCGGCGGTCGATCCCCGTCCCGGCAGGGTGCCGGAACAGGACCTTCTGAACCCCCGAAACTTGTCGGCGATGGCGACGGAGCTCTGTTGCGTATTTGGGAAAATCCTTCGGGGGTTAGGGTTTTTGCGTCGGATGTGATTTTATAGGCGTCGGAGGCGGCCGAGGGGTGCCCCACAGGGCAGGGGCGGGTCCCACCTGCGGGTGGGCCCTAGGCCGCGGCAGGGGTCCGCCCCTGGTTTGTGTGGGTCCCCTGGAGTCGCCCTTCTGGCTCCCTTCCTCATTTCTTCAATAAAAAATCTCCGTAAATTTTCGTCCAATTCCGAGAATATTTCCAGAAGTAACTTTCTGCAACAAAAACAACACAAAAAAAGGAACTGGCACTGGGCATCTTGTCAATAGGTTAGTCCGACAAAATGCATAAAAATGATGTAATATGGTAGTAAAAACATGTGACAACATCACAAAACTAGCATGGATCACTCAAAAATTATAGATACGTTTGAGACGTATCACACCTCTAGTGAATTGTGGATCCCGGTCCTATTTTCCTACATTTCTTACAACCGTTTTAATAGCTTTTCATCATCATTTGCTCGCTGGTCATATTTCACTCTCATCATATTTTACATCCACACATTTAATTCTTTGTGTTCAGCAAGCCGGAGAGATTGACAACCTCTCTGTTTCATTGGGGCAAAGTAGTTTGTTTGTGATTGTGTGCAGATCCACGTCAATTATCGTAAACGGCGCCGTTGACACCTTGCTAAGCCTTCTCCAAGTCCTACTGGTTTGACAACCTTGGTTTTGTAATCAAGGGAAACTGCTGCTTTGCTGCATCATACCTTCCTCTTGGGGTCTCCCAGCGAACGTGTGATCCACGTCATCACCGGTCCATCTTTTTATATTGATTACAACTCCGTTTACTTGCTTTTCATATTCACTTGCTCGTTGGTCCGTTTCCATATTTTTCTTCACTACACTATACGTTTAGCCGTTTTGTTTTCAGCAGACCGGGAAGATTGACAACCTTCCTGCCGTTGGGGGCAAGTAATTGTTTGAGTGTGTGCAGGTCCACGTTCGTCGACGGTTAAGCGCCGGAGATCATTGATGTGCACCTCGTTGTTGATTTCAAAGCCCTACTCGTTCGATTAAACCTTGGTTCTTCACTGAGGGAAAATTGCTACTTTCTACATCCACGCCTTCGCTTGGGGCACCACCCAACTCTGCCAAATACGCTATCACTTGCAAAGCGGGCAAAGGCCGCAATTGTCCCAACCTCTTTTCTCAAGATGATCCGCCATCCATAGTCTATTGCGGAGAGCAAGCCAAGTGAAGAATTTTATATTAGGAGGGGCCCAAGCCTTCCAAACCAACTTGTTCATGAGAGTATGTGTAGCACCAAGGAATTGGGCATTATAGACCGATGTCGTCGAATAAATCTCCGTTTGCCGTGAGGTTCCACGTTATTGAGTCATCCACCTCCTCTCTCAATTGAAAATCATTGATTTGCACCCAAAGCCTAATGTACTCTTGAAGGTGGGGAATGGTCATGTTGGCATCCATATTTATTTTGGAGATCTAAGGGTTGTTGTGCATGGCTTTCTTGACCTTCCACTTCTTCCTAGTAGAAGCGTCATATATGAGAGGGGCAATATCTTTGGGCTTCATCCCATTGAGCCAAGGAGAGTCCCAAAAGGGCGAAATTCTACCATTGCCAACGGTGATGGTGGTAGCGGCATAGAGGAGGCTCATGTCCACCGCAGTGCAAGGGTGCCCATTCCAATCCAAAGTTTTGTGGGGTCACGCCACTCAAGCCAAGGCCATCAAAGACGTAGAGCTCTTGCGAATTTGTCAAGGTGGAGGATCCCCAAGCCTCCAAGGCGGGTAGGCCTACACACCGTTTCCCAATTGAGTTTGCATTTTCCACCGGTGACCTCTTTTGTACCGGCCCACAAGAAAGCACGCTCAATTTTGTTCAACGAAACTAGGCAACCCGAAGGGATGTTGACCGTGGTGAGGTGAAAAATTGCTTGTGAGGTGAGCACGGATTTGATGAGGGCACCCCAGCCCGCAACATTGATGTTTTTCCGTCCCAAGTAACAAGCTTCCCCACCATTTTGTCTTCAAGAGGTTGAAAATCGACCCTTCTATGTTGCCAAACCGAGAGTGGTAAACCAAGATATTTCAGCGGGAAGGTTGCATGGATCACCGACAAGCCATTGAGCACATCATGGAGGTCTATGTTGTTGCATCTTATTGGAACCACCAAGCTCTTTTGAAAGTTTCGGCTTCGATTCTTTCCAACAACGGTACGGTTGGGCTGTGAATATTTATAGGCCGGGGTCTTTCTCTCAAGACTGGTAACCTGTCCAAAAACTCTAAGAATGGAGGACAGGTTTTGGATGTCTTGTTTGATTGGAGCCACAAAGATGGCCGCATCGTCCGCATAAAGGGAGGTTCTAATAATTGTCCCTCTCCCTCTAATTTTATGTAGGAGCTCATGCCGCGTAGGAACCTCAAGAATTTGTTGAAGAGGGTTATGGTATATGGAAAAGCCTTGGGTTACTTGTTACCCAAAGTCGGTTTTGAAAAACAAAGTTCAAAATGAAGAGTGTGGAGATCGAAGAAGTTTTTACAGAAAGGGCATTGTGTGGAGCATGCCACCAACCCAACCCTACATATGCGACCACACTACCCTGATATGAGACTGAGCTTAGCCGAGTAGTTTGTTTGTATTATTATGGGAAATTTTAGTGATGGCGAATTCTCTATCATTAGAAGAGTCAAATGTCAGGCTCTTGAACTGTATTTATCCCTTTTAAGGGAAGGTCATGCTACATTGTATGCTCGGGCACAACTATGGGTCTTGAAGCTCCGGTGCTTCATAAGGAGTTGATGACCAGGTTGGAGAAATGATCATAGGACAGGATTCAATACTAGGGCGGTCAAGTGATGATCGATTAGCCAGTTACATCACATTCACCCGGTATGGCGAGACGTGGCTTGCACAATGATCATATTGATTCTTGGGGGTAAAGTGTATAACATGTGCAAGGTGTCAAACTATCTAAATAGTCGTGTCCATGGTCATGGACAATTGGGATGATAAGCTTATGATCACGTAGGGTTATAATCATAACATGACTGCTTTGAGAAGTCCCTAAGTAGATGGTTTTGCAATATTAATTTTAATATATTCATATTAAATCTATAAGAGAAATTTGACTTTTCGTAAAAGAAATTTAGAATAGAAGCATCCGCTACAATAGAAACCATATACCTCATGCATACTCGTTATATATTCTCGTTTGGTGATTTACGAGTACATTCAAAGTACTCATGTGTTATTGTTATCACTGACTATGAACTTGGTCATACATGGAGGAGCAGTACGTGGATGATGGTTTCGGCGAAGACAATGCTTATTAAGAATCTCAGTCAGTGGCGGAGCCAGCACTTCAATTATGTGTAGTCAAATAGGACGTACTTTTGTCTTTTTAATCAATGTTTGCATGATTTATGGGACACGCTGTTTTGGCTCTTAGGTCTAGATGGACCCAATATGTAAAATGCATTTTAAATATATTCTAAAATGTTAGAAAAATCGGAATAGAAAATTTTGGTGTATATTGGGGTATTCTATGTTCGTACATAAAGTTTCGTGAAAAAGGACATTTCTTGTGCTTTGTGTAAAAAATACAAGAAAATGTCTCGTGAAAAGTCACTTTGAAGTACCGAAAATTATCGTTTTTACACAAGTCACAAAAAAAGTCATTTTTTTGCGAAACTTTATGGAGAATGTTTAATGTCTGGATGTAACCTGAAATTTTTGTTTCAAAATTTTTGACATTTTAAAATACAATTTTTATATAATGGGTGCATCTACACCTATGAGGCAAAACATATTTCCCTAATTTATGTTTGTATTGCCAAATAACTGTGTAGTCAATTGACTACACAATTGTAATGTGGCTCCATCACTGCTCCAGTCAGCTTCCTGTTGGGCAAAGCCATGATGATTTGGGCCCGAAGTATTTCTGTTGCTATGTGTTGACGCTTTTAGCCGACGAGACTTGTTGTAAGACTTGATCATGATGATCCTATGCGTATGACTTTGTATTCGGGAATGTAAATGATGTGCATTTGACATCGATTAGGTATGTTCCACGATGCATGAATCATCAGGTCGTGGTTGTATTCACGATGGGAATTTCGTAATCAGTGATAAGCTCGGGAGAGTTACTTTGGCTTTGAAGCATCATCTTGTTTGCTCTCCTCCCAACCAACCATGGTGGCGAGGGGGAGGATAAGAACGGAGAATCACTTGCGGGGCTCAAGGAACTCTTTTGTTTGTAGTCTCGATACGTCGCTGCTTCTTCTGACCATCCACGGTGGCGAGGAGAAGAGGCGACACGGTGCAACGACCTGCGGAACTGGATGTTGGCGGAAGTGATGCGGGAGTCTTGAGATGCTCGATCTCGTCGCTCTGCAGGAAGGAGGAGCACATACCTCCTTATGTGCTCTTGAAGCAGCAATTTATGGTGGAGTTCATCATCGGAGGCCTAGGTTTGCTGAAGCTAGCCAGAGGAGCCACTCCACGCTCGGTTGCTCGAATAGCCCGCCTTCTTCCTCCTTCACTTGAGGGATATTGGATCTCGGCGTGGGATTCATCGCTGGCTGCATCCCAAGTGGTCTCGTCCCCGATGGTGTTGTTGGTATCTATGCCTCAAGGTCGCCGACGATGTGGCGTGAAGATGGAGCCGTTGATTAATTTCTTGCTACATTTTCTTAGGGCTAGTTTGCAAAGTGCCAAGACTTGGGTGTAGTTTTCTTTATGTTTTTGGTCATCTTCTTACCCACCGCTGAGTAATATATGCTTCTAGGACGTTTGGGAGTTGTTCCCGTTTAGTACATGGTCCCTACTACACCCTCGTACGGTCTACCATAGATGAACTTTTCTATTCTTCAAAACTCATTGCCAAGCAAAACATAAAAAATGTGTGCCTCCGTCGTCATCCTCGATTGTGAATTGGCGGGTCCTCGGCTCCTCTGATTCGGTTCTGGCGGCCAAAGGGTGGGGACCTGATACCTGATGATGATAGCGTTCGTGGTGCCCCAAGCGAAGGCGTGGATGTAGAAAGTAGCAGTTTTCCCTCAGTGAAGAACCAAGGTTTAATCGAACCAGTAGGATTTTGAAATCAATAACATGGTGCACGTCGACGATCTCTGGCGCTTAACCGTCAACGAGCGTGGATCTGCACACACCCAAACGATTACTTTGTCCCCAACAGCAGGAAGGTTGTCAATCTTGCCGGTCTGCTGAAAACAAAGCGGTTAAATATATAGTGTAGTGGATGAAAATATGGAAATGGACCAGCGAGTAAATGATTATGAGAAGCAAGTAAACGGTGTTGTAATCAATGGAAAAAGATGGACCGGGGTCCATGGGTTCACTAGTGGTGTCTCTCCATAAGATAAAATACTCATATGATGGGTAAACAAATTATAACTAGGCAATTGACAAGATTATGACACAAAATTAATCTAGCCAAATCAAAGAGTTCATGAAAATAGTCATGTAGGCATCACAACAAGTAACAAACACCGTTGAGTCCAACGGCATATTTGTCTAAAAAGTCCACCTAGGGATCGCTATCCAGACTGTCACCCATCGGTATTAAGTTGCAAGCAACAGACAATTACATTAAGTAAAGTGCATGATGTAAGTAATATTTATAATCACGTAGATATAAACACCGTTGTTTTACCCTTAGCAACAGTTAGGCTGCACATAACCGAACCGAAACTGAAAACCGAACCCAAAAAAACCAAACCGTAACCAAAATTACGGTTTTTACGGTTAGTGGTTAGGTTACGGTTAGTAAAAATGCTAACCATATGACATATGGTTAATTCGGTTTTAAACCGAAAAACCACATGGTTAACAAAAAAAACCCGAAGAGCCTAGCCTAGAAAAAATCTAACGCTGCAGGCTGAGCCCAACTTTAATAAGGCATGTGTACGATGTATTACAATCATCAAAGCTGGCCGCGCCTAGTGGTTAAGAGGCGTAGGCTTCCCTTTTCTGACTTCAACTCCCCGTTTCGTTCAGTTTTTATTAGTTTGGCCGAAATTTTAGAGGGCGACTGGGAGAAGGGCGCTCTCTGGCCCGAAAACTGAAGGTCGCGAGCGCACGCTAGCGCAGCAAGGGAGAGCCGCTCCGTGGCTTGCACGTGGCGCGTCCGCAAACGCGCGCCGCGATCTGCATGCATCGCTCTTGCTAGCTCGGTACGTACGTGAGTGATGAGCTAGTTGACTAGCTCGGTACGTACGTATAGTCTTCACTTTTCTTTGAAACGTCCATATACACAAATCTATTTGGTGCAATAAAAGGCAGGATATTAGTATACCGGTAGTCACTACAATACAACTACTTACTTGTGTGGTTAGCTCAGTACATATCTTTTTTAGAAAAAAGAGAAAAATCATTAATAAAGATCTTAAAAGAGTGCATTGGTGGTTGTCCCTAATATTTCGTTAATGCATGTGTCGTAGCGTGTGCTGCGGGCTGGGCCCAGGCAGTGCATCGGGGCACCCGAAGGCAGTGCCAATGTCCCGTCGAAGGCAATGCAGACAATGCACTGCCTAGCTGAAGGCAGTGCACTACTCCTTCGAAGGCAGTGCACTGCCTGCACTGCATAGCCGAAGGCAGTGCACTGCCCAACCGAAGGCAGAGCGATGCTCCGACGAAAGTAGTATAGGCAGTGAACTGCCCAACCAAAGGCAGTGCACTATCCAACCGAAGACAGTGCACTCAGTGCACTACCCAACCGAAGGTGCAATGCTCCGACGAAAGAGTGCAGGCAGTGCATCGGTGCACCATACGCAGTGCAAACCGAAAAACAGTGCAAGAAAAAGTCAATGCACTCTCCGCAGGAAGTGCAACCTATGTGTTGTCGGCAGTGCAAACAAAAAAGTTCGTCGAAACATATCAACATGGGATCTAGTTTTGAAGATCTCGGCGCGACTAGTCTAGCTGTAAAAACGGATTTTGATTTGGATGCTCGGTTCGAAAGATATTTCATTTTTCGTATTCAGATCCACGGAAAAAAGAGAAAAAGACCCACGACTCTCTCTGTAGCCACCACCACACCACGTGTCACATAAGGAGAAGGGAGGAATCACGGCCATGCACTCCACGTCAGCCACGTGCAGGCAGGAGCAACAACGCGACACGCTCTAACATTTTCTGAAATTTTATTGCTTTTTGTCTCAGGCTGCAACAAATCTAAATTTGGTCATACAAAATATAAAAAGGAAATATATGGCCCTAAAAATTATATGTTATTCAAAAATTCGCGTCAACTTTGATTAGTTTGGTTATTACCGAAACCGAACCGAAATTAAATGGTTATTACCGAAACCGAAACGTATTTCCGTATAAAATCGTATTTACTGAAGTATCGAAACCGTATTTACCGTATAACATATTAACCGAACCAAATTAACCATATTAACCGAACGCGCAGCGCTAGCAACAGCACACCCTCGTTCTTAGACGTTTCTGTCGTACCCAGGCATAAGAGGGGGCATGAACCTACCATCTAGTATAAATACTCTCTCTTAGAAATACAAGCAATCACTTGGTCAAAGTAACTGAGGACATCGGAGAGCATGCAAGAACATAAATCAACATATAAGAAACATGCACAATCTAATCATAACTTCATAATCCATCGGATCCCAACAAACACATCATATATCATTACAATAATCGATCTTGATCATGTTAGGCAGCTCACAAGATCATAAACAATGAAACACAAGGGAGAGAGACAGCAACTATCTAGCTACAGCCACGGACCCGTAGTCCAAGGTGGAACTACTCACACATCATCTCGGAGAAAGTCATGGTGATGAAGAGCCATCCGGGATCGATCTCCCCTCCGGTAGAGTGCCGGGATCAGCTTCAGAATCACCCCGAATTAGGGTTGGAGATGGCGGCGGCTTCGGGATGATTTCTTGGAAAATAATGGCCGCCCCGACGAAATTAGGTAAATGTGTTTATATAGGTGTCGAGGGGACCGAGGCGGTGCCCAGAGGGCAGGGGCGGGCCCTATCCACGGGTCCTGGTGGGATCGCGGCCAGGATCGCCCCTGACCCCTGGGTGGCCCCCCAAGGCGCTCTTTGGTCTATGTGTTCGTCGTGGCGAATAAAAATTCCAAGTAAATTTTCGTGCAATTCCGAGAATATTTTCCGAGAAGTGGATTTTTTGAAATAGAAAACAGCAAAAACAGGGCCGGCACTGGCATCTTGTCAATAGGTTAATCTAATAAAATGCTAAAAATGATATAATAAGATAGTAAAAAACATGTGACAATGGTAATAAACAAGTATGGATCAATCAAAAATTATAGATACGTTTGACACGTATCAGGACCTCGGACCTATGCTCGGTGCTGTTGTAAGGTATTTAATGTTAGAGTTTGGTTTTTGATCGAATTAGCGTCATGGAGGAGGTCGTGACGATGTTGGCGCATTGGAATAAGTTCTCTCCGACCTCTTCCGATCTCGTTAACGTTTTCAACGTTGGCAAATGGCTAATGAGAGTAGATGCTGACAGATTTGGTTGTTTCCTTTGGATCTTGACAGTTTGTGCATTGGTAAAGTGAAGCTGTTCACTGGTCTGTGATGTGACATTTTTGATCTCTTCGTTCGTATTGGTCTGCGGCAAGGTTCCGGTTCTACAACCCTTTGGATTGGTGGTTGAAGATTGTAAGCCTATGTTGCTTGGGGTATGTCTCCGGCGGATATTCCATCAAGGATTATTTGATCTTTCCCGACGAGTGACTATTATGGTCTTCAAAGTTTTGATTGGCGAGAACGTTTTCATGTGTCCAATCTTTTTCTGCTTATTGAGTGCATGTTTCAACCTCCAGCATGTCGTCGAACAATCAAAGAAACAAGACGGTCAGGATGTTTTTTAGTGTATTTTTATTTTGTACTGCCCGTGTTGCATGCGAGTTGTATGTCTTTTCTTCCAGTTATTAATAGGGAGTATGTTTTTGATAAATATCTGAGATATAAGATGCTTTTCGGTTGTTTTTTCTTAAAAAATAAAGATAAAAATGTGACAAGCCCGAACATGAGGTGAACGCACACCGGAAGCGTCGGAACTCGGAAGAGTCACCGGCGGCGACGCTGGAATGCCCACCGCGCCATCCGTCTCCTCCCTCGTCTCCAAGCTCCATTCGAGATGCCACTCCCTGGCCGCCATAAAGCAGCTCCATGCCCACCTCCTCGTCCTTGCCTCCCACCACACCCCATTCCCCTACAACCACTTCCTCTCCAAGCTCCTCTCCGTCTCCTCCACTACCACCACCGCCGCCGCCGCCTCCGACTACGCCCTTCTCCTCCTCACATCACACCCCGCCCCCACCGCCTTCTCCTTCAATGTCGCGCTCCGCTTCTTCGCCGCCTCCCGCCCACGCACCTCCCTCCACCTCTTCCTCCTCATGCTCCGCTCGGCGCTCCGCCCGGACACCTACACCCTCCCTTTCCTCCTCCTCGCCGCCGCCCGCTGCCCCGCGCCTTCCTTCGCCCTCTCAGCGCACGCGCTTCTTCACAAGATCGGGCTACAGCACCACGACCACACCGTCCACTCCCTCATCACCATGTACTCCAACCTCGGCGATCCCCGCGCTGCGCGCAGGGTGTTCGACGGAATTCTCCATCGGGACGTCGTCTCCTGGAACGCCATGATAAAGGCGTACGAGCGGGCGGGGATGGCGGTACGACGTGGCGCGCATGTTCCGTGCGATGGTTGCCGAGGGCGCGGTGGCGCCCAACGCAGTGACGGTGGCGGTCGTGCTTGCGGCAGTGCAGGGATGCAGGGGATTTGGTGCTCGGTAGGTGGTTGGAGGACTGGGTCAAATCTGCAGGGATTGAGGTTGGGTCGCTCGTTGGGTCAGCTCTCGTTGGGATGTATGAGAAGTGCGGAGAGATAGGGGAGGCAAGGAGAGTGTTCGATGGCATCGCCGACAAGGATAATGTCGCTTGGAATGCCATGATCACTGGGTAAGTATCGATAGATCCACTTCGGTCCTTATCTTGAAATAGTCGCTAATGAATGACATCTTATTTGACCTGATCGTTTGTGTATGGTATGTATGATGACGCAGGTACGCCAGAACGGCATGTCAAAGGAAGCCATTTCGTTATTTTACAACATGCGGCAAGCAGGGGCATGTCCAGATAAGATTACGTTGGTAGGGGTGCTCTCGGCCTGCGCTGCAGTTGGAGCTCTGGAGCTAGGCACTGAACTGGACAACTATGCCTCACAAAGAGGCCTCTACAGCAATGTCTATGTTGGGACTGCGTTGGTGGATATGTACTCAAAATGTGGAGACCTTAACAAAGCCGTAGAAGTGTTTGGGAAATTGCCGTGCAAGAATGAGGCTTCATGGAATGCCTTGATATGTGGTCTTGCTTTTAACGGGCGAGGCCGTGAAGCCATTCGGCAGTTTGAACTGATGAGGAATGAGGACGGGCTCCGACCGGATGATGTCACCTTCATAGGAGTACTTTCTGCTTGTGTGCATGCAGGGTTACTGAAAGATGGTCGGCGATGGTTCGATTCCTTGACACCTGAGTTTCGAATCAGTTCCCAAGATCGAGCACTACTCCTGCATGGTTGATTTATTGGCACGTGCCGGACATTTAGAAGAAGCATGGGACTTCATTCAGAAGATCCCTGGTAAGGCAGATGCAGTGATGTTGGGGGCTTTGCTTGCCGCTTGTCGGAAGTGCAAGAATGTTGAGGTCAGTGGTAGGGTCATCGACAAGATCATGCAGCTAGAGCCCTTAAACTCGTGGAACTATGTGGTTTCGTCCAAGATATATGCAAGTTCAGATAGATTGGACGACTCTGCACGGATGAGAGGACTGATGAGAGAGAGAGGTGTCAGCAAAGTTCCAGGTTGCAGCTGGGTTGAGGTTAGCGGTAGAGTTCTTGAATTTTATGCTGGGGATGAACCACAGCATGGTGCAGAGGACATGTATCAACTCCTTGACATGCTGGTTGATGAGATGAGACTGGATGGATATGTTCCAAATCTTGATCTGATGTAATGCAAAATCAGATGCACCTAAGCTTCATTATTGCAGTCTTGCTGAAATTTGCTTTCTGGATTGTTGTTTGACTCTGAGGCTGTGAATCTATCATGCGTAAAGAAAGGAGGCCACTGCTGTTTTTCCTCAGAGAAACAGAAACATCAGCAGAAGTGCTGAATATTATGTTGGATGCCCAAGATGGAACATTGCTTTGCATTCGTCCTCTATGACTTGATACCAGGAGTATTTTTGAATTACCTTATCAACAGATATTTTCAAATTATTACAGGATGATAGGTCATGTACAAAGATCGGCTGCTTGAGCTGTCTAGGAAAATACCTGATTCAGTTGTAGCTACCCTTGACACTTTCAACAGACAGATTTCAGTTCACCAATGGACTCGATCGGTATTGCGAGTTGCCAGAACATTCTAGATAACCCGCAAACATGGAAAATTGCATTATCTAAAAAGTGTCATATAAATTACAGTATATGATTTTCTGGCTGAACATATTCAGTACTCTACTGATCTTCCATCTTGTTAGCTTTGCGCAAGGTGTGCAACTTGACCATTACATTGTACGCATGCAACCTGCTCACCAGTCCACAGAGTCGACAAATCAACATGGAAAAAATGTATGACATGTACTTCTCAGGCCACTCTTCCATCTCAGTTTTGTTCCGTTCTATGATTAACAAATTATAAAGATAATAAGTCAAAAGGAGAAGGCGTAGTAGAAATTTATCCCCGTATTCTTTTTTTCTAACAATGAGTTTAAAGTTGAGATTTTATAAGGTGATATAACAAGGACTCCATGGACTACACTGCCAATTTTTTCCAACGTTGAATTACACCTGTTATTTTGCCTTCTTATGTAGTATCTCTGTTGTTTAAAGATTTTGGTAACCTGATTATCCTTTTGTAACTGCTACTTATTGATATTCTCTGCTCTTACTGGTGCTGTCTGCTGTGCAACTAGGGGCACAATATCCATTTCTTTCCCTACAAGCAGCTTAAATGTATTTCCTTCAATTATTTTTCAGTTGGATTTCCCTAGATTATAGATGAGTTTCTGCTACTTAAATGTATTTAACTCAAGAATATTAATTAACATCATCGGTAGACTAGTATATGATAATTTGATTGTTCACATATTGAAACATTTGGGAATCACGTAGTTTGTTGATATAAAACTGGTAGAAGAATATATCTTTGAAACGACATCATTCATCAAGATCGGCAGCAGTAGACGTTCAAGGAAAGATAAACAGAGTACATTCTGGCGATTTCATTGTTGTACATTTTTTTTCTCTCAGGGACGTAGCCTCTACATACTAAGGAATAATCAGTATGAACTGAAATCTTCTTTAAAATTAACATTCCCATGAATTTATGTGAACCATTTGTGGCGCTCTTTAACATCGGTCATCAGTTGATCCTTATACTACAAGAGACTTTAGTTTTCACTAAGTAGTACTATCTCCGCGTCTCCCGAATTGAGAACGATGGGTGATTCTAATCACGGGCGGTATTGTGATGGCAGATCATACATTGGTAGATTCTGGCTTCTGCTGATCGTCTAAAGGGGTCCAGTGGTTGGGAACAACTGTGGAAGACTGGAAGGATTAGAAGTCCTGATAGAGATTTGAGAGATCCTAGATCTGAATAATTTGATATGGCGGGGCCGGGATTGAGTTGAAGAATGAAGATAGGTAAGAATTTAGAAATATGATAAAGTCTTTGTTAAGTCTGACTCATTGAAATGCCTTGAAGACATGGTTCTGAATATCTTTTGTAGCGGCGGCTGCATTGTAGCCCCATTGCAGTTCCGTCTACCTGTAGATACAGAGGACCAACCAATATTGCTCATCATTCTTTTGAAGCTTGCTTGAAGGTGCTCCTCGACATATTCTGTGGAATGCCGAGATGGATCATGGATGCACATTGGGTATCTCTTCTGAGTTCTGAATTGACTACTTTTGATAGCGCACCTAAATTTCCAGGATTCTAGTTCAGTTTTCTACAAGGGCTAGCTGCAACTTCACGTACGTGATAAACCATGACGCCAAGAATATGGAGTACATACATGCATCAAAGGAAATCACCTCAGCTTAGCATGATAGAAGATCATATTCGTGTTCACGCCAAAGGGAAATCATACAAGGAAAACAATGAGTGAAAGACAAACCGACACTGGTAATACAGCAGAGCGTAGACGGAGAAGCTATATATGTGAATAAATTGCAACCTGCAGTTTTATTCCACGATCTCGATCCAAGAGAGGGAGAGCGAGAGAGAGAACGCGTTGTGGTTGTGGTGCTCGTCTTCAAAGGTGGTCGCCGGGCGCGCATCTAGTGGGGCCCCCAGGGTCTGCCGCCGAAGGGAGTGTAGTAGTAGCCGGAGGCCGGCGGCGGTGCCGGAAGACGAGAGCTTGGAGCAGGCCACGGGGGCGGCGCCATAGCGCCGTATCCACCGCCGACCCAAGGAGCAGGCGGGGCCCCGAAGTCGCGCACGAGGACTACGGGCCTCCCCAGCTCGGTGGCGAGCAGCTCCCGTAGCGTCGCCGGGTCGGCCATGCCGACGATCGCCACGCGCCCCGTAAATAACGAGACAATGACCTCCACCACGCCTGCAAAGTGCAAAGACAACAATGGCGGAGCATAAAAAATATGGATCGATGCAGCAGATGATCTCGATCGACACTGTCAATCCCTCTCGCACGCGCTGACAGTAACTAATACGTACCAGGGATTTTCATTATCTCCTTCTTGATCAGCTTCTCTTGGTCGGGGCTGTGCACGCCCATGTTGACGCCAAACATCACCGGCGCCATCGCTCCTCGATCGATCTTCTTCTTCTCGCTGCAGCGGCGGTGCAGGCGTCTCCAAGTACCTCGGTGGCTCGGTGGGCTCGATCTGATCTTGCTTTGGCCTACGGAGGAGTACTATTTATATACCACCGGTAAGTCGGTCGGGCGTGGCGGCGTGAGCTGGAAGAATCGATCGTAATCCCCTGATTGACGCTGGCCCTCGCTCGACGATCTCGTCATTCCTTAAATTCTGATTTCTTGCCATTCCGTATGCAAGCTTTCCTTTTCTCGCACGCAGCTGGATATTACGTGGCGGGAGGGAGAAGAGAAAAGCGCGTCCAGTTTTTTTCAGTAATTTTCTCGGCGCTGAATGTGGGTTTCAATTTTTTTTTCAGTAGCGTAAATGTAATCCACTCTATCATGGGGTTAAATAGGCCCGTGAGCCAGAACGAAGGTAGACTTGAATTTCGTATGTGTATTTTGTTCCTTAGTCAATAATAAAGTGTTAGATTCGAAAAAAAAAAGTGCTAGGTTTCAATCTATGCGTCGTTGAGGGATTTCTGAGACTTTTCACTAGTGGAGACTGGACCTATTGTCCCGGGCCGTGAGGGTCTTTTGTCGCGGTTGGCTAACCGCGACAGCGAAGGCGGGACTAAAGGTCCAACCATTAGTCGCGGACCTGTCACCAGCCGGGACAAATGGTCCTCATCCTGGGTGTGCTACGGGCAGAACCTTTAGTCGCGGTTCGTATAACGGGCCGCGACTAATTGTTATCTGCCGCGGCAGAAATTTGGGCACTTTCTGTGCCGCGGCAGAGAGTTCATTTTGGTTAGGGTTTAGGGTTTACTAATTCTCTGCCGCGGCAGAAATTTGGTCACTTTCTGTGCCGTGGCAGAGAATTCATTTTGTTTTATTTTATTCATTTATTTTCTTTTTTTCATTTCAAAATAGTTTTCGTATATTTCTACGCTACCACATACAGTACACTAGTAGAAAAAGGGGCATTGGTCCCGGTTCCAAAGGGGCATTGGTCCCGATTCATACATAGAAACATAAGACCACACGTCGAGATCACGTTCAAGTTACTAGACCGACATCACGTTTCTCACACGTCCAGATCACGTCAATTACATTGGAGGCAAAAAATAATTGCTTTTGTGATAAAATTCTCCAGTTTTCTTCAGGACCTCCGAGTTCAAAAATCCCGCCAATTCCTCTTGAATTGCTTTTAGGCGCTTTGCTGGTATGAGCAGGTCCCGCATTCGCTTCATCTAGATCAATATGAATATGTGAGTTGTTTATAACTGTATATATGAAATCATAATAAAATAATTTATGAATGGAACTCAACACAATGTGGTAATAAAAACTGGTGCAGAGTGTATACATACATAAGCTGTTCTTTGTTCTCTATTCCGCTCACTGACAAAAGAGCGCATGTACTCAAAAACATAGTATGCACATAAATTTGTCCCCTGTTGCTGCCTCTCACACCACTTTACAGAAAATATAATTTAATCAAATAATAATCAAGCATGATAATGGTATTGAAACTACAATTAAAGAGTTGTGCGGACCTATATATATAGTACTACTTACCTTGGTGGTATAAAAATACAACTTCGGTTTCCATTCCCCTGGAACCTTCACGATGAACCGTTTCCAAACCCTGGCCGCCAAAAGAAAATGATTAAAGGAGTTATTAATTACTTAATATCAGAAAATGAATGAAAGAGGACGATATAGAGCGATAATGATTAAAATTACCTCTGGAGCATATCTTGCAAGATTTGGTACTCTTCCATGTTTTTCCTTAACAAGTCCATGACTTGAACGACTCCTTGGTCAACTCTAATGATTAGCAGAATCCAGTGGGAACTAGAAGACGTAAGGAAAAAGTATTTCTTCGCAAGTATTTAGTTTCACTAACCACCGGAACAAGTTATTCTCTGTGTCCTCCTGATGGTTATTTACAATCACTTCATTAATATAATATGGGTCAATGAACCCGATGTCATAGATGCGGCGTTCCCTGCATTCGACAATCTTCATTCTACAGTACAAAAAAATGTAGTGAGATAATTACAGGCAACGAACGAGCAGAGCTAGAGACTTAATTAAATTGCCGAAATAAATCACTTACAAACAATAGCAACTGACGAGGGATTTGTCGAGGGAGTCTTGATTGAATAACTGAAAAATTTCAGAAAACGGAATATACATCGCGTCATCCGTGAAGTAATGCTCTTTCTTATATGACACCCAGAAGTGCTCATGCCCGGCCGCTACGGCTTTCTCGTACCACAGATGCAATCGACGCAATTGTGTTGTTAGAGAATTGACCTGCTCAGGTCTGACCAGGGACTTCCCGTAGACATATGTCCATGCATACTGATACTCTTGGGGGCCGCCTATGGTGCCAGTGTCGTGGTGAACTTTCTTATCGGATATCACCTTCAGCGGGGAGATCGACTGTTTTGCCTGTTCTCTGAGCTGGGCCACCTTTTTCCCGCATTTTGCCGCCTTGAACCGCTCTTTCTTTAGGCGATCTGCCGCCTCCTTCTCCTCCTGCATCCGCTGCCTCTTTAGGCGATAGGCAGCCTTCTTCTCCTCCTCCTCTTGACTAATTGTCTTCTCCAAAACACGATCATAGTCATCTCACAATTTAGGCGGCTCTGGCAGGGGACCCGTTAGATTTTTTATAAATCTCTCAACTTTTTCTGCTGGTATTATCTCTTCAGGCGGGGGCCGTTTCGGAGCTAATTGTTGGGGCACATCGGCACGCACCGACTCCTCGAGTTCCTCTGGAGTTAAGTCGTACGATCTCTTTGGAAGAGGCTTTAGCAACTCGCGTTCCGCTCGAGTTAACTTATCTTCACGCGTCGACGTGAAGGATAGTTTCCGCTTTGACGAGAAGGTCTTAACAAGGGGCGGAATCGACGGACGGGACGTCGCGGGCGATGGACTCGCGACGGATGGGGCATCGAGGGATGGATCTTGATGTGGGGAGGATGGATCTTGTGGGGGTGGATCTTTAGGTGGGGGGGATGGATCTTTAGGTGGGGGGGATGGATCTTTAGGTGGGGGGGGGATGGATCTTGAGGTGGGGGGGATGGATCTTGAGGTGGGGGGATGGATCTTGAGGTGGGTGGGATGGATCTTGAGGTGGGGGAGATGAATCTTGAGGTGGGGGTCTGCTACTCGGAGGAGTCAAGTTTGGAAACATGATGTTTTTCTTGTTCCAGAGAGCGATACCCTTCTCGACTTCTCCCAGTGTCTTCTCGCCGTTACCTCCAGGAATGTCAAGTTCCAGATTAGCATATAACGGCACAACTTCATCCACCCCGACACGAGCATAGCCAGGTGGAATCCCTCCGAGATGGTAGCTTGCTCCAGCTGGATTAGGTAAAGCATAGCCGACCGCCACCTTGAAAGACACGTTCTTCATTGACATGTGTAGCTCACAGTCTGTCTTCTCCGTGATATCATCCACGGGGTAGTGAGCCGCCGACGGTTGGAATTCAGAATTTTCTACATTCGTGGAACCCACGCTGCTTTTCCGCTGATCAGATGGGGCGGCTTCAACATGACCTTCTAGCTGCAGCTGAGATGCCTTTTGCTTACTAATTGAGTCTAGTTGCTCCTGCTGCTGCTGCACCTTGCGTTCCAGTGCTGATAACCGGTCAGACTCCTTCTTCTTTTTTCTCTGACGGCTTCTATAAGTATGAGCGTCTTCCGGAAAACCTTGCTTCAAGGTGACACCGGCTCCATAGCCTCGTAATCGTCCAACGTGTTCAGGATTCCCGAGTGCTAGTGACAGCTCGTCATTCTCTCTGTCGACCACGTACTCTCCCCTTCGAACTTTATCTATTGCGTCCACGAGTTGTTTGGTTATATACTCAATTTTTTTCTTCCATTTTCTCTGAGCAACAATCAACCCTGTCTGTGGGTCCAACCCTGCCCCATGCGCGAACAACCAAAACTTGGACCTCTCGGGCCAGTCATGTGTCTGTGGAATGATCCCGTTATCAAGCAGTCATGCTTCCAAGGCTTCCCACTTAGGCACGGCAGCCCTGTAGCCACCTGCCCCCAAACGGTGGTGATATTCCTTCTTCGCAGCATTTAACTTATTCTGAACCGATCGGGCCACAGCGGCCTCCGATTTTCTTTGCTCCACAAATGTGGGCCACTGCTGTTGTATCTTCACTAGTGGTCCAGTGAAAACTGGATCTTTCTTCTCCCCCTTTAGATAAGATTTCCATAAGTTTTTCTTCCAGGTCCGGAATTGTTCGGCCATCTTACTAAGAGACCACTCCTTCACTTTTGTCTTCAAGTGCTCGGGTAGATCTGGCGGTAGGCTGACCTTTGTCAAGAGCGTGTCCCAACACAATTTTTTTAGTACATCGTCGACATAAGTAGTTGGGTTGTTTTCATCCTTCGGCTGAATCCATTCTTCAAGGTTGATCGGGACAATGTCCCTAACAATAACCCCACATTGATTAATGTATTTGCGGCGGCAATCTATGGGTTCCAAAGGTTCGCCACTAGCACTAACTTGGTCGATCACTATCCTACGACCCTCCTTCAACGGCTTCGTCGGGCCTCGTTTCGGCACTGCTGTAGATTTGCTCGATCCGGAGGGCTAAAAGAAAAAATGGTTCGTTAATAACTGCAATACAACTCAAATAATACATCTAGTGTGATCGATGTACAGAGGCTTAATATACCTCGTCGGAGTTTGTTAAGGGCACTTCCTCCTCTCTACAAATTTCTTCTTCGTCAACTCCCTCACCGGATTCGTTCAGAAATTGGGAGCCGTAATCTTCTGCAGTTACGGCATCTTCTTCACCGACAGGCGCGGCCGCACGTCCTGCTATAATCTGAAGCATTCGCATTTCGCACTCCTCGTCTCTGCCGGCGACGTCCGGACAAGTTAGATCCATCTGCTCTTCACGCTCCTCGTCAATGCCGAATATGAATATCAAAATTTGCATCTAACACTATTTGTGAATGCAAAATTATAGCAACTACTTAACAATGTTAGCATTAGCAGAATAATTGTAATAACATTTGAAGAAAATTTGAATGTTTGCTATCAAAATTTGAATGTTTGCTATCAAAATTTGAATGTTTGCTATCACAATTTTTATGTTTGCTATCAAAATATTTCCTACCACAATATTTTGCTAACACAAATTGTTTCTAACACTAACACTAACAATATTTCCTACCACAATATTTTGCTAACACAAATTGTAACACAAACAGTAACTAAAATTCCTAACATAATTTTTTGCTAACATAAATGGATCCTAACACTAACACTAACAATATTTCCTCACAATATTTCTCCACCGACACAATTTGCATACAAATGTCCACCGTCTATTTTGCATATCTAACACAAAACTAAAAAAATCATCTGAAAATTGCATCTAATGAATTCAAACTATGCAAATATCAAAATGGTACTGAAAAATTGCATCTACTAAATTTAAACCACTAACAAAATTTTCCTAACAATTGGGCTAATATAGCTATGCAGGGGACGGAAATTACCTCGATCCGGTGGAAGCGGCGGCCGGCGTGGGGAGGGATTCCGGCGACGGCGGACTTCTGGCGCGACTCCAGAGCGTGGCGGAGCAGCGCAGCGGGGAGAGGCCCGCCGGGGCGCGCGGCCGGGGATGGAGAGGGAGCGCGGCGTCCGTGGGGAGCGACGGCGTGGGGAGGGATTCCGGCGACGGCGGACTTCTGGCGCGACACCAGAGCGTGGCGGAGCAGCGCAGCGGGGAGAGGCCGGCCGGGGCGCGCGGCCGGGGATGGAGAGGGAGCGCGGCGTCCGTGGGGAGCGACGGCGTGGGGAGGGATTCCGGAGCGACGACGTGGCAGCCTGGCGGCAGGGGAGAGGGCGGCGGCGTCGGGGAGAAGAATTTGGAGATAATGAAAAGAATTTTGGAGGAAACCGCTCAAATCCTCGCGGAAAGGACCTTTGGTCCCGGTTCCAGCCATGAACCGGGACCAAAGACCCTTTGGTCGCGGTTGGTAACACCAACCGGGACCAAAGGTCTGTCCGGGCCGCGAAATATTGCGCGCGAAGCCCAGCGGGCCTTTGGTCCCGGTTGGTGTTAAGAACCGGGACCAATGGTCTTTTTTTGTTTCTTATTTCTAGTTTCTTTTTCTGTTTTTTTTTTGTTTCTTTTATATACTTTGTTTTCTTTTTTAAATATATGAATTTTTACATGCTTTTGGAATTGTTTTTTTCTAGTTTATTTTAAAATGTTCCAATATTTAAAAAATGTTCCAATATTTGAAAAGATTCATATATTTTTATAGTTTCATTTAATTATTTGAAAATCATGTTATAAATTCAATATCTTTTCATCTGTTTATCAGAAAAATGCAATTAAAATATCAATATTCATTAATTAAACTTATATATTCATTGAAGTCCGAAGGAGGCGGGCCGTCCCCCTCGTACCTGGCGAGACCCAATATTTTGCATACATATGCATGAATATCACACACATCTCCGGAAGTTGATAGTTTAGGTCGCAAGTTTTCAAAAGCAAGTAGTAACCTAAACTACGATCACAGACAAGAGAACTGCAATGGCGATCACAGACTCTGAAACTAACTTCGACCGGTTCCTGAGCCGCAGGGTGCTGAGCCGCCGGCGCTGCGCATCCAAAGAGAAGGAACCCTCACAGGGTCATAGCTCACGTGAGAAGGAACCCTCTGAAGAAACGACCACCTACTGTCATACTGCCTATCCAATAGATACATGTAGCGATGGACATGCTCATCCTCCTCCCTGATACGGCGACGTACCACCTCCTCGGAGGCCGGCTCCCTCTGCACCGAGCGTGGCCCACGCGACTGCCACCACAGAAGATCCGGGTCGACGACGTCACCCGGATTCCTCACCAAGCTGCGCGTCCCAGAAGGTAGCACCTCCCAGTGCCAGCCCGGTGGAGCCCAGTCCCGCACATCACCCCTCTGGTCCATCATGGACATCGTCGCCGACCCCTAAGTCAAAATTTTGTTACAATGGAAGAGTGATGAGGTTGCAGATATGAGTTTAGATGTGATATGGCAATGGCGGCCAAGCCTACATATATATAGTGAGAAATTACGGGAAGACGAAGGCGGGAAGCGGTGGAAGAAGCACACGGATCGTGTGTTTCCTTCGAGCACTTGTGGGCCGTTGGATCGAAAGCACACGGATCGTGTGTTTCCTTCGAGCGCTTGTGAGCCGTTGGATCATGGACTTTAGTACCGGTTCGTGTTACCAACCGGGACTAAAGAAGCACACGGATCGTGTGTTTCTTTCAAGCGCTTGTGAGCCGTTGGATCTGGGGTGTGTTTCTTTAGAGCGCTTGTGAGCCGTTGGATCAGAAGCACACGGATCGTGTGTTTCCTTCGAGCGCTTGTGAGCTGTTGGATCAGGGCCTTTAGTACCGGTTCGTGTTACCAACCGGGACTAAAGAAGCACACGGATCGTGTGTTTCTTTCAAGCGCTTGTGAGCCGTTGGATCAGGGGTGTGTTTCTTTTGAGGGCTTGTGAGCTGTTGGATCTGCACTCCCACCTCATCCACAGGTACACCTTTTAATCGCCTATAAATAGCGACGTCCCTGCATCGAAATGGCACACAACGAGCGTCTACCTTTGCCACCGAACCCAATGGTTGGATTTAGCCTACCCGCTGGCATGTTCCCTAACACAAGCCCTCGGGTAGGTTGAATCCAACCACTGGATTAGGGTGACACAATGATGAATTGCCGAGGAGGTGGGAGTGGTGGTGGTGGAAGTGGTAGCCATGCCCCTCGGTCGGATCCAAGCAGCTCCAAGGCTCTCTGATGATCTACAACATTCCCAACACTTTTTGGGACGGTCGTTAGATCATCAGAGAAGTCTTGGGGCTGTTTGGATCGAAGGTCGATTTGCTGCTCACGACGACGCGAGACGGATGCGCAAGCTTCCGGATGGGCAAAACCAGTGTTGGATCAGCCACATGACCCTATATGCAAATCATTCGGATTCCCATCATACAGCCCAACGGTGCATTTGATATGCAGGCACTCACGAGCCACCGTTGGGCTTTATGACGGGGAAACCGTGTGCATTTGATAAAAGGTTTAATACATTAATTATTACTTGCGACTGCTTGGATCGAAGGTCGATTTGCTGCGCACTTCGCAGCCCTCAACAAAATACTTGCGGCTGTTCTATCTACAAAATACTTCAGTTCATCGACCGAATACAAATCATTCGGATTCCCGTCATACAGCCCAACGGTGCATTTGATATGCAGGCACTCACAAGCCACCGTGGGGCTGTATGACGGGGAAACCGTGTGTAATAGTAATGCATAGTCCTCATAAAACATACATTAATTGAAACTAACATACAACTATCTAAATAATTTAAATCCAACACCAAATGCGATCAAAATCGCAACTAAGGTAACTACTGAACCAACAACATAATGGTACCAAGCCTCCTGACTAATGGCATATTTTCTAATCTTTTTAATCTTCAAGCGCATTGCATCCATCTTGATCTCATGGGCATGTGCGACGTCGGCAAGCTTCAACTCGTGTTCATCGATGATGTCGGCAAGCTTCAACTCCAATTTCATCTTCTCTTCTAGGCATTGCAGACGAAGATCTTCACTTCTTTCCAATTTTGCTTTCAAATCATTGTTTTCTTTTACAAAAAACTCGACAATAGGGTCGGTTGGAATTTCCGGTTCAACTACCTCCTAGATAAAAGTGTCTATGTCAAGTTGGTAGGTATAGTTGTTATAAACACGAAATGAAACAAATAGTTATGAAAATATACCACATCCGAATCATAGACCGGACGAGGGACGACGGGGGCGGATATCAAAACCATGACACTATACATATAAAAAAAACATAAGAAAATTATACAAGAAATAAATATGCTTTTAAATCATACAAATCATTTTTCTTAAAATAGAAGATAAAGAAAAAAGGCTCACCAAGGTGGTGCCGGTGACGAGACGATGCGGGCTATCGACGACAGTGAGGACGGGACGACACAAAAATCCACAAATAATAAATTAATTTGAGCTCAAAATGCATATAAAAAAATTACTCTCTAGCTTAGGCATTTCATCAAACACCTTGCTAGCAACACAAAAAATAAAATGAGCTAAAATGAGCTAAAGTTGCAACTTCGGAGGAAAGGATGATGTTGCTAACCCTTGAATAGATGGGGTGCCTTCAATGCTCACAAATGGAGTAGAAAAATGGGCATTTACTTGAGTGAGTGAGAGGAAATGGAGGAGAAATAAGTGATGAACTCGAGCTCAAAAAATGGTGGTGGCCTGGGGTGGAAGAAGATATATGTGCAGGGAAGACCTTTGATCCCGGTTCGGGTCACAAGCATTTGTCGCGGCTCGTATACCAGGCCGCGACTAATGCTCGCGGCAGAAATTTGGGCAGTTTTCTTTGCCGCGGCAGAGAATTCATTTTCTTTTCTTTTATTTATTTATTTTCTTCACTTCAAAATAGTTTTCGTATATTTAGACACTACCACACATACAGTACGCTTTTTCATAAATATTAATGATTAAGTAATAATAATTGTTAACAAATAATAATTGTTGATCCACTTGGGCAAATTCAACAAATTTGTAGTCATTTAAATCCTTAGAATGTGTAGAACACTTTATAATAAAAAAAATTCATACGAGCACAAACTTGCTATTGCTGAATATTAGTACGGACCAGAGATATTTATCAATATAAAGGGAAAACAAGTGCTAAATAAATCCAAAGATCACACAACTTTTTATAATTTCAATCAAACGTCTCACATATGACAATTATTGTTGAGACGATCTAGATCGACACATTGAGACATACGCACATACCACCGAGACACCTCCTAGCAATCTCGTAGCCTAGGCGAGCGTCCAGAGCGGCATACTTGATGCGATAAAAGCTCAATGGAAAGTTGCCCCAACCTCTCGTGAGATCCTCTTCTTCCTCCTTTTTCTTCTCGTCCTCCTTCTTCTTCTTCTTCTTGTTGTTGTTGATCTTCTTCTTCTTCTGAAGCGTTGTGCCAATAGTAAAATTGGCTAGAGCATAGAGACTCGGAAGATTAGGGTACGTTGGGTTAGGGTGAACGGCCCGCTGGAGGTCGACGGCGGACGGAATATGAATTCCGTAAGGCTCCAGCATACGTTGATCGTTGTTGATAGCCGCGCCGCAGAATTTGATGGTTTTGTCCATCAAGAAGTCCTTGAGGGCCTGCGGCACCCGATCAGCGTAGCAAATATGGAATACCAACGTGTCAGTCTCCACGGAGAGTTGCAGGACGGCGGCACGCTGCCTCTCCTTGGGTGCGGCGTCGGTGAACTCGCAGTCGAGGCCCACGATCTTCTTCGGTGCGGCGTCGAGGTAGCGCCTCTTGACGTCGCGGATCCATCTCTCCACGGTTGATGCGCGGAGAGTGACCACGACCTTGAAGTTCATGTTGACGGCGTCGTCCTTGTAGTGGAACACCTGGGATCGAGGTGGGCGCGCAAGTGGCTCCATGGCGCGCGGCAGCGATTCGAGAGAGGATTTTTGAGTAGAGATAGAGAGAGGAGATGGTGCATTTGGCAAATGGCACTGTAGCTCTCTATATAGAGCTAGCAGGGGAGATGAGGAGACTGGCGCGCCGTGGTAATTAATTGGGCGTGTTTCAACTACCAAATTCCTAAGCGTTTTGATCAACTTCCAAAGACATTAATCGTTCTCTTCATTCCCCGTGTGATCAACGACTGGCGGTGGGAACTCAAAGGGTTCAAAATACACGAACCGTCGTGGTGCGCGGATTCTAGTCCCGGTTCAAGATACGAGCCGGGAGAAATGGGGGGCACCTCCTCGCAGCGGGACCGCAGGCATCTTTTGTCCCGGTTCATATACCAAGCCACGACAAATGGTTCCTAACGAACCGGGACAAATGATTCGCTGATTTTGGGGCGACGTGGCCGCACTTGTAGTCGCGGGTCGATACACGTCCGCGACTAAAGGCCCGGGCGAAAGGCCTATTTTCTACTAGTGTTTGTTCGAGAGTACGCTTAGGCGTACCATAGTTTTATAGAAGACATAATTTTGAGTACAAGACAACCACCACCTGTTACGAACAACAAGCGTAGTACGAACAAGAGACTTTTGCTCCGAAGACAGCCACCATCGACACCACAACTACAAACAAAAGAATTTATCCTAAGCTAAGCACCAGAGCCGCGTCCCGGCCGATGCGTGTCATCTCCAAAGATCAACAGCGAACAACTGAACTCTCTTTGTCGACGAACCATCCACCCTTCATGCCGTAAAGGAGGTGGCAAGTGAATGGCGGGACTTGGTCGGTCCTGAGAAAGAGGCCATCTTGGACGTCCCAACAACGGCGTGCATTGCGCCCTTGAGGATCCACTTGGACAACGACGAGCACCGGAGGAAGCAACAAGGAACTCCAAGCTGTGTCTCCAAACGCGATGCTCCCAACTGAGGGACGACATCGAGGACGCCGCCATCACGCCGATCCAACTCCGGACCTAGGCTTTCGCTAGGAGACATCAACCAAACCGAAGTGAGAGCGAGGGAAATGCCGACACACCTCAGCGACGCCTCCAAGGAGGGCCCGGCACCCACGGGCGCCGTCGTCGCCGACACCGACTGAAGACGGGCGCAAGACTTTCGTCCGTATTGTCGCGCGTTCCCTTTCTGCTCACCGGGATGGGGCACACATCCAAGTTTTAAACACCGCCGCCGTCGCAACACCTTGCAAACGTAGCCGAAATGCCATGGTCCACCCGCGACCTGCACAGACGAGAGAACCTCCATCTTCCACCTCATACATGGCCGAGCACCCGCAGCCCCCGCCTTCTTCCCCCTCCTGCACTGTCGAGAAACTGTCGCACCGTTGCTATCACACTCCGGACAACTGCGAAATGGCCGCGACCCACTGACCTAGATCTGGCCCAAGGATCCATATCTGGCGCATGCCTCCACCACCAGGGCTGCCAGCCCTCCGCAGCAACTCGCCACCATCAGCGACCATGGCACCACGAACTCCTCCTTCCAGGCCCGGGGTTGTCAGTAAGAGGAAAAATAAAATATATAAGCTCAAGAAAGAGAATGGACTGCATACTGAAAATTGGGAAGAAATGAGTTTACTTGTTGCGTCCTTTTTTGCAAACTTGTAAGCATCGGAGGAGGTGCGATGCATTCGCCATAGTTCAAGCATTACGGCAAACCCGTGTCAAATTTTTTTTTGACAAAGAGAATATATTAATCGCGAAAAGATCAATTACACTCAGCTTCTGCAACAACGCAATGTCCTAAAAACATTACGGATGCACACAGCCAAAACATAAAAAGAAGAAGAAGAAAAAAGACCCCGCTAAAGTGATCTATAGCTGCAGCACATCCACCACCAAGACAGCACCCGAAGTCCAATTCTCCAAAAAGCGACGCCTTCAAGAAGGAAACGGTGCACCAGC
Organism: Puccinellia tenuiflora; assembly: GCA_012064385.1. Taxonomy (NCBI): domain Eukaryota; kingdom Viridiplantae; phylum Streptophyta; class Magnoliopsida; order Poales; family Poaceae; genus Puccinellia; species Puccinellia tenuiflora. The sequence continues at coordinate 1,173,490 of QRDG01002483.1, read as the reverse complement.
ACCGTCGTCGCCCGATCAAAGATCATAGGTTTTCACCCTGGAGAACGTCCGTACTCTCAAAACAATGTCTTTACCAAAACCATTGCCAGGCACAACCAATTAAGGCCAGACCTTGGATTTTCACCCTGAAAGTCAAGACTTTGTACTCCTCATGTGCTGCCGCCCCCGCTTACCGATGCCACTGCTACGAGTCACCAAGCAAATTCTTTATCTCCTCAAAGACTCGATCTACCATTACTAGACCTCAAACCTCAGCCGCCATGACATTCTCCGTCACTGTCTTCACCATGGAAATCGAAACACCGACATGCCACAATATCAACAAGAAAACGAAGCTTCGCGTCACACCCTCCTGATTTTTAAACAGGTAGAAATAGGCGCAGACGACCAAATCACATCCGGAGTCTCCACCATCATTTGGCAGTCTCAAACTCAACATGTACCATTGAGGTTTTCTCTGGCCATTTGAGCTTAACTGTCGAGACATGCCCCACCTTGACCAGCACCAAAGTAATCGATGTTGTCGTGATCGACGTGCCGACGAAAAGTGGGGTTCACGTCGCCTCGGCCCCGTAGCATTCGCGGCGGCGGTGCTACACCCGAGACCAGTTCAATGTTAGTCGGGAGGCACGTAAAACCACCGGTGAAAGGCCCCCAACTGCGCTACCAATGCCCCATGTGCATGCTAACGACACCTCGGTCGCCTTGTTCCTCGAAGGAGAATGCATGATCGGGGCCTAGGCGCACCGGCAGATCTTCACTTCATTGCATGCATGTGCTCAGCTAACGCATCCGTGTGCATGTGCATGGCACATCATAGAGCAACATGCATCCAATTTCAGCCCGCGTGCACGGCTGCTTTGGTCACTAGCCATGTCCTAGGCGTGGACGTGAGATCCTGCCGAGATGAGCCGAACCGCAGCTACGACTTGCAGAACAGAAGGCTACTGACCTGCCAAATCGGGAGGCTTGCTACCAAGGATGGTGGAGGCCAGATCCCGAGACCGGCGGCGGTCAGATCGCAACGCCGGTGACTCAGGCCGGCGGTGGTCAGATCGCGAGGCTGGCGGTGGCCAAATTGTGAGGCCCATGACGCATGACCATGCTGATGCGTACATGGTCCAGCTTCCTGCCGGCCGGCCACGTCGCCGCTGTCAGAAAATTCAGAGAATGAACCCGGGAGACAGTGGTTTGTGCTACGTACAACTTGCAGCGTTTTCCGTTTTCTCTCTTACTTATTACCAAAGCAAACAGGATCGTGTGCGAGCTATGTGGCCGTGCCATCCCACGTCCACTCGTCCACGTCCTAGCGACGCCGCCATGCGCGCTTGACCTCGTGCCATCCCACGATACGCGCACAGCAGCTCTATCTAGCTACAAAGAAGGAAGAACCGGTCATGGCACGAACAGACTCGTGCACACGCGATATTTGTTTTCTGAAAAAACTAAAACTACCTAGCTACATACAAGGACGACAGGATTACAATGTCAACAAATCTCCTCCTAATCCTGACGTCCATCAGATACTTCCATGACGGCGAGCTTCATCAGTCGCATCTCCGCGAATTTGACACGGCCCAACGCCTTGGTCAGAATGTCAGCAAGTTGTCCATTGGTGCTCACATGATCAATGTCCACCTTGCCGTCCTCAATGCACTCACGAATGAAATGAAACCGAGTGTCGATGTGCTTACTCCGTTCATGTGGCAGCTTGGCCGCCGCCATGTACTCCGCTTCACACGATGACAGGGCCACCACCGATTGCTTCTGAGATGTCCACGTGATGATGCCGGAGTCGAGGAAGAACGCGATGCCAGTGGTGCTCCTCTGATCATCGACATCCCCAGCGAGATCGCTGTCGCTGAAACCCACCAGTGCTGGTTCGCTTGTGGTGCCCTTCTTGTACCTGCACCCGTACCCAGCCGTCCCGCTGATGTAGCGCAGAATTTGCTTCGCTGCAGCCCAGTGTGAAGCCGTGGGTGCCTCCATGTACCTGCTCACCATCCCGACGGCGTGCGTGATGTCAGGACGGGTGTTGCAGAGGTACCGGAGACTACCGACGAGGCTCCTGTAGCTCATCGCGTCCAGCACGTCGCCAATGCCCGCCTTGTTCAGCTTCAGGCGGTTCTCCATTGGCGTATGACAGGAGTTGCATCCTGCCATGCCTGCAGCCTCCAAGATCTTGCTGACATAGGCGCTCTGACAGAGCGTGATCGTGCCTGTCTCTTGCCTGACCTCGGTCCCAAGATAGTAGCTTAGGAGACCGAGATCGCTCATCTCGAACAGCTCGTGCATCTGGTCCTTGAACGCGGCGATGTCATTGGCGTCCGTGCCGGTGATGATCAGGTCATCCACATAGACGCCGACGAGCAGCGTGGTTGTGCCGCTGTTCCTCTTGTACACGGCGTGCTCGATAGGGCTTCACTCGAATCCAAGTGATACCAGGGAGGCATCCAGCTTGGCGTTCCAAGCGCGTGGTGCTTGGCGGAGTTCGTAGAGCGCCTTGCGCAGCCGGAGCACCTTGTGCTCGCCGTCGGGGTCGATGTAGCCTGGTGGCTGGTGCACGTAGACCTCCTCCGCGAGATCACCATTGAGGAACGCGGATTTCATGTCCATATGGTGTACCTGCCAGCCACAATGCGCGGCGAGCGCCAGCAGCAGCCGCACGGTCTCCATCCGTGCCACCGGCGCAAACACCTCGTCGAAGTCCACCCCCTGCCGCTGCGCATATCCCTTGGGAACAAGGCACGCTTTGTGCTTTAGCACATGACCTGCAGGATCTTTTTTCACCTTATAAACCCACTTGAGCCCAATGGCTTTGTGGCCGCGTGGGAGCGTGGCGAGCTCCCAGGTCTCGTTCTCGCGAATTGACGCCAGCTCGGCGTCCATGGCGTGCCTCCAGCACGCCTCGCTCCGTGCAGCATCCACTGAGGCTGGCTCTTCTGCCGCCACGAAACACACATCATCGTCGTGTACCTCTGCATCTGCTTTCATGACATAGTCGCTGTAGTCCTTGGGCATGACGATGCCATCACGCGCCCTCGTCATCATCGGGTGTTGCGGCCTTGGTGGTGTCGTAGAGGCCGCAGTCGCGCCCGATCCTGCAGATGCTGGTGAAGATGCAGCAGCAGACCACGGCGTGGTCCAGCCCATGGCAGGACTTGGTGGCGGCGTGCAACTCCTCCATGCCGTGGTCTCCTGCCCGACGGAGAAATCAGCTGCCGTGGCCGCCGTGGTGACTGGGTGCGTGAACACCTCGACATGGAACGGCACGGCGTCGGCAGCCGTCCCGCTCTTCTCCCAGTCCCACCGTGCACCCTCATCGAACACGACGTCACGCGACACGTGCGTGCGGTTCTTGATGGGGTCGTAGACGCGATACGCCGCCGAACCCGGCTCGTACCCGAGGAACACCATGGGAGTGCTCTGATCGTCAAGCTTCGCCGGGTTTGGCTTCGTCACCTTCACGTGCGCCACACATCCAAAGACACGTAAGTAGCTCACATCAGGCTTCAACGCTCTTCGTCGGCGATCTGTTCAGGAGGTAAACCGCAGTGGTCATGGCCTCCCCCCAGAACCTTGCGGGTACGCCCATTGCCTTCATCAGGCTTCGCGCGGTGGAGACGATCGTCTGGTTCCGGCATTCGACCACGCCGTTCTGTTGCGGCGAGTATGGCGCGGTCAATTGACGTCCGATGCCCTCGTCCGCGTAGTACTCGGCGAACGTGGCCACGGTGAACTCACCACCACGGTCAGTGCGGAGTAGGCGCAGTTTGCGCCCCGTCTCCACTTCAGCTCCAACCCTGAACCGCTTGATCGCCGTGGCAGCCTGGTCCTTGGTCGACAGCAACGTCAGCCACATGTGCCGGCTCTTGTCGTCGACGAGGAGCAAGAAGTAGCGTTTGCCGGCAGGTGTCGCCGGCGTGATGGGACCACACAGATCCCCGTGCACCAGATCAAGGATGCCTTCTGCTCGCTTCTTTGCCTGCTGAGGAAACGGTGCGCGGCGCTGCTTTCCGACCAGGCAGCCGTCGTAGAGCTGCTTGACATGGTCGATGTGCGGCAGTCCCCGCACCATGCCATGGCGTGCAAGCTTCATGAGAGCATCGAAGTTGAGGTGGCCGTAGCGTGCGTGCCACCTCCAGGAGTCGTTGGAGTGCACCGCCGCAAGGCACACCGACCTCGCGATGTCCAGCGTGACGATGTACAAGCGGTTTCGCGCCCGTGGCACCTTGGCGAGCAGCTTCTGTCGCCCGTCGAACTGCTTCAGGAACCCGTTGCACAGATCGATGCGGCACCCGTTCTCCTCGAGCTGCCCAAGGCTCACGATGTTGCTCCTTAGGCGCAGGATGTAGTACGCGTCGGTGATTGCTCGGTGGTCGCCGTTGCCGCAGGCGAACATGATCGTCCCGCGTCCCTTGATCTCCATGATGGACCCGTCGCCGAATTTCACTGTGCCGCCCACGGTGGTGTCCAGCTCGGTGAACGCGTCGCGGCGCCCGGTCATGTGGTTGCTAGCACCAGTGTCCAGGAACCACGTGTCGTTGTCCTGGTCTGCGGAGGTGAGGAAGATGCGGTTCTCCACGAGGTTGACGCGCTCCGTCGTGCCGGTCATGACCGGCATCGGCGCGTCCATGCGCGCCACGTGCAGCTGCTCGTCCGCGACGGCAGCCATCAGCAGCGAGGGATCGTCGTCGTCGCTGATCACGCACGCTCGTGTGAGATGGAGGGCTGGATCCTCCTCCTCCGCTCTCGCCACGAGTGCACGTCCTTGCGCCTGCTGCTGCTGTCCCTTGCGCTCGCGTCGCGGTTCTGGACAGTCCCGCGAGATGTGCCCTGCATATTTGTTGTAGTTGTAGCACTTGATCCCGGACATGTCGCGGCCGCCGTTTGGACCACGGCGATCGTCGCCGCGGTTCTGCTGTTTGCCGCGTCCGTTGCCCTTGCCGCCACCGCCGTACGAGCCGGAACCCTGTCCGTGCTCCTTCTTCTTCCCGCGTGTGATCCACTCTGCCTCCGTGAGGAGCAGCTGGCTCCCTGATCCCTCCGCGTTTCCGATCGAGCACCGCTCCGATGCGGAGCGGAGACGACCGATCAGCTCCTCAACACTCATGCCGTTGAGATCGAGGAGCGTCTCGATCGAGCACGCGATCTGCGAGTACTGAGAGGGAACTTCACGCAGAAATTTCTGAATTATTTTTACCTCCTCAACTGTGTCACCCAAAGAACGCAGGTTGTTGGCGAGGTTGGTGATGCGCATGCCGAACGCGTCGAGCGTCTCGCCGTCCTTGAAGGCGATCTGCTCGAACTCCTTCTGTAGCCGCTGCGCCGTGGCCTCCCGTGCACGGCTCATGCCCATCTGCAACAGCTTGATCGCCTCCCACGCGTCCGCTGCCGTCTCCTTCACCGCGAGAACCGGTACCATCTCCGGTGGCACCGCATGCAGCAGCGAGCGCTGCCATGTCCTCGCGGTCGCCCGGCTCGCCCATGCAGGACACCGCCTCCCACAGACCTTGCGCGCGCAGGTTGATTTTCATCACCAGCGCTCACTTGAGGTAGTTCGTGGCCGTGAGGGAGGGGTAGACGATGTTGCTGCCGAAGTTCGTGCGCTCCTGCACGACGCGCTCGTGGATGATCACCTCGTTGCCGCCACGCCGGACGACGCTGCGTCCCCGGCTCCGTCCTCTCTCCCGTGCAGGCGACCTTTCCGCCGTCGCCGGCGTCCGTCCACCGTCGTTGGACATCGTCGCTGCGGATCAAAAACGGCTCTGATGCCACTTGTCAGAAAATTCAGAGAACGAACTCGAGAGACAGTGGTTTGTGCTGCGTACAACTTGCAGCGTTTTCCGTTTTCTCTATTACTTATTACCAAAGCAAACAGGATCGTGTGCGAGCTATGCGGCCGTGCCATCCCACGTCCACTCGTCCACGTCCTAGCGACGCCGCCATGCGCGCTTGACCTCGTGCCATCCCACGATACGCGCACAGCAGCTCTATCTAGCTACAAAGAAGGAAGAACCGGTCATGGCACGAACAGACTCGTGCTCACGCGGTATTTGTTTTCTGAAAAAACTAAAACTACCTAGCTAGATACAAGGACGACAGGATTACAATGTCAACAGCTGCCAAGATGCTTTTGCCCTTAGGGACGGCCAGCGGCAGCCGATAGCAGGCGCACAGATCGGATGCGGCCGCCCGCGTCCTTCCGGGCGGCCCGATGCAGCCAGATCAAGACTTTGTACTCCTCATGAAAGTCAAGATTTTGTACTCCTCATGTGCTGCCGCCCCCGCTTACCGATGCCACTGCTACGAGTCACCAAGCAAATTCTTTATCTCCTCAAAGACTCGATCTACCATTACTAGACCTCAAACCTCAGCCGCCATGACATTCTCCGTCACTGTCTTCACCATGGAAATCGAAACACCGACATGCCACAATATCAACAAGAAAACGAAGCTTCGCGTCACACCCTCCTGATTTTTAAACAGGTAGAAATAGGCGCAGACGACCAAATCACATCCGGAGTCTCCACCATCATTTGGCAGTCTCAAACTCAACATGTACCATTGAGGTTTTCTCTGGCTATTTGAGCTTAACTGTCGTGACATGCCCCACCTTGACCAGCACCAAAGTAATCGATGTTGTCGTGATCGACGTGCCGATGGTGCCGACGAAAAGTGGGGTTCACGTCGCCTCGGCCCCGTAGCATTCGCGGCGGCGGTGCTACACCCGAGACCAGTTCAATGTTAGTCGGGAGGCACGTAAAACCACCGGTGAAAGGCCCCCAACTGCGCTACCAATGCCCCATGTGCATGCTAACGACACCTCGGTCGCCTTGTTCCTCGAAGGAGAATGCATGATCGGGGCCTAGGCGCACCGGCAGATCTTCACTTCATTGCATGCATGTGCTCAGCTAACGCATCCGTGTGCATGTGCATGGCACATCATAGAGCAACATGCATCCAATTTCAGCTCGCGTGCGCGGCTGCTTTGGTCACTACATGTCCTAGGCGTGGACGTGAGATCCTGCCGAGATGAGCCGAACCGCAGCTACGACTTGCAGAACAGAAGGCTACTGACCTGCCAGATCGGGAGGCTTGCTACCAAGGATGGTGGAGGCCAGATCCCGAGACCGGTGGCGGTCAGATCGCAACGCCGGTGACTCAGGCCGGCGGCGGTCAGATCGCGAGGCTGGCGGTGACCAAATTGTGAGGCCCATGACGCATGACCATGCTGATGCGTACATGGTCCAGCTTCCTGCCGGCCGGCCACGTCGCCGCTGTCGGAAAATTCAGAGAATGAACTCGGGAGACAGTGGTTTGTGCTGCGTACAACTTGCAGCGTTTTCCATTTTCTCTCTTACTTATTACCAAAGCAAACAGGATCGTGTGCGAGCTATGCGGCCATGCCATCCCACGTCCACTCGTCCACGTCCTAGCGACGCCGCCATGCGCGCTTGACCTCGTGCCATCCCACGATACGCGCACAACAGCTCTATCTAGCTACAAAGAAGGAAGAACCGGTCATGGCACGAACAGACTCGTGCACACGTGGTATTTGTTTTCTGAAAAAACTAAAACTACCTAGCTAGATACAAGGACGACAGGATTACAATGTCAACAAATCTCCTCCTAATCCTGACGTCCATCAGATACTTCCATGACGCCGAGCTTCAGTCGCATCTCCGCGAATTTGACACGGCCCAACGCCTTGGTCAGAATGTCAGCAAGTTGTCCATTGGTGCTCACATGATCAATGTCCACCTTGCCGTCCTCAATGAACTCACGAATGAAATGAAACCAAGTGTCGATGTGCTTACTCCGTTCATGATGCACTGGGTTCTTGCTTAGCTCGATCGCGGACTTGTTGTCCATGTGCAGCTTCACCGTCGCCGGAGGTTTGCCGATCAGCTCTCCGAGCAGCCTGCTCAACCACACAGCTTGACAAGCTGCCTTGGCCGCCGCCATGTACTCCGCTTCACACGATGACAGGGCCACCACCGATTGCTTCTGAGATGTCCACGTGATGATGCCGGAGTCGAGGAAGAACGCGATGCCAGTGGTGCTCCTCCGATCATCGACATCCCCAGCGAGATCGCTGTCGCTGAAACCCACCAGTGCTGGTTCGCTTGTGGTGCCCTTCTTGTACCTGCACCCGTACCCAGCCGTCCCGCTGATGTAGCGCAGAATTTGCTTCGCTGCAGCCCAGTGTGAAGCCGTAGGTGCCTCCATGTACCTGCTCACCATCCCGACGGCGTGCGTGATGTCAGGACGGGTGTTGTAGAGGTACCGGAGACTACCGACGAGGCTCCTGTAGCTCATCGCGTCCAGCACGTCGCCAATGCCCGCCTTGTTCAGCTTCAGGCGGTTCTCCATTGGCGTATGACAGGAGTTGCATCCTGCCATGCCTGCAGCCTCCAAGATCTTGCTGACGTAGGCGCTCTGACAGAGCGTGATCGTGCCTGTCTCTTGCCTGACCTCGGTCCCAAGATAGTAGCTTAGGAGACCGAGATCGCTCATCTCGAACAACTCGTGCATCTGGTCCTTGAACGCGGCGATGTCGTTGGCGTCCGTGCCGGTGATGATCAGGTCATCCACATAGACGCCGACGAGCAGCGTGGTTGTGCCGCTGTTCCTCTTGTACACGGCGTGCTCGATAGGGCTTCGCTCGAATCCAAGTGATACTAGGGAGGCCTCCAGCTTGGCGTTCCAAGCGCGTGGTGCTTGGCGGAGTCCGTAGAGCGCCTTGCGCAGCCGGAGCACCTTGTGCTCGCCGTCGGGGTCGATGTAGCCTAGTGGCTGGTGCACGTAGACCTCCTCCGCGAGATCACCATTGAGGAACGCGGATTTCATGTCCATATGGTGTACCTGCCAGCCACAATGCGCGGCGAGTGCCAGCAGCAGCCGCACGGTCTCCATCCGTGCCACCGGCGCAAACACCTCGTCGAAGTCCACCCCCTGCCGCTGCGCATATCCCTTGGCAACAAGGCGCGCTTTGTGCTTTAGCGCATGACCTGCAGGATCTTTTTTCACCTTATAAACCCACTTGAGCCCAATGGCTTTGTGGCCACGTGGGAGCGTGGCGAGCTCCCAGGTCTCGTTCTCGCGAATTGACGCCAGCTCGGCGTCCATGGCGTGCCTCCAGCACGCCTCGCTCCATGCAGCATCCACTGAGGCTGGCTCTTCTGCCGCCACGAAACACACATCATCGTCGTGTACCTCTGCATCTGCTTTCATGACATAGTCGCTGTAGTCCTTGGGCATGACGATGCCATCACGCGCCCTCGTCATCATCGGGTGTTGCGGCCTTGGTGGTGTCATAGAGGCCGCAGTCGCGCCCGATCCTGCAGATGCTGGTGAAGATGCAGCAGCAGACCACGGCGTGGTCCAGCCCATGGTAGGACTTGGTGGCGGCGTGCAACTCCTCCGTGCCGTGGTCTCCTGCCCGACGGAGAAATCAGCTGCCGTGGCCGCCGTGGTGACTGGGTGCGTGAACACCTCGACATGGAACGGCACGGTGTCGGCAGCCGTCCCGCTCTTCTCCCAGTCCCACCGTGCACCCTCATCGAACACGACGTCACGCGACACGTGCATGCGGTTCTTGATGGGGTTGTAGACGTGATACGCCGCCGAACCCGGCTCGTACCCGAGGAACACCATGGGAGTGCTCCGATCGTCAAGCTTCGCCGGGTTTGGCTTCGTCACCTTCACATGCGCCACACATCCAAAGACACGTAAGTAGCTCACATCAGGCTTCAACGCTCTTCGTCGGCGATCTGTTCAGGAGGTAAACCGCAGTGGTCATGGCCTCCCCCCAGAACCTTGCGGGTACGCCCATTGCCTTCATCAGGCTTCGCGCGGTGGAGACGATCGTCTGGTTCCGGCATTCGACCACGCCGTTCTGTTGCGGCGAGTATGGCGCGGTCAATTGACGTCCGATGCCCTCGTCCGCACAGTACTCGGCGAACGTGGCCACGGTGAACTCACCACCACGGTCAGTGCGGAGTAGGCGCAGTTTGCGCCCCGTCTCCACTTCAGCTCCAACCCTGAACCGCTTGATCGCCGTGGCAACCTGGTCCTTGGTCGACAGCAGCGTCAGCCACATGTGCCGGCTCTTGTCGTCGACGAGGAGCAAGAAGTAGCGTTTGCCGGCAGGTGTCGCCGGCGTGATGGGACCACACAGATCCCCGTGCACCAGATCAAGGATGCCTTCTGCTCGCTTCTTTGCCTGCTGAGGAAACGGTGCGCGGCGCTGCTTTCCGACCAGGCAGCCGTCGCAGAGCTGCTTGACATGGTCGATGTGCGGCAGTCCCCGCACCATGCCATGGCGTGCAAGCTTCATGAGAGCATCGAAGTTGAGGTGGCCGTAGCGTGCGTGCCACCTCCAGGAGTCGTCGGAGTGCACCGCCGCAAGGCACACCGGCCTCGCGATGTCCAGCGTGACGATGTACAAGCGGTTTCGCGCCCGTGGCACCATGGCGAGCAGCTTCTGTCGCCCGTCGAACAGCTTCAGGAACCCGTTGCACAGATCGATGCGGCACCCGTTCTCCTCGAGCTGCCCAAGGCTCACGATGTTGCTCCTTAGGCGCAGGATGTAGTACGCGTCGGTGATTGCTCGGTGGTCGCCGTTGCCGCAGGCGAACATGATCGTCCCGCGTCCCTTGATCTCCATGATGGACCCGTCGCCGAATTTCACTGTGCCGCCCACGGTGGTGTCCAGCTCGGTGAACGTGTCGCGGCGCCCGGTCATGTGGTTGCTAGCACCAGTGTCCAGGAACCACGTGTCGTTGTCCTGGTCTGCGGAGGTGAGGAAGACGCGGTTTTCCACGAGGTTGACGCGCTCCGTCGTGCCGGTCATGACCGGCATCGGCGCGTCCATGCGCGCCACGTGCAGCTGCTCGTCCGCGACGACAGCCATCAGCAGCGAGGGATCGTCGTCGTCGCTGATCACGCATGCTCGTGTGAGATGGAGGGCTAGATCCTCCTCCTCCGCTCTCGCCACGAGTGCACGTCCTTGCGCCTGCTGCTGCTGTCCCTTGCGCTTGCGTCGCGGTTCTGGACAGTCCCGCGAGATGTGCCCTGCATATTTGTTGTAGTTGTAGCACTTGATCCCGGACATGTCGCGGCCGCCATTTGGACCACGGCGATCGTCGCCGCGGTTCTGCTGTTTGCCGCGTCCGTTGCCCTTGCCGCCACCACCGTACGAGCTGGAACCCTGTCCGTGCTCCTTCTTCTTCCCGCGTGTGATCCACTCTGCCTCCGTGAGGAGCAGCTGGCTCCCTGATCCCTCCGCGTTGCCGATCGAGCACCGCTCCGATGCGGAGCGGAGACGACCGATCAGCTCCTCAACACTCATGCCGTTGAGATCGAGGAGCGTCTCGATCGAGCACGCGATGTGCGAGTACTGAGAGGGAACTTCACGCAGAAATTTCTGAATTATTTTTACCTCCTCAACTGTGTCACCCAAAGAACGCAGGTTGTTGGCGAGGTTGGTGATGCGCATGCCGAACGCGTCGAGCGTCTCGCCGTCCTTGAAGGCGATCTGCTCGAACTCCTTCTGTAGCCGCTGCGCCGTGGCCTCCCGTGCACGGCTCATGCCCATCTGCAACAGCTTGATCGCCTCCCACGCGTCCGCTGCCGTCTCCTTCACCGCGAGAACCGGTACCATCTCCGGTGGCACCGCACGCAGCAGCGAGCGCTGCCATGTCCTCGCGGTCGCCCGGCTCGCCCATGCCGGACACCGCCTCCCACAGACCTTGCGCGCGCAGGTTGATTTTCATCACCAGCGCTCACTTGAGGTAGTTCGTGGCCGTGAGGGAGGGGTAGACGATGTTGCTGCCGAAGTTCGTGCGCTCCTGCACGACGCGCTCGTGGATGATCACCTCGTTGCCGCCACGCCGGACGACGCTGCGTCCCCGGCTCCGTCCTCGCTCCCGTGCAGGCGACCTTTCCGGCGTCGCCGGCGTTCGTTCGCCGTCGTTGGACATCGTCGCTGCGGATCGAAAAACGGCTCTGATGCCACTTGTCAGAAAATTCAGAGAATGAACTCGGGAGACAGTGGTTTGTGCTGCGTACAACTTGCAGCGTTTTCCGTTTTCTCTCTTACTTATTACCAAAGCAAACAGGATCGTGTGCGAGCTATGCGGCCGTGCCATCCCACGTCCACTCGTCCACATCCTAGCGACGCCGCCATGCGCGCTTGACCTCGTGCCATCCCACGATACGCGCACAGCAGCTCTATCTAGCTACAAAGAAGGAAGAACCGGTCATGGCACGAACAGACTCGTGCACACGCGGTATTTGTTTTCTGAAAAAACTAAAACTACCTAGCTAGATACAAGGACGACAGGATTACAATGTCAACAGCCGCCAAGATGCTTTTGCCCTCAGGGACGGCCAGCGGCAGCCGATAGCAGGCGCACAGATCGGATGCGGCCGCCCGCGTCCTTCCGGGCGGCCCGATGCAGCCAGATCAAGACTTGTACTCCTCATGAAGTCAAGATTTTGTACTCCTCATGTGCTGCCGCCCCCGCTTACCGATGCCACTGCTACGAGTCACCAAGCAAATTCTTTATCTCCTCAAAGACTCGATCTACCATTACTAGACCTCAAACCTCAGCCGCCATGACATTCTCCGTCACTGTCTTCACCGACATGCCACAATATCAACAAGAAAACGAAGCTTCGCGTCACACCCTCCTGATTTTTAAACAGGTAGAAATAGGCGCAGACGACCAAATCACATCCGGAGTCTCCACCATCATTTGGCAGTCTCAAACTCAACATGTACCATTGAGGTTTTCTCTGGCCATTTGAGCTTAACTGTCGTGACATGCCCCACCTTGACCAGCACCAAAGTAATCGATGTTGTCGTGATCGACGTGCCGATGGTGCCGACGAAAAGTGGGGTTCACGTCGCCTCGGCCCCGTAGCATTCGCGGCGGCGGTGCTACACCCGAGACCAGTTCAATGTTAGTCGGGAGGCACGTAAAACCACCGGTGAAAGGCCCCCAACTGCGCTACCAATGCCCCATGTGCATGCTAACGACACCTCGGTCGCCTTGTTCCTCGAAGGAGAATGCATGATCGGGGCCTAGGCGCACCGGCAGATCTTCACTTCATTGCATGCATGTGCTCAGCTAACGCATCCGTGTGCATGTGCATGGCACATCATAGAGCAACATGCATCCAATTTCAGCCCGCGTGCACGGCTGCTTTGGTCACTAGCCATGTCCTAGGCGTGGACGTGAGATCCTGCCGAGATGAGCCGAACCGCAGCTACGACTTGCAGAACAGAAGGCTACTGACCTGCCAGATCGGGAGGCTTGCTACCAAGGATGGTGGAGGCCAGATCCCGAGACCGACGGCGGTCAGATCGCAACGCCAGTGACTCAGGCCGGCGGCGGTCAGATCGCGAGGCTGGCGGTGGCCAAATTGCGAGGCCTATGACGCATGACCATGCTGATGCGTACATGGTCCAGCTTCCTGCCGGCCGGCCACGGCGCCGCTGTCAGAAAATTCAGAGAATGAACTCGGGAGACAGTGGTTTGTGCTGCGTACAACTTGCAGCGTTTTCCGTTTTCTCTCGTACTTATTACCAAAGCAAACAGGATCGTGTGCGAGCTATGCGGCCGTGCCATCCCACGTCCACTCGTCCACGTCCTAGCAACGCCGCCATGCACGCTTGACCTCGTGCCATCCCACGATACGCGCACAGCAGCTCTATCTAGCTACAAAGAAGGAAGAACCGGTCATGGCACGAACAGACTCGTGCACACGCGGTATTTGTTTTCTGAAAAAACTAAAACTACCTAGCTAGATACAAGGACGACAGGATTACAATGTCAACAGCCGCCAAGACGCTTTTGCCCTCAGGGACGGCCAGCGGCAGCCGATAGCAGGCGCACAGATCGGATGCGTCCTTGCGGGCGGCCGGATGCAGCCAGATCAGGGACGGCCGATTACGGCCGACGGCGGCCAACGATGGTCATATCGAAAGCTACAAGATAGATTGGAATCCTGCAGCACGGGTCGACGAAAAAAAAGAAAAAGCTTATTGAGGCACCCCACCGCCGCCGTCTGCCGACGGGCGGCGTCCTCCGGCGGCGGCAGGGTGGACAGGGCACTGGACCGAGGGGATCTAGGGGTGGCGGCGTGGGGGACCTCCGGAGTCGCCGTGAGGCGACCCGCGAGGTTAGGTTTCAAAGGCCGTCCGTGTGTCAAATACTCAAATATATAGCGGATTTGGGCGCTCTAGCCAAAACGAATCCTATTTCGGCTATGACCTTCTGCATTACAATGTTCTCCTATTTCGGGCACGATGCCGTCGACGTACTGCTGCTGCTAGTACTCAAGCCGAGCTAATCAAGGAGTCAGTCCATGAAAATGTGGCATGCAGTAGATATCGATCTCAGCATTACAGAGCGCATGTACGTACGGTCCAAAGAAGCCATGAGGCAACGTAAGAATACATGCATCGAAGGAAATCACCTCAGCTTAACATGGTAGACAATCAGATTCATGTTCACACCAAACGGAAAGCATACAAGGGAACGCAACGAGTGAAAGCAATGTGATTTAACCTAGTAGTTTTGTTCGATTGAATTATTTGCGTAGACTGAGTAGCATACTGCTAGCATAGTATGTAGATCCGAAGACGTCGTCTCGCTGAGATGTCGATCACAGGATGCAGCAGCAACCAGCATTGTGGCGCGGCGGCATCAAGACCGGAGGAGGAGCAGGCGCGTTCCTGAAGTCGGCGACGAGGAACACGGGCATCCCGAGCTTGGAGGAGAGCAGCTGCACTAGCGTCGCCGGGTCGGCCGTGACGACGATCCCGACGTGCCCCGTAAATAACGAGACATTGACCTCAACCACACCTGCAAAGACATCTATGATCAAAAGCAGCGTATAAGACAAGAATCCAGCAGATGATCTCGCGATCGAAACTGTAATCGCACGCGCGCAGCAATACGTACCGGGAACCTTCATCAGCTTCTTCCTGATTTTGCTCTCGCCGCGGGGGCTGTGCACGCCCATGTTGACGCCCAATACCACCGCCCCCATGGTTCCTCCATCTTCTTCTCGCTGCGGCTGCGGCGGCGGCGGTGCAGGGTTCTCCATGATCGGTGGGCTTGATCTGATTGCTTCGACCTACGGAGTTCTCCTATTTATATACCACCGGTAAGTCGGTCGGTCGGGCGTGGCGGCGTGAGCTAAAAGAATCGATCGCAATCCCCTGATTGCCGCTGGCCCTCGCCGATCTCGTCATTCCTTATATTCTGATTTCCTGCCATTCCGTATTCTCGCATTCCTTTTCTGGACCGGCCGGGAGCCTGGATATTACGTGGCGGGAGGGAAAGAGAAAAGCGCGTAGGGACAATCCACAATCGCCGCATCGATACATAGCAGGGGTACGGGCGTATAGAACCACATCATTTAGAGTGGCAATAAAAATAAGTTGTACAATTTATTATCTCTTATTACGATTCTAACAATTAAATAATGAGAATTAATTATCTTTTCATAGAAAATTATGTTTTTAAGGGAAGACATGTGGCAGTGGTACAATGGAGAAAATGCCTTCTCTTATTTTTTTAAGAGATCATCTTTTAGCTAAGTGAAGACAATTATATCATTCACCATTCTCTCTCCTCCAACTAAAAGAAAGTCCGATGTGTCAATTCTAAGAGAAGGCGGACATCATCCTATCGAACATGCCCTAAAACTGCTCATTATTATTCGCAAAAAAAGCTGCCCGTTATTTTTGTAAAGTTGAGATAGAACTCACAATTGATTAATCGATTAATCTATTAAGCCATCGTGCCCCACAAAATTATTCCGGCCGGCGGGTGGAAGTAGAGATTCTTCCCTATAAGGGCGGATCGACAAACAAATGCATGCATGCATAGAATCTTTTCCAAATCCAAAATTTAAAAATGATTTATCTCTTCAACGGTTAATCCAATCGACAATCCGTCTTCACCGTTGGCTTCGTCTCGATTGAAACTTCAAAACAAGATCCCATCTTAATATGTTTTGACGAACTTTTTTTTCGACGCTAGTTGCCAGGTTATAGTACCGTAGTTACCATGCCACTAGTTAACGGTTACCATCCAAAATGTACACAGTTAACCGATAATTTTTATCATAGCAGTAATCAACATGTTTAGAGACTGAGTATTCGATACACTCTAAACACGATGACATTATCACCCTGCAAAGCTTACATTGGTGAGAAAAGAAGCAGAAAAAAACCTGGTAACTATTTGATTTTAATCTGGTAACCACCTTGACTATAACCTGTTGACTAAGTGACTATAATCTGGCAACTAAGGTCGGGAAAAAATATCATCAAAACATAGCAACATGGGATCTACTTTTGAAGATCTTGTCGCGACAAAGCCAACCGTGAAAACGGATCTTGATTTCGAGTTACGGATCGAGAGATAAAATATTTTAAAAATTGAAACCTAAAAGCTATCTACGCGGCTGCATGCATGCAAAGTCTAGTTACCATATTTCAAACTGTGCCCACTGAATATTAATGTGGGGCACGTGCCCTTATTAGCACGATCCTTAATCGACCCTAACTTGGACTACAAGTCTAATAAGACTGCAACTCGTATTGGAGGCTAACAATATAATCTAACAATTTTGTTTCTTCACCTGGAAACACATGTCCACTCGTCAGTTTCTGTGTTTGATTAACTTTAAATGGCACTATCAGAATCTTACCGTACCTTAGAGAGAGGTTTAAATTAGGTTAAGTTTGACGTAATTGCTATATCATAGGGCGACTGGAATAGTGGAATATCACCAAATTCCAGTCTATTCGAGCCGAGCAGTGAAGCACGAGGCCGATGACGGGGGCGCCGCCGGCGAGTGACAGCGAGGCGCGGGGACACCGGTGACTCGGCGAGGCCGTTCCATGAGCGACCTAGAGCCAGGGACAACGCTGGACAGCGGCGTCTCCGTTGGAGGGGTGTCAGACCTTAACTCCATAGTCGGGCCGAATTTTAGAGGGGTGGCCGGGGTAGTGACAACATGATAGAAGGGGGTGGCGGCCCAGCCGGTGTCGGAGGCCCGGCTATTGTCTTTAGCCGTGGTGATTACCGCAACTACAAAAGGCTACAACCGGGCTAAGGACATGCAATAGTTTTGCTAGATAATGTGAAAAATATCAAAATATGGGTAGGATATAATCATATATAATCAATACAATATATAAAAGAGATATGATTGGGTAGAGGCCAAAACTTTCAACGGCGTGGAGAGGAGCGTGGGTGGCCGGTCTAGGAGAGTGCGTGCCGCCGCTATGTATGGCTCTCTTATCTGCTGCTTTTTTTTGGAGAGATAAGAGGAATGTGTGGATTTCGGAGATAGGGATACCATACGATCGATTTTTTGTTGTGAAATTGGGCCATTATGTACGCAAGCTGATGGTCGGCATGAGACTACGATATCATTACGGTCGATGACGACGACAGCTACTCCAGCACCGACCTCTCCTTCTTCGAGGACGACGACGAGCTCGATTACCCCACCTTCGAGAGGTTTTAGATCTAGGTTAGATTTAGCTTAATTAAATTTTATTAAAAAATTGTAAAATATTCCAAATATATTGAAATATGGTCGTTTTTGTTTAGTTTCCCAAGTTTTTTTAAATCTGTTAAAAGTTCCGTGGGGTAACTGAACTCGATACGCAGACACCTCAGCGCTCCAAATAACAACCACCCGACAGAGTTGACGGAACCGGCTACCGGAAACGCTTGGAGATGCTCTTATTTTCCATCACTCTTTGTCTTCTTCAGACCAAAGGATGTCTGCCCGTTCCGTCACTACGTGCTATCCATGCAAATCAAGATTGCGACGAGCATTAGCTGGTCCGAACTCCCAAGAGCAGCTGCTCCACGCAAATAAGTGATTTTTCTTGAAACGAAAGCAAAAGTTTTACCCTTTCCATTAACTAAGAAGAAGGTGTACGTTTTATTAGCGGTAGAAACCGGGCGAAACCATACAACAGAACCCAACACCACGGGGCAGAGCCCACACAACCTCGAGAACATCAGATCACAACGAGCGAGCCTCAGCACGAAAACACCATCTCGTCAAGACAGAAGTCCAAACACCACCGCCTGAGAGAAGATTCCGTGACTACAAAGGGAGTTTCAAACACGGGACACTCAAACGAAGATGAAGAAGCCAACCCTCCGACGAGCCCACAACATCACTCGGGGCCGCCGTGAGTACAAAGGGAGTTTCAAATACCATTTTTGATTTTCTCAAAACATGAGCTCCCTGTAGCTAGGGAGCCATTTGTCGACTTTCCTATTCAACCCCTCTATCTTAGGTGGTATGCCTATTATAGACCTGAAAGGACACGGATGTCGCCTAGAGGGGGGGGGGGGGGGGGGGGGGGGGGGTGAATAGGCGATTTAAAATTATTACGGTTAAGGCTTGAATAAATACGGAATAAAACTAACGTTTAATTTATCAAGCCAAAACCTAAACTAGCTAGGTTTACCTATGTGCACCAACAACTTATGCTAAGCAATATAATCAACTAGGTGATAGCAAGATATATAACTTTAAACTCTATGGCTATCACAAAGTAAATAGCATAAGTAAGAAACTCGGATATAGAAATACCGAGGCACTTGGAGACGATGATTTATCCCGAAGTTCACTTCCCAATGGAAGCTAGTCTCCGTTGGAGCGGCGCGGTGTTCACCAATGTGAAACACCGAGTAGCCTTGATATGGCACATCGTATCTCCGTTGTGTTTTACCACCAATGTGGCGAGGCACTTGTCACTATGTTGCCGTTGAGGTTGACAACTAGAACCTTTACAAGGATGAAGCTCACTCCACAAATTGGAGGGTCTTCACCAAATGCACCGAGCCGCCAAGACTTGATGCTTCAAGGCCGGGGCACACACCACAACTCAATTGGTGGCTCCCGACAATGTCTTCGTAGCTACCAAAGCTCCGAGACCAACAAGTTTGGGCCACCCTCCACAACCTAATTGGAGGCTCCCAACAAATCCCGTGAGCCACCAAGACTCCGAGAAATCAACAACCATCTAGGGTACCAACATGCCCTAGAGGAACAAGCTCTATTGAGGAGTGCACAAATATGGAATCCTCACTCCCCCAAAATCATCTAGAACACTCACCAAGTGCAAGGATGTACAAATTAAAGCAAAACAAAGCACTTGCACCAAAGATGTGGTTGAGCCATAAGGAGATACCAATTAAAAGAAATTATCAAGAAAGGCCCAACCAAGAGTATGTGTGTGTGACAAGACAATTAATTTGATAAGACACATAGTCTTAACCAAATGGAGATAAGTTATATATCAAGTATTGACACACACAACTTACAAAGAAGATTTAAAAAAAATATGTTCACAAGCTCAAGGATACCAATTGGAAACTAAAACCAAATGAAAAAGCCAAGAGCTAGTGAGAACATTTAGCCAACAAAATCAACATACTCACCGTGATAAGCATGAAGAGAAAGATCTTCAATAAGATGTGAGTGTGCAAGGATGCGAATAGAAATAAGACAAGCACTCACGAGTCAAACTTGGAGCCACCAAATAATTATAGATAAAAGACAAGGTGGCTTGAAAGAAAATAGGATACCAAATAAAAGGTGACCTCTCTCATATGTATAGATTTCTAAGTAGACAAATCATTAATGATATACATCGACAAAGAAACTTACAAATATAAAATGGTCGAAGAAAAGGAGACCATGGTAACCAAAAGGAAGTCATGAATATACAAAAAGAGATTATTGCTTAAAAGCATAGCACATAGCTCAAATTTATCTCATTGTATATAAATGAACTTCAAACACATCAAATGCATCACACATATCACTAAGGGAACAAGAGATAGTGGAAATGCTTTGAGATAGGCAACAAGTATCACAAAGAAATAATACCAATTGAAGGAAAGGTTTTTGCAATTTCATCACAAATATCACAAAGATATACCAAGTGAAGAAAATAAGCCAAAACCACAACAATTGCACATTAAAGTTTTCATGCCAAGAGGCAACCTACACAAGGTTGAATACAAGAAAGATATGCATGGGATAGATACTTGTTACCGATATAGCATTGGTGATGATGAAGATGAGAATTTTGTTTATCATCAAAGCTTGACTCCAATAATCACACGGTGAGAACACCTTCCTTATGAGTGAGGCAAGCATCCAATGTATCTCCATTGTACCTAAAACAAAATTCAAGTACAACATGGTTCCCAAACTTATTGGGTCCCATAGTAGTTAGATGAACTACAATACATAGGACATACTCCACATAAATATGTGCATATAGATGTGAAATTGAATTTCATGCACATCTTACCCGATTTAGGATTCGGTGGAGTATTCCCTATATATTGGGTCAAGAAAGATATGCATGCCATATAATATATATGTTAAAGGATATACATACAAAGTCTTTTAAGAACCAAACGAGATACAATTTGGACCAAAACACCAAGTAAACCAAGAAGAGAGCACACCAAAGTGTGACACAAAAAGGTTGTCCAAATTATATCAAAATCCAAATCAACACATGATTGAGGAAAAATCAAATCAACATATGATTGATTCCAAAACACATCAACATATGAAGTGTGATATCAAAAGGAATCGAATCAAAGCAACCTATGATCGATAAGACACCAATTGAAAATAAGATACCAACTAGGAGAAAAGATACCAAGAAGAGGATAATACTTGACCGGAATCAAGTAAAGTAGAATAGAGTAATAAGGTATCAAAATTCCTACAATAAATATCAATTGAAACAAATATCTATGAAGGAGATATTAAATTCCAATTAATACCAATTGGAGGTACCTAGGCAAGGCCAATGAGCATATAAGATAAAAGAAAGAGACATGCTCAAAGAGATTTCTCATTCTATAGGATAAACATAAAACCAAGAAATGAGAAAGCAAGACTCCCAAGAGAGAGCAAGGTTACACTAAATAAACCAAGCACCCTCTACACTTTTCATGATGGCACAAAGCATCAAGAGAAAAAGATTTGTCTTCCATAAACACATACGATAGAAATCAAATGCCAATTGAAAGGATCAAATATTGATAGATAGGATAGTGTTCTAAATAAAAGGAATGCTCTCCCAAGATTCATGCATTATTTTTGATATTTGCATTTGAATACAAAATGCACGCACAAGGGATCATTACTCTTCATATTTTATTTACAACACTAAACACTACCAATTTAAATTTAGGATCCATGCAAGAGCAAGGAAGCCAATGGGAGTCAAAATAAATATTTTGGCAAGAGATGGGGCAAATAAAAGCCAATGCCAATGTAAGGATAATAAAAAATCTTCTATCACAAACATAAATATGGATTGTCCAAGGATAGTGACCATTTGGAATTATTTTCCCGGTGATAGAGGTATCAAGAATATCCTCAGAAGATAAAACATATGGCAAGAGATAAGAAATAAAACACCATATTTGAATAAGGTCTGTTGGTAGTTCCAACTATTCAAACCAACCGGCAAGGCCATGGTTAGAATAATATGGAACAAATGGTTTCTCAAATAATATATATAGGAATGCATTTTAGAGAGAAACCATACCAAGCAAACTCACACAAACAAGAGCCAAAGGATAGCTAAAAAGCAAATTGGAACTTGTTCGAGCTAATATGCCACATAGAAATAAGATAATTTACAATATCAAATCTAAGTGGCAAAACCTCAAATGTTCACATTTTATGGGATTGTAATATGCACATAGCGTATTGCTCCCCCACAATGTGATAATTCATTTCTTCTTAACAAGAGGCAAATAAAATCAACTAGAGATAATTAATGGACATTATAGAATTTGAATTTCTCATGAGCATGACACACCACATAGTTACTAGATAATCTTGATATATCAATACTAGGTGGTGTTCCTCATATACACACATTTTTAGGTTAGTGAAGTGCACAAAGCATATCACTCCCCCAAAATGGGATAGTCCATTAATATCTCAAAAGAGCCAATTGAAATAAACACAAGATCCAATAAAGACTCAACACAAAGTTTACACATATATGGAGCGCACATTAACATACACAAACTTTATTGCTCAAGGTAAGTAATAAGAACAACATATACAACCACATGCTAGGAACAAAACTAACACATGCAAAGGAGCAAGCAACTTTCAATGTATATATAATTTAAATATAAGTTACCGCAAGAAGGAGCATTGGATATGAGATAGATATGTGATAATCCAATTGACTGGCTAAATGAGATATAACCATGAAGATCCCTTAATTCTTCAAATGATAGCCAAGTCGCCAATGTCCTTCATCACAACCTATTGATCAAGTTTGAGCTTGTTGGTCCCCAACCAAGTTGGGTCCTAAGAGGTTAGTCACAATAGGCTTGGCAACCCAAATGGTTCTTTTCTTGACACCACTTTGAGTCCCCACATATTTGGCAAACACATTGCCAACTCTATCCTTCTTAAGAGAATAAACATCATCAATTATTATGGGGTTGGATAGAGTACCATTAGTGCATGAAGAAGCCAAGTGGCCCTTCTCACAGCATAAGTAGCAATATCGACTCTTTTCTTTCTTCTTAATAGGCTCCTCAACTTGAGGGGCAATGACTTGAGTCTTCTTAGGAGGTGGCCCTTGTTCAACTCGAGTTTGAGTTTGAGATTGAACAATAGGCCGCTTCCCTAGTTGCTTCTCACTAAGAGGCTTCTTCTTCATTGGGCAATCCCTAACATGGTGCCCTTCAACTTTGCACTTGAAGCAAACAATCTTGGTCGAGTGATTGACTTGTTCTTGGTCCTTCTTATTGCTACTCTTGGACTTGTTCTTGATATTGGAGTTGAATCCAAGTCCACTCTTGTCATTGGGGGATTTTTGCACACTCAACATGTTGTCGAATGTGGCCTTCCCTTTATGACGCTTCTCCACATCTTTCTTCAAAGAAGTGGCTTGTGCCTTGTGTTCTTTAGTCTTTCCTACAAGGTTAGTAGCTACACATGTACTAGTGGAAGTTTAGGCTTCATTGTTAGAGCAACTAGGCACAAAATGTAATTCAACATATGATTTACCACTAGTGTAAGATGAAGAATTACAAGGACTAGCACATGGAATTGTAGCATTTTTAGTAGAATTTGTGCCATTGTCCACATGAGGTTCACTAGATATTACCTTGGTAGCGATAGCCTCATGAGCTAACTTTAGCTTATCATGAGATACTAGAAGATCTTCATGAGAGCTCGAGAGCTTCTCATGGCTTTCTTCCAATATCTCATAATTGCTAGTTAGAAATTTTAGTTGAGCCCTTATGTAACATCCCAAATTTTGGAATGTTTTAAAAATCACAAAAATTTAAAACTTTTATTAATAATTAAATAAAGTCTCCAAAAATCAAGAAAAGCTTTTATAGAAGATTGTTTTGACATCTTCAAAGTTATATTTTAAATTAAATGTTCCTTTATCTTCAAATCTCAACTTTAATGTTTTGGAAATAAAATATTTAAAGGAGTTTTCAAATAGTATTTTCCCCTTTGGTTTATTGTTTAAAATAAATAATATGGGGATATTATAAACCCTATTTCATTTGTGGAAATAATTTAAATACTTTTGCAAGCTTTGTTTTATAAAAATGTTTTATCTTAAATTATTTTAATATGAAAATGAGTTATCATTTTGAATGATATTACTCATATTATCCGCTGGTTTTTAATTAAATATTTTGGGATATTTATAAACCTAAATTTGGAAATTTCCCAAATAGCCATATAAGGCAAATTTGGCCAAAAGGGTATTTTGGTAATTTTGTTTTGGACAAAAATAATTCCTAAATGTCTATTTTGACTATTTGGAATTTTACAAATTTTTACAAATTTAATTGACTTGATTTGGAGGCCTAAATCAAAAGTTATAAAAGAAAACAGAAAAATCAAAAAAAAAGATGATGTCATCATGACGTGATCGTCATCAAGCTCAGCAAACGCACGTACGTTACATCTCCATGGCGTTCTCCCTTCCCACTTTCATTCCGAACGATTTACTACACCAAACGAAGCGCCGTTCGTTCCTATGCGAAGCCCTTGACCTCCTCTATCTATCCCCCCAAAAGCCCCCTCCAAATAGCCCCATGTCTATCGTATTGGATCGCCGGAGAGCCGCCTTGCCGCCGCCGTATTTCTTCAACTCCGGCGAGGTGAGCCATTCCCAGAGCCTGTGGCCCCCTCCCTTCGACTTCCCATGCCCGTGCACACCTCCCTGACCCCTCCCACGATTTTATTATGCAGCCAAGCGTCGTCGCCATCCTCTTCGACACGTCGCGCCGCACTTCGTCCCTTTCTCGCCATACCCGGGGGACCACGGTAGCGACGCGCACAACGTCGATCGAGCCCAGCGCCGCCGCCATCTTCAAGTCCGGTGAGCTCCGCCGCCAGGTGATGGTCCACGCCTGACAGCCGTCCGATGTGCTTCCGACGGCCAGGATTAGATCGAGCCGAGCCGAGCCGAGTCCGAGCCGCAGCTTAGCCGAGCCGAGCCCGAGCCACCCTGTTTTCTGGGATTTTGCCCGAAATAAAAATTTAATGGCAGTTTTACAGAAAAGTCTCTGCAACTTCAAACCTTTATATCTTTTAAACCATTTGGCCAAATTTAACAAATTTTATCTTTTTGAAAAGCTCTGGACATGTAGAATCTTTTGGCACTGTTAGTTTTTAGTGTAACAAATCCAAATTTATTCAAATTTCAAATGAGTCATTTGAGTAAATTTGGCATAGTTTCAAATCTATAAGTCCAAATCTTGCAAATAAAATATTTCTGAAAACCTTGGAACATGCATGACATGATACCACTGTTATAATTAATTTTTGATAGTTTTAAAATATTTCTTAATCAAAGACTCAAATTGGAGTATTTCTGATATAGTTTAATTTCTATAAATCCTTTTAGTTTGTTTTCTTTTGGAAAACTTCTTCAAATTTTTATCTCTGTCCAGAGAGACCAAAACCATGCCTAGCTACCACTTTTTGAAACATAAACATTGAAAGTGTGCCAAAGGCCATTTAAATGTTAATGTTTTGCAAACCATAGTTTCAAAATGATTTTAAAGCTCTTTTGACCAACTCCTTTGTGTGATCACTTTGATCAAAACCAATCCTTGGAACCTTTGAAACACCCCTTCAACCTTTTCAAATTTGATTTCAGACCAACCCCTGACCAAATGGCAAACCCCAAACCTAATGCATTGATTCTTTTTGCATATGGAATCATGTGTTGAAGCTTGGACCACCAACCTAGTTTTGTTTCTATCTATGTTTGTTGTTATGTTTGTTTATTTTGATTGTTGTATTGTTGCTTATTGCCATATGTTTGTATTGTATAGATTGAACGGAGAGCTATGAGCTACGTTGAAAAAGAGTGTGTGAGCAACGACAAGTTCCAAAAGGCAAGTGCATACACCCTTTCATGAAAGACCTACTATTTTATTATATATGCATTGTAGACTATTTCAGTAGTATGCATGATAGGTGTACTACTATATTGCTATGCAGACCTGTTAGTATACCTCCCTTTTTTCCAGTTGGTTTAGGAACCCATTCACTTGGTAGAAGTTAGAACTGCTATGCTGAAATGTTTTATTGTAGTACGAAAGGATAAAAACTCTACTAAGTTAATGAACTACCTGGGTGGCAATTGGTTTTGCTCTATTGGTGGGTTAAATTTGAGTGGCTGCTCAGGCCCAGTTCTGCGGGTACCTTAGTATGTGCACTTGTGAACGGCCACCCAGGAACAAAGAGATTTAAGTCGCTCCAAATTTAGATTGCTTCCAGTGCAGCCACTTGGTATTATGGCTCTGCCTTGACTAAGTAAGTTCTAGGAACCTGATTCCGACAGTTCTCAGCGGATGAATGTCTTGTATGGGTCTGTCTGACGAACAGGGGACTGTTTCCCAAAGGTCTCGTCTTCATCTTCACCTTTCCTTTTCACTTCAAGAAGGTCAAGGACAGAATGGGTTGATGAAGTCTCGTAGTGAAAGTGCACAACCTCTCGAGAGTGTAAAACTATGATCATAGCCGTGTCCCCGGTTACGGACAATTCTGAGCAGCTGGACAAGGATGTCGATGGAAAATCTCCTCATTCCAATTTCATAAATAAAATTTGATGGGTGAACAAGAGTAGAAGAGACACTGGTTTTCATGCCAGGTCTTGTAGAAAGTTGAGAAATGAAAAAGCTTTATGAAAAGTAGGACAAAATTGGCTTTATGCAATAGCCTCTAACTCCACCAGCCAGATATGCATATAGATTTAGACTTGCCATTTTATATTCCACCAAAGTATCACTTGCCAGCCTGTCACAAGGTATTGACTAAAAATTCCCTGGGCTGCAACGTTAATGTTGCAGGTTATTACGATGACGAGTGAGGATGTCTACCTTTCGAGCTTGCAACCAACATGAATGCCAGTGGCACATGAAGATGATGAAGCTCTCTGTGCTACTTATGTTTCCGCTGCCAAACTTTGCATTCAAGCTAGCCTTTGGCTATGCATTTTGTAAAGAATATTTTATGGATCTCGCGATGTAATAATTTATTTGACATTGATGCATGGTATTACATCTATTTGTGAATTGCTATCCATACTCGATCCAGGGAATAGCATATTTCACAGAATGTCATTGCTTTTCTAAGCAAGGGCGCTACACCATAGCTCAACATTCTCCTTTAAAATGGATGCTTCACAAGAAATAGAGTTAGTAGCACAAGCATCAACATTAATAGCAATGGTAGAACAAGTAGGAAGCTCTTTTAGTAATTGAGCTTGGAGTTGATCATGAGACTTAGTGAGATGTGCAAGAGAATCTTCCAAGGATTTGACATCCTTTTCAAATTTCACATTAGCCTCAAGGAGTCTAACAATTTCAACAACAAGCTCATCATTTTTTATTTTAAAATCATTAGCCACCTTGAGAGCTCTATCATGGGTTTCATTTACTTTAGATAACTCTAGAGTAAATGTCTTCTCAAGAGATTTCTTTGTGGTTTGTTCTTCTTCTAGAGCTTCCTCAAGATCCGCAATCGTGTTCGCATAATCACGTTCGCGGCTAAGACTTTCATTTTCACGAGCTTCCAAATTTTCAATAGTAAGCCCTCGCTCAACAAGGGTGCTCATGATTTCATGTAGGTTCTCAAAAGCATTTTCATTCTTTGAAAGAGCATTAAGAACCATTAGACCTTTCTTATTAAAGTAAGCATCATCTTCTTCATCATCATTATTATTGTCATGATCATCACTACTTGACGATTTAGAAGATATGCAAGGACTATCAACACAAGCATGTGAAACATTTATAGTTCTAGATGTGTTTAAGTCCAAAGTAAAATCATTGCAATAAGATAGAGATGAAATATCATCTATAAGAAGCTCACTATCATTATTGCGAAATTTATCCCTACTCACCATTGCATTATTCTGTGGCTTGCCACATGTAGGTGAGGTAGAAGAAGTTGAGAACTCATTACGCCCGGAGGTGGAGGGAGAACAATCATTCTCACTATCAATGGACACACCATAATTGTCTTGAAGCTTGGTCCATAGCTCATGAGCATTCCGATAAGGATAGACCGACAAAGCAACTGCATTTCCCAAAGACATGAAAACCACTTTAGAAGCTTGAGCATCTAGATAAGAATTTTCCTCATCCTCTAAAGATAATCTTTTCGGATCCTTTGGAGGAGAAAAACCCATATCTAAAATTTGCTCTATATATGGATTAATGTCTCTAAAATAATTTAGCATGCGATTTGTCCAATCATCATAATTAGTGCTATCAAATATTAAAGAGGCATTGTGCACTAAAGCACTAGACGACATCTTTACTCTCTAGGCCGTGAAGCCCTATAAAGAGAGAACCCGCTCTGATACCAATTGAAAGGACACGGATGTCGCCTAGAGGGGGGGGGGGGGTGAATAGGCGATTTAAAATTATTACGGTTAAGGCTTGAATAAATGCAGAATAAAACTAATGTTTAATTATCAAGCCAAAACCTAAACTAGCTAGCTTTACCTATGTGCACCAACAACTTATGCTAAGAAATATAATCAACTAGGTGATAGCAAGATATATAACTATAAAATCTATGGCTATCACAAAGTAAATAGCATAAGTAAGAAACTCGGATATAGAAATACCGAGGCACTTGGAGACGATGATTTATCCCGAAGTTCACTTCCCAATGGAAGCTAGTCTCCGTTGGAGCGGCGCGGTGTTCACCAATGTGAAACACCGAGTAGCCTTGATATGGCACACCGTATCTCCGTTGTGTCTTACCACCAATGTGGCGAGGCACTTGTCACTATGTTGCCGTTGAGGTTGACATATAGAACCTTTACAAGGATGAAGCTCACTCCACAAATTGGAGGGTCTTCACCAAATGCACCGAGCCGCCAAGACTTGATGCTTCAAGGCCGGGGCACACACCAAAGCTCCGAGACTAACAAGGTTGGGCCACCCTCCACAACCTAATTGGAGGCTCCCAACAAATCCTGTGAGCCACCAAGACTCCGATAAATCAACAACCATCTAGGGTACCAACATGCCCTAGAGGAACAAGCTCTAGGGCACCAAAGCACCCAAGAGTAACAAGCTTCTCAACTTCGACTTCCACGTATCACCGTGGAGAACTCAAACCGATGCAACTAATGCAATGGCAAGAACACACTAAGTGTTCAAGTTCTTCCAACCTGAGTCCAACCAAAGCAACTAATGCTTGGGAGGGATTTGAGAGGAAGAACAAAGGAGAAACACAAGAAACTCCAAAGATCTAGATCCAAAGTGTTCCCCTCACTTAGAGGAGAATCAATCGATGGAAACAAGGATCTAGATCTCCTCTCTCTTTTCCCTCAAAAACTAGCAAGAACTATTGGAGGGATTGAGAGAAATCCAAGCTTGAGAAGGTCAACAATGGAGGGGAGAAAATAGCTCAAGAGGTTGGCAAAAGGTTAGAGTTTATTTTGGGGAAGAAACCCCTTAAATAGGAGGCTCCAAAATGGAGCCGTTGGAGAGGCAGGGAGCCCGACCTAGGGGCCGGCCACCCCCCAGAGCCACCCGGCCAGGGTGCCGGCCACCCCCCAGAGCCGCCCGGCCTGGAGCCCGACATGGGCCGGCCAGCCCCCAGAGCCGCCCGGCCTAGAGCCCGGCCTGGGCCGGCCAGGGGCTAGCCACCCCCCAGAGCCACCCGGCCTGGAGCTCGGCCTGGGCCGGCCAGGGGGCCGGCCACCCCCAGAGCCGCCCGGCCTGCAGCCCAGCCTAGGCCGGCCAGGGGCCGGCTAGCCAGGTGCGACGCCTTCTAATTTTCTGGCTATGGATGTTCGACACCGAAAACGCAATAACTTCCACATACGAACTCCGTTTCCGATAATCTTGGGCTCGTTGGAATCGTCACAACGAGCCCTACAATATTATGCATAGAAATATCATTATTCAATTGGATATGGTAAAACCAAAAGATGAAAGGTAAAACCTTTCTATTGAAGATCGGAAAACCATATCTTTTTGCAAATGAAGTCTGAATGAAGTGAAACCGACTTTGTTGGAAAGAGGATGACAAATGCTACCCAATTACAAGTGAAAATATTGAAACCAAGAAAGGGAGATTTTGCTACTAAACTGAAGAGTGAAACCTTCCGCATAGATGGACCGGCAAAATCTCCGACACCGAAAAATTAAGAGGAGACACATGAAAACCGTTTTCGGTGACCTTGGCCTTGTCATGACAAGCACGACAAGCACCAATACCACACCACGATAAGAGCCAAATAGGAACCAATAAAGATGATGCCAAGGATGCAAAGGTTTGAGCTCTCTATGACCGATACGCTAAAGCTCACTTGAGAGCCCCTCTTGATAGTACGGTTACCTATCCTAAAACCCGGTCTTCCAACTACACCGCGAGACCGGTAAAATAGAAACCCTATCAAGATCATACATTTTCCTTGCGCATTCCACTTGAGCTAGATGATGACGATCTTGATCTACTCTCAAGTGGATCACCTTTCTTGATTTTGCTCCGCTTGGTGAAGACTCGCATATTGCTCCCCATACACCAAGATGGGAGAGGCACTCTTCGACATATCTTCACTTGGCCTTTATCTTGATGACGATCACCACGTGACGCCATCCTCCATGGGCAACATAGGATCTTCCTCTTGATTCATGCTCATGGAGAAACACCTTGGCCTTGATCAACAAATGATCTTTTCTTCTTTTAACCTTGACTCCAACATATGGAGTTCAAAGAATGCTAATGGACCAACACTGCAAATATAACTCAAAGCACAAATTAGTCCATAGAGATTGTCATTAATTACCAAAACAACATATGGGGGCAACCATGCTCTTTCAAGACCTTTCGGGTCGACTACTCTATAGGCATGCTAATTTCTTATGATGTATGGTTATTTGATAACTTCCATCTTCCGTTTTGCGGGACGAAGAGCCTTGTTTATTGGAAAGTTTCTCTATCTATGTGTGTGGATAAATATTATGTTGGGCACTCATAAGATTGCTAAGAGCCTAAGAGCCTCTCTAGTCGGGCCTCCAGTAGTGTTCCCAATAGCTTTATTTGATGCGCCAGACGAAAAATGACGTTCACTCACGGCGTCAATAGCCCGATTTCGTCTGGCACGACCCAATATCTCGTTCAGGGCGCCCGTCCTATGTCGTCTGTGTTGGGAGCGTGCCGCTTGGGCGCGTCGGACGAAGCCGCGCACGCCGCAACGTCAGATATTGACAGGCGGACCGGCCCTAAATCATCCACAAAACGTCAGACACATCACGCCGGTGTGCAGCATCAATGGTGTCATTGATGGTCGCATGGGAGCCGTAACGCGCTTGACAAGCTAGCCCCCACGGGAGGCCGGTCAGCATCAACTGCATTCCGCTACCCAAACCCACCGTCCTGACAAACCGATGAGCAACGCGAGGAGGCCTAGTGGGAGCTGATGTCGGCGAACTACGACCGCTACGCCGCCGAGTTCCGACGGCTATACTAGGAGGAGATGAACACCTGAACCGGTGTCACTACAAGAAATGTGTCAACTAGTGACCTTTTATCAGTGACCATGAAAAAATGGTCATAGATCTGTGACCATTTCAAATCAGTTCGTCGCAAGATATTTTGGAGGAAATAAACCCGAAAACATAACGACCAATTTTATCAGAAAGGTCATAGGCTTATTACAGGAATTGGTCATAATCGAGACAACACTAGCCCATGACCTTTTTTCATGACCAATGTCATTCGCATTAGTGGACAGCCAACTCAGCAGTCTCGCCTACGTGTTAGTGTAGGTGTCATTTTTTGCTTACGTGTCACTCTGACTCGATAGCCAACTCATGACAGGTAGGACCAATTATCAAGAGAAGCACACATATTGACTAACCTGACTAGTGGGGCCGACGCGTATGACATATGGGACCCGCCCCCACCCAACCTGATACGTGGGACCCGCCCCCAACGAACCTAACATGTGGGACCTACCTCGCCCCACCTTACCTGTGGGACCCGCTCCGCCCCATCTTTAATGTGGGACCAGCCCCGCCCAACTGACATGTGGGACCCACCCCAACCCAACCTGACATGTCGGACCGGTGACCACCCAACCTGACATGTGGGACCCGACCCGCCCCCACCTTAAATTTGGGACCAGCCCCGCCCGACTAACATGTGGGACCCTGATACGTCTCAAACGTATCTATAATTTTTCAGTGATCCATGCTAGTTTTGTGATATTGTCACATGTTTTTGCTGTCATTTATATCATTTTATGCATTTTGTCGGACTAACCTATTGATAAGATGCCTAGTGCCAGTTCCCTGTTTCTGCTGTCTTTTTGTTTCAGAAATTTACTTCTGGAAATATTCTTGGAATTGCACCAAAATTTATGGGGATTATTTTTACGCCAAGACGAAGACGGAGTCCGAAGGGGAGCCTCGGAGGCGACCCACAGGGCAGACACGCCCCCCTGCCACGGCCCTAGGTGGACCCGTGGGTGGGGCCCGCCCCTGCCCGTGGGGCACCTCCTCGGCCCCCTCCGACGCCTATAAATTGTCTTTTACCCTAAAAACGTCAAGGCGGCGATTATTTTCCAGAAACTCGACCCCGACGCACCGTCACCGAAAACCCTAGTTCGGGTCCAATCTGAAGCTGATCCCGGCACTCTACCGGAGGGGAGATCGATCCCGGAGGGATCTTTATCGTCATGCCTTCCTCCGTGATGATTTGTGAGTAGTCTCACCTTGGACTATGGGTCCATGGCAGTAGCTAGTTGGTAGTCTCTCTCTCTTGTGATTCATGTCTTATGATCTTGTGAGCTGCCTAACATGATCAAGATCGATTATTGTAATGCTATGTGATGTGTTTGCTGGGATCCGATGGATTATGAAGTTATGTTCAGACTGTGCATGATTCTTATATGAGTAATTTATGTTCTTGCATGCTCTCCGATGTGCGTAGTTACTTTGGCCAAGTGATTGTGTGTATCTCCAAGAGAGGGTATTTATGCTAGACAGTGGGTTCATGCCCCCTTTTGTTCCTGGGCACGAGTGACAGAAACGTCTAAGGGCGAGGGTGTGCTGTTGCTACTAAGGGTAAAACAGCGGTGTTAATGTCTCTTTTGATATTAGTATTGCTTACTTCATGCACTTTACTTAATGCAATTGTTTGTTGCTTGCAACTTAATACCGTTGGGTGATAGGCTGGATAGCGATCCCACGGTGGACTTTTTAGACAAAGACGCAGTTGGACTCAACGGTCTTTGTTCCTTGTCGTGATGCCTCCATAAATATTATCATGTCCTTTTTGTCATAGCTAAATTGGGTTTGTGTCATGATCTTGTCAATTGCCTAGCTGTAATTCGTTCACCCATCACATGCATATTTTATTTACTTGAGAGACTCCACTAGTGAACCCATGGCCCCCGGTCCATCTTTTTACAATTTTTACAACCTCATTTACTTGCTTTTAATCATCATTACTCCTCTGGTCACTTTTCATATTTCATCTATTTCATCATACAATTAACCGCTTTGTTTTCTGCAAGACCGGAAAGATTGACAACCTTTCCGCCGTTGGGGGCAAAGTATTTTGGTTGAGTGTGTGCAGATCCACGTCTATTGAAGGTCAAGCGCCAGAGACCTTCAACATTCACCTCGTTGTTGATTTCAAAGTCCAACTGGTTCGATAAACCTTGGCTCGTTAAACGAGGGAAAACTGCTACTAGGTGCAATTCCGCCTTCGCTTGGGGCACCACCCAACTTATTTTAATACAGCAGCAAGCTCTTTTCTGGCGCCGTTGCCGGGGACTTTGGAGCTACAGAAAGGGGAGTCTCATACTCTCAATCTCTTTACTTTGTTTTTGTCTTGCTTGCTTTATATCTCGTTTAGTTTATTTTCCTGTTTCAAAATTTTAAAACCCAAAAAAAATTAGTGTAGTCTTTATTCCTGTCTTGTTATTTTATCTTATCGTTATGTCTTCTACTAAAAACACCAAGTTATGTGACTTTACTAGCACTAATAACAATGATTTTATATGCTCTCCAATTGCTCCACCCGCTACTAAAGCGGAATCTTATGAAATTAAACCTGCCTTGCTAAATCTTGTTATGAAAGAGCAATTTTCTGGTGCTAGTACTGATGATGCCGCCTCCCATTTAAATAACTTTGTTGAGTTATGTGATATGAAAAAGTATAAAGAGGTAGAAAGTGACATCATAAAACTGAAACTTTTCCCTTTCTCTTTGAGAGGGAGAGCAAAAGAATGGTTATTGTCTTTGCCTAAAAATAGCATTGATTCTTGGATTAAATGCAAAGATGCTTTTATTGGAAAATATTATCCACCTGCTAAAATCATACAACTAAGGAGTAACATTATGAACTTTAGACAATTTGATAATGAACATGTTGCTCAAGCTTGGGAGAGAATGAAATCTATGGTTAATAATTGTCCCACGCATGGATTAACTATGTGGATGGTTATCCAAACTTTTTATGCAGGTTTGAATTTTTCTTCAAGGAACATTTTGGACTCGGCCGCGGGAGGCACCTTCATGTCCACAAAATTAGGTGCTGCAACTAAACTCTTGGATGAGATGATGAAAAATTATTCACAATGGCACACCGAACAAACTCCAAGTGGTAAGAAGGTAAATTCTGTTGAGGAAATCTCCTCTTTGAGTGATAAGGTTGATATGATTATGTCTATGCTTGCTACCAATCAGTCTAATATTGATCCTAATAATGTTCCACTTGCTTCATTAATTGCCCAAGAAAAGGATCAAGTTGATGTTAATTTTCTTAATAGAAACAACTTCAACAATAATGCTTATCGAAATAATTTTGGTAGTAACAACTATAAGCCTTATCCTCCCAATAATGGCAACTTTTATGGTAAAACCTATGATCAAGGAATTAGTAATAGTAGATTGGATGAAATAGATATGTCTACCAAAAAATTCATGCATGAACAATACGAACAAAATAAAATTTTCTCTAGGCAGATGAATGAGAATTCTTTTATATTAAAAAATATAAATGATAAACTTGGTGAGTTAAATAAAGAAATCTCTAAGATTCAAACAAGGCTTGTTAATACTGAAGCTTGCATTTGAAACATATCCCAAACTCAAGCTACTTTGATTAACCGACTGGCTGCCAAACCTGAGTTAGTTGCTCCTACTGAAACTGATGCCTTTGTTGTCCTTAAAACTACTGATACACCTGTTTCCTCGACTAATATTGATGGAGATTACAAAGCTTTGAATAGATATGACTGTCCTACTGATCCTAAATTTTTTGATACAACTCCTAGCTCGTTGTCAAAGGATCATGGAAAACTTGAAAAACTGGATAGTCTAGTCTCTAAAGTAGACGTTCTTGCTCATGATGTTGAAATTTTGAAAATTAGAACCACTCCAAATCAAGACAAACATACTGAATCTTTAAATGCTATCTCTCTTCAAGTTAATGAAAATGAAAGGATGATGGCTCTCTTGAAAGCTAGGTGGGCTAGAGAGGCTGAAGAAGCTAGAATTGCTGAAATGAATAGGAAAACTGTTAAAGTTTATACTATCCAAACCACTAAAGAGGATCCTCCTAGTTTATTTAAAGATGATGAAATTGATTTTGATAATTGCAATCTTACTGAAGTCATTAAGTTCCTACAAAAACTTGCTAAGACACCGGATGCTAGTAAAATAAATCTTGCCTTTACCAAACAGATTACCGATGCTCTTATTAAGGCTAGGGAAGAAAAACTTAAGCTTGAAACCTCTATCCCTAGGAAGTTAGAAGATGGTTGGGAACCCACTATTAAGATGAAAATAAATTACTTTGATTGCAATGCTTTATGTGATCTTGGTGCAAGTGTTTCTGTTATGCCTAAAAGTTTCTATAATATGCTTGATCTAAATCCTTTGGAAGTGTGCTATTTAAATGTTCATCTTGCTAATTCTTTTAAAAAGAAACCTTTGGGTAGAGTTGATGATGTCCTTATTGTTGTTAATGATAATTATGTTCCCGTTGATTTTATTGTTATGGATATTGAGTGCAATGCTTCTTGTCCTATTATTTTGGGAAGACCGTTTTTGAGAACTATTGGTGCTGTTATTGATATGAAAGAGCGAAATATAAGATTTCAGTTCCCTCTTAAAAAAAAGGACGGAACACTTCCCTAGAAAGAGAAAGAAGTTTCCTTTTGAATCAATCATAAGGTCAAGCTATGCTCTTGATGTTGCAAAGGTCTCCGAAAAAACTTGATATTTGGCATTGCGCCTAGCTAAAAGACGTTAAAGAAAAGTGCTTGTTGGGAGGCAACCCATCTTTTATTTTCAGTTTACTTTTTTGCTTTTCTTGAGTCATGAAGTTATTACCGCTGTAGCAACTTCATTGTATCTTTTTCTTTTGGTTTTTTGTGCCAAGTTTAGCCTCTAATGCATTGAAAGTGCGAGGTATTGTGTTGCTGTCCAAAAACAGATTCTGTGCGCCTGTTGCACGAAAATCCTAAAATCGCCAGAATTTTATATTTTTCTGATTATTTGTGAAAGAAAGCCTGATGCTTTTATCTATCTTTCGTTAGTTTTAAGTTTTTTGATTTGAGCTGCAGAAGTGCCTCGAAAAATTAGATCTTTACAGACTGTTCAGATTTTGACAGATTCTGCTTTTATTTTGCATTTGTCTCTTTACCATACTCATATGTGATACTATAGGGGTGGAGTGCCACATTGAGGATTAGTAAGCAGTAGCTAATGTGTAATGAAGTTTGTTTGCAATTTTTCATGAGTAGAACACATGTGCATTTTAATTTATGAGCACTAACCCTCTAATCAAATTATGAGAAGTTTTGTGTGAAGGGAGTTTTTAAGTTCCAAAGGAGAGGAATATGAAGAAATAGAGGATGGATTAGAGCTCAAGCTTGGGGATGCCCGCATGGAACCCCCTCTGAATATCAAGAACTATCACGAGTCAAATCTTGGGGATGCCCGAGGCATGCCCTCATCTTCATCGACTATCATAAGGTCGTCTTCGTTGAACTTCGTTTTTATCACTTTACATATTATGTGCTATGCTTGGAGCATCTTTTTACTTTCAGTTTTGTTTGTTTGTTTGCTGGTCATATCTTTGTTGGATCCTAGCTTTATTTGTGTGGGAGAGAGACACGCTCCGCTTTTTCGTTAGAATACTCCTTTGCTTCGCTTATATCTTTTTGAGTATTCTTAGCTACTGTCTGTTTTCTAGTAAGCTCTCGCTTTTAGCTTTTATCTTGCTTAGAGATGCTAGTTGTTAAGTTAAACTTTCTTGTTCTTCACTTATACTTGTTGGAGAGTTGTTGTTGAAAAATTGATTGAACTGTCAATACGACAAAATGATGTTTGTGTGATAATAGAATAAAATGAAAAGCCTGCATAGTTTTGTAGATCATGGTGTGGATACTTGATGCTTCTCAATTGTTTTGAGATGTTAAGTTGAATTCTTAAACTTGCTGGTTATTTGAGTGGAATTGATTAGTAAAGAAATATGGTTGAAATCTTGAAATTGTGTGGTTTTTCAGAGTTGTTAATTCATAGTGCTAATATTTCCATCAAAAGAATTGTTTGGTCAACAAGGGAGACGGCGTAGAGTTTTTATGGTTATGACTGATAAATGTCTTATGTTGTTCTGTTACCGGTTATTGTTAGATGTTTGCTTCAAACACCCTTTTTGCTAAGCCTAAAAATTCGTACTGAGTGTATGGTTCACTCGTGCATCCAATCCCAAAAGCCAAAATTTCTTGCCAGCTGAGTCCACCATATCTACCTATGCATGGTATTTCTACCATTCCAAGTAATTTGTCATGTGCTACCTTTAAAAATTCAAAATAGTTCTTTTTGTGCCTCTGTTTTTAAGCTCATGAGGGAGCAGTAGAGAGCTACATATAACTTGTGACGAGCAAGGTCATTTCCCCCCTTTCACCCGGTGTCGATGGATTATGTCTTCACTTGAATCAACCCGAGAGCAGCTTAAGAAAAAATATAAACATAACTCACCATTCTCCTGCGCGCAATGCAAATCTGAGAAATCAGCTCAAACATTGGACATAGGTGGACCCGCGGGTGGGGCCCGCCCCTGCCCTTGGGGCATGATACGTGTCAAACGTATCTATAATTTTTTTATCATGCCATGCTTGATTCCTATCATTATTACATGTTTATGCTACATTATTATATCATTTCAAGGCATTTTATTGGACTAACCTATTACAAGATGCCCAGTGCCAGTTCCCTGTTTTTGTTGCAGAAAGTTAATTCTGGAAATATTCTCGGAATTGGACGAAAATTTACGACGATTTTTTATTCAAGAAATGAGGAAGGGAGCCAGAAGGGCGACCCCGGGATGGACCCACAGCCCTGGGGCAGGTCCCACCCACGAGTGAGAGGGGGGCCACCCCGGCCCCTCGGGCACCCCCTCGGGTGCCTCCGACGCCTATAAAATCATCCCCGATGCAAAAACCCTAACCCCCGAAGGATTTTCCCAAATACGATACAGAGCTCCGCTGCCATCGCCGACAAGTTTTAGCGTCAGATTGCGTGTTCCGGCACCCTGCCGGGACGGGGATTGGCCCCCGGAACCATCTTCACCACCACCGCTGCCTCCGGGATGAGTTGTGAGTAGTTCCCCCGCGGACTACGGGTTTGTAGCAGTAGCTAGATGGTACTCTCTCCCCCTTGTTGTTCAATACCATGTTCTCGTGAGCTGCCCTACATGATCGAGATCAATCCGATGTAATATGCGTTGTGTTTGTTGGGATCCGATGGATTGGCACGTTATGATAAGATTATTTATGTTTATGAATTGTTGTTGCTGCAATGTTGTTATGCTTAATGCTTGTCACTAGTGCACGAGTGGCATGATCTTAGATTTGGGCGCGTTATGCTTGCGTGAATATAATTGATGCTTAGATCGTATCTATAAGTTGTATGCACCTGTTATTAGTCCGGAACCAGAGACCTCGAGTGACAGAAATGGGGACATCGATGGGAATGGTTAGTAATTTGAGGATTACATGTGTTCATTGTGTGATGCTTTGCTCCGGTGTTCTATTCAAAGGAACACCTTAATTGCCATTTGTTCCTTAATTGGCCCGGCTGAAATCGGATGGCAGGACAAAAGATGTTGTGCGATCATTGCGAGTAGTTACAACTATATATGGAATACATGCCTACGTATGATTGATAAACTGAATGCTTTGTCATAATTAATTAATTAGTGCAATTCTGTCAATTGCCCAACTGTAATTTGTTCACCCAATGCATGATTATTTGCTTAGGAGAGCCGCCACTAGTGAAACTATGAAACCCGGTCCATATTTCTCCATCATTGCTTTCGTGTTTCTGTTACTATTGTTCTCAAATCACCGTTGCTTTCACCTCTCTCGTGTTACTTGTGCTTCTCCAGGTGTGGCTGAATTGACAACTCAGCTGCAAAGACCTCTAAGTATTTTTTGGCTCCCCTTGAGTCGAATCAATAAATTGGGGTATACTACCCGTGAAGACTGTTGCGATCCCCTACACTTGTGTGTTATCAAGACTATTTTCTGGCGCCGTTGCCGGGGAGCCATAGCTCTACTTATTGGTTCACTTGGGAAGTACTCACTTTCTCTCTACTCTCTTTATTGTTATTGTTATCAATGGTTAACTTCTTTGAAACTAGATCTTATTGGCAAGACGGATTCACGGAGGATCAACAAGAATATTATAAGGAATACCGCTTGTCACAAAAAGGGATACACTTATGGAAAATAATTAATACTCTGAACAATTATGCTAGAGACTTGTGCTTAAATTATAATATATCTTATTGCTGTGATGAGTCTAGTTGTAGCATGAATTTTAAACACCTTCCTTTTCAATGTGCTGGTAATGATAATGAAACCTTAGCATCTTATGCTAAGGGAAACTATGATTTTTTTGATGTGGAACCTATTGAAGAATTTATTGCGTGGAAGGGTGCTTATGAAATTTCTTCTTTGATTGAAAATGATGATGATGCTCCTTATAAATCTGAAAGTTTTGCTATACTTAATTATTGCATGGATAATTACAAAGATGAAAATTTCTATATTACTGAATATCTTAAGGGTTTATCTCCCCCAGAAGAAGAGACTAATGCCGTGCAGGAGCCTATGGAAGAAGAAATTGTTGAAACTGGAAGCTCATTGGATGAAAACGAGGAGGAGAGTGACGAACAAGAGGAGGAAGAATGGAGTAGGTACCCATTTCTACCTTCTAATGAGAGTAACTCTCTAACTCGTACATTATTTGATTGT
The DNA here is from genome assembly GCA_012064385.1 of Puccinellia tenuiflora. NCBI lineage: Eukaryota > Viridiplantae > Streptophyta > Magnoliopsida > Poales > Poaceae > Puccinellia > Puccinellia tenuiflora. Next base: position 1,133,580 of record QRDG01002483.1, on the reverse strand, counting down.
CCTCCTTCCTTACAAAAGGAGAATGAGTGTTATGATCCCATTGATTCATTTGAAACATCCTTTTTTGATAAAAATGATCTTGTTATATATGATAATCTGTGCTATATTGATAAATCTTATGATAATCCTTTATTTACTCTAACCATTGAGATGCATGATAATGAAGATTTGTGCTTAGAAAGTCTATATGATAAAGCTCTTGATGATGGTCCTATATTACTTGATGATTAAAAATTATAGTGCTATTGAAAGTGGGTTTAATCCCACTATTTTTGAGATGGACCGAAATTATGTGCTTGTAGATCATGAAAAGCCTGTTTTAAGTGATAATTATATTGTTGAGTTTGTTCATGATGCTACTGAAAATTATTATGAGAGAGGAAAATATGGTTGTCGGAGTTCTCATGTCACTAAAACACCTCTCTTTATGCTGAAAGTTTTGAAGTTACACTTGCTTTACCTTCCTATGCTTAATGCTTTGTCCTTCATTGATTTATTTTCTTATAAAATACCTATGCATAGGAAGAGAGTTAGACTAAAATGTGTTTGATAATTCCCTCACCTTAAATGTGGGACCCACCCCGCCCCACCTTAAATGTGGGACCAGCCCCACCCCGACTGACATGTGGGACCTGCCGCCCCCTTGCATGTGGGACCCGCCCCCACCCAACTTGACATGTCAGACCGGTGACCACACAACCTGACATGTGGGACCCGACCCGCCCCCACCTTAAATGTGGGACCAGCCCCGCCCGACTAACATGTGGGACCCGCCGTCCCCTGTCATGCGGGTCCTGCCGTAACGCGCCTCGGCCCACCTTACATGTGGGACCCGCCCCGTGTAACTCCCCCGGGATCGGTACTATGCAGACTTGAGCGCTACCGCCAAATCCGCATAATAACGATCCTAGGACGCCCACTAGGCATAATGTGCACGTCGCAACACACACGTTATGCAGGTGGAATTGTGATAGCATTACAACAGTTCTCGATGGAACCCACAAAAGAACATATATACAACAACGACTCACCGAGTCAAGAACAAAAGATACAATACAAAGATCCAAAATAACAACGGAAGCAAATAGCGTCCGACTACGGACAAGATACAAATTGGACTAAGAGTCCTGAAGATAAACGAAGGCACCATATCCCTGCCTAGGCCAAGCCGGAGGGATTCCCAAGCTAACGTCGTCAGACTTCAAACCTGTCGGCTGCATTGGAATAGCAGCCCCAAAGGGGTCAGTACTATACGAAGTACTGGCAAGTAATACTCACAAGATATGAAAGCTTGAAATCCGGGGGAAAAGGTTTGAGCTTGAAGCGGCGGCAAGCAGCACTAACAACTTATAGAGACTCGCTACAACTTTCATCTAAAAGAGACAAGGTAAGAGAGCGCATAGGTAACCAACTATGCTAACACCAAACATAACCCAGCCGATTCCTTACCCGCCCGTTTAAATCCACGGACAGCAAGCCCAAAACCACTCACACGGTTGACAATTTTATGAGTTATTATTTCAGTAATCTATCTTACTAGTCAAATTATAATCATTAGGTGTAAGTTGTCTATGATCTTGTTAGCCAGCACATTTCACCAAGTCGTCCATAACCGCGAACACGGCTTTTTGAAAAGATTTAACCCTTCAGGGGTGCACAAATGTAACCACACATTGTTTAACCCTTCGCGCCATGCAATTAGCACACTTCCGGGGTATGCTGGCAGGGTATCCGACACAACACTTTCCTTCACTACCACACAAGTCCAGGGAACCACCTAGCTAGGTCTGACCCACCTTGAAAGTCCGGCCGAAGCTCTGAGGTGGACCTAACCGATGCGTGAACGGCTTCGGGAGGAACACTCATACGATTGCCCTCCTTCCACATGCGATTAACGCCCATTCCGCAAGCCCTACCGTAAGTAACCATCACGTATAAATCCCGGAGGCGTCCCATCCGTACCTACATCACAAATAAACAAAGCGCCGCGCAAATGGAAATACCCGAACTACTTGTGGCGCCCTGGACAAGGCCGCAGATCCGGTACTAGGTCGAGGGGAGTCCCATTTCCTCCCACATGTGGGTAATGCGCTCAGTCTTGGATCCGAGGACAAGAACTCGGGTCCTAGGCGACACTAGCAGAACAAAACGCCACAATTGGCCTTCCGCCGGTGCCTTATCTTTATTAATTATTCCCATCGCCAAACATTATAATTTGACATGTGAATTTATCCCAACTATCGTATTAAAGCAAGACTAGATAAAGATAACAAGACTCGAGCAAAACAAAGCTAAGCATGCGCTACGACTCGCAAAGGCCAACAAGATAAACAAGCAACAGGTTAAAAGGATGTGGAGGTGTGGCTAAATCATGGCTGCCAGGTAAACATGCAAATAGGATCGGGACACAAGCATCGTAACATAGGGCTAGCAAGGAACAAAAGATAGGAGGAGTAAGAGATAGAAAACAAGCAAAGATAGCAAGCGAGTATCACTTGCCTGCAAATCCGGTAGAGGTAGCAGATCTTGTCGTTAGGTGTGTCCCGTGCGTTATCTTACATCCTTTCGTAGTCCCGCACGCTTACTTTTGTCCATCTTTTCATGGTTCTGAGCTTCACATCAACTCATCGTCCTATTCCCGAAGAAGCAACGTACACTGGAAATGCAAAAGATACATTTTACTACTACGGCAAAATAACCGGCATGTTGATGCAATGCATGCATGACATGGCAAAACATGAGGAGATGCAACTTTAACAAAATTAAATGGAACCGAGATTCCGACATTTAATATATGGTTCAAGTTATTTTTCTAACCATAAAAATTAAATGTTATTAACAAGTCTAAACAATGCATGGATGAGCTACTCAAAATTAAATGAAACCGGGTCAACAATTAAATTAGGACCCACATATTCTATATTTAATTATTTAGGTGATAAACAAAACACAACTAAAATGCAAGCTACATGATGCAAACATGAAGCATGGATGGTATATTCAAATTCCTTACATTTTTCTGATAAAAATTCATATAATATATTTTGCAATTGGAGTTATACATTTAAAGATATGATTTAAACATATTTGCAAAAAGAAATAAAAGACGGGAAAAAGGTGGCCTTTTGGTGTTGCCAGGGATAGAACTTGGGCTGGCCGGGAGAGGGAACAGAGAGCAAAGCAACTGGGCTGCGTGCGCTCGTGATAGACTAAGGATCTGAAACTAAATGAAGTGTTGCAGCTGGGTTAACTGAATTTTGGACAACAAGTTTCAGGTTCAAGTTCAGATGCAGACATCGACGACGAGATGCAGCGGCCGCTGGTTGGTCCTCGCAAGCGTGAGCTTGAGGGTGCGGGTGTGTGGGTGCTGGTTCGGGTGCGGGCGGGACATCCAGAGGACGTGAGGAACCGCTTGCGTGCGGCCATGGCATGCGGAGCTGCAGTAACACGACGGCGGCGACACAAGATGCGAGAGGGCAGGGCAAGGGGCAGATTAGAAGAAGAAGAAGCTCACCCTGGGGTTGCTGGAGTAGATGGCCGCTCCGGGGAAGCACTGGACCGGCATGGAGAGGAGGCAACCGACGGCGACCGGGAGAAGACGGGGACAGAAGGTGTGCGCTGCAGACGGACGTGGTCGAGGATGAACTTGGCGTTTCCTGGACAGCTCTGGCTCCAGATCAGCGTCACAAGGAAGGGGACGATGAGGCACATCTTCTGGAAAACTCGGGAAGGCATGGGGAAGACCGGTGGTGACGAATTCGACGGCGGGGCGGCGACGGCCAGCGAGGACGTCGTGAAAGAAGACGATGCGTGCGGCAACCCTCGGCTCGATTCCTCACACGTGGTGGTCGTAGGCATTGCCGCGGTCCTCCTGGACATGGTGGCGTGGCTCAGGGAGGCGGACACCGAAGAGGAGGTCGACGGCGGCCGGCATAGAGCTTCACGGCGCGATGCTTGGCATGACGATAGCGAGGCAAGGAGGAAGGGAACGGCGGCGGCGTTGTGGGGGAAAAAAGAAGAGGAGTGCTAGGTAAAGCTCCTGCACATGGTCGTTGTCGAAGTAGGCGTCCATGGCGTCGAGTACGTCGCGAGCTCCGGTGGGGGTGCTCTCGGTGGGGGGAAGAAAAAGAAAGAGGAGGAAGAGGGAGAGGGGAGAGGGTGGCGGCGGCAGATGGGGAAGGGAAGAGGGGCTAGGGTTTTCTGGAGGAGAGGGGCGGCTTTAAGGAGGAGGGGGAGCAGGTGGTGCGGTGGCATGGTGGCGTCGACCACGGGCGCCTCACGCGTGACGGAGGAAGACGACAAGGACGGTCGAAGGGGTAAGGTGGGCCGAAGAGGAGAAGATGGGCCGGAAGGGGAGCTGGGTCGGAAAGAGAGAGAAAGGAGAGATGGGCCAGAAGCTGCCCCCAAAGCCTGCTACGAATTTTCTGGATTTTCCCAATTTTTAGAAAAAGAGATAGAGAAAGAAAAGAGAGAAAAGAAAAGAGAGGGAGTTGCAAACAAAATAGGATTGGCTAAAATAAAATAGGGTTTGTTAAAATAATATTTTGATATATATTTTGCAAAATGTGCAAGGTGATTGGATGCATGATGCCATGATGATGCGAAAAAGAAAAAACAAACAAATTCTAATTTGGGGAAAACCTCGGGATGTTACACCCCGCCCCCACCTTAAATGTGGGACCAGCCCCGCCCGACTGACATGTGAGGTTGCCACCGCCGCGGGACAAGAACTCCACCAGCCATTACTCATTCCGGGGTGTGCCCGGGGGCACACTCGGTTGGGCCATGGCGCACATCACCGAGGGAGACCCGACCCTCTAAGCCCCTGCCCCTCTTTCACGACGTCGTTGCCCCCCCCCCCACACAACCGCTGTGCAGCGAGAAGAATAGGTGAAAGAGCATGATTGCCCCCACGTGTGGTTTTGGTAATTAATGACAATCTCTATGGACTAATGTTTGTATTGAGCTACTTGTAGGTTGTGTCAATATGCATTGCTTGATCTCCATTTGTTGGAGTCAAGGCAAAGGGAAGAAGATTATATGTTGATCAAGGCTAAGTGCGGGTTGATCAACATAGAAGGTGTCTTGTCACGAGCTTGCATCAAAAGGAAGATCCCATGTAGCTCATGAAGGACGGTGTCAAGTGGTGTGGTGCAAGTACAAGATGATAAACAAGTAGATATCATTTGTTTGGGGCTTTCCATCCACTTGAAGATAAAGGCTAAGTGAAGATATGCCGAAGAAGAAGTTCTCCCATATTGGTGTATGGGGGAGCAACATATTGGTCCATCTTGAGAAGACAAAGATCGTCATCGTCTAGCTCAAGTGGATTATGCGCAAGGAAAATGTATGATCTTGATAGGTTTTTTTGTTTACCGGTCTCATGATGTTAGTTGAAAGACCGGGTTATAGGATAGATAACCGTACTATCAAGAGGGGCTCTCAAGCGAGTATCTCGATCTTATTATCGTAGAGAGCTCAAACCTTGCATCCTTGGCATCATCTTTATTGGTTCTTATTTGGCTCTTATCGTGGTGTGGTCTTGGTCCTTGTCGTGCTTGTCATGACAATTCCAAGTTCACCAAAAATGGTTTTCGTATGGGTCTCCTATTGTGTTTTTGGTTTTGGAGGTTTATCAGTTCATCTTTTATAGAGAGGTTTTACCTTTCCCCATTTGGTTTTATTCTCCCTTATTGGACTATGATGTTTCTCTGTATATTCTTGTAGAGCTCATTGTTACGATTCCAACGAGCCCAAGATCATCGAAAACGGAGTCGGGATGCGAAAGATATGCCCGTTTTCGTTTTGCTATTTCTGCAGTTTTTCACTAGGCCGGAAGTTCCGGACTATGTCCAGAGAGCTTCCCAGGGCGTCCGGGTCGCTCCGGGGGGTCCGGAAATTCCGGGGTTAACCCCGGAAGTTCCGGCCCGCGCAGGAAAAACTGCACATAACGGTTGGATTTGGTGGGGACCTATTTAAGGGGTCATCTTCCCCAATGGTTCCCAAGTTTTGGAGCTTCTCTCACTCCTCCATTGTTGACCTCCAAAGTTTTGATTCCTCTCAATCCCTCCAATGATTCTTGCCCAAATTTAGGGATTCAAGAGAGGAGATCTAGATCTACAACTCCACCAATCAATTTCTCCTCTTTGTGAGGGGAACCCTTTGGATCTAGATCTTGGGATTCATTTGTTGAGTTCTTCTTAGTTCTTCCTCTCTTCTCCCCCCACAAGCATTAGTTGCTTTTGGTGGGATTTGAGTAGCGCTGCGCATTCGGTTAATATGGTTAGTTCGGTTCAGTTTATACGGTAAATACGGTTTTGATACTTCAGTTAATACGGTTTAATATGAAAATACGGTTCGGTTTCGGTAATAACCATTTAGTTTCGGTTTGGTTTTGGTTATAACCAAACTAACCACAGTTGACGCAAATTTTGAATAACACATAAATTTTATAGCCATATATTTCAGTTTTATTTATTGTATGACCAAGCTATAGATATTTTGTAAGAGATAGAAGCAAAAAATCAATGAAATTTCGGAAAAGAGCAAAAAAATTACTAGTCCTCGGAGTTGAACTCGTGACCACTAATCAGAAGCATGTGTTTGCACGTTCTACCAATAGGCCAGGTGAACTTTAGTGAATTCTATACACCGTACACTTTATATAACAGTGTTGGGTAAAGTTGGATAGGACTTCGGACGTCAATTTTTTTGATGAATTGGACATTTCGGTTTTTTGGTTAACCATATGGTTTTTCGGTTTAAAACCGAATTAACCATATCTCATATGGTTAGCACTTTTGCTAACCGTAACCTAACCACTAATCGTAAAAACCACAAGTTTGGTTACGGTTTGGTTTTTTTCGGTTCGGTTTTCGGTTTCGGTTCGGTTATGTGCAGCCCTAGATTTGAGAGTGAAGGATTTGAGCACTTGTGCTCTTGCCATTGCATTAGTTGCATCGGGTTGTGCTCTCCACGAAGATTCGTGGGATTGAAGTTCGAGAAGCTTGTTACTCTTGGGTGCATTGTGTTCCCAAGAGCTTGTGCCTCTTGGGTGCATTGTGTACCCTAGACGGTTGGTGGTGTCGCGAAGACTTCGAGTTGTGAAGCTTCGGGCAAGATTTGGGAGCCCCCGATTGAGTTGTGGGTGTGTGCCCCAAGATCGTTGTAAAGGCTCCGGATTCCGCCTTGAAGGATTCCGATAGTGGAAGGTGAACCTAACCCTTGGGGTGAGGTTCATCGGAGAATAGGGTGAGGCCTTTTGTGGCGTCTTGAGTAGGCCTTTTGTGGCGAGCTCACACCCCTCCAACGAGACGTTCTCCCTTAACAAGGAGGAACTCGGGAATACATCCTCGTCTCCGTGTGCCTCGGTTATTTTTATACCTGAGGTCTTCACTTATGCAATTTACATTGTGATAGCCTTCATGCTTGAAGTTTTATATCTTGCTATCACCTTGTTGGTGTACATAGGTGAGCCTAGTTTATTTAGGTTGTTGGCTTGTTAATTTAAACACCTAGTTTTATTTCGCAATTGTCAAGCCTTAAACCGGAAAAGTTTTAATCGCCTATTCACCCCCCTCTAGGCGACATCATTTGTCCTTTCAACGGGCTCGTTGTCGTCGTCGTGGTGCTCGGGCTCCTTCTCCTGCGGCACGTCCACGCCACTACCCCCAAGCCGGAGGTGAAGGAGGAGCTGAGTACTCCCGCTAGTCGCAGCGATAGCAGCCTCGTCATCCGTAACGACGCGGGCCAACAGCAGCAGCCGCCACTCCCTTCCTCCACCGAAGAATGTGAAGGCCGAGCCGTTGAAGCTCAAGTCACCCATCGCGGTGCAGGAGGCGCTGCTCGACCCTGCCGCCGACCCTAAGAGTTGCCCTGGTTTGGCCGCTGTCCTGCAGGAGTCGATGAACGACGTCCCGTGCTAGACGACTAGAAGGCCCTGCGAGTAGTCGCTGTAGGACCATAGGCAGATCACCAGCGTGTCGTACTACAACCTACCCATCGACGATGGCTAGGCGGGGCCCAGCGGCGTTGTCAAGGACGAGGAGGACGATGATGGCGACTCGGCGGTCAAGTACGAGCTGCTGGACTTAACCGTCTTCGACCGCTACCGCCGCATTTAGATTATGTTTAGGTTTTAGTTCATTGAATTTCATTCAAATATGTAAAATTTTCTAAATTTTTCAATGAAAATTGAATTTAGTGTAAATCAAATTTCTATTAGCGCCGCGAGTGGGGAACAACACCCTCAATAGGTTCCAGCACGTCCGGACATCGCCAATAGCATCCGCCCGGACGCCCATCCAGACGGTCTATTAGCGCCGTGAGTGGAGATGCTCTAAGAAATTTTCGTTTGACTAGAATGAACTTAGCTGAAATATTAGTTTATCATTTTCTTTTTCGCCATGTCAGGTACGCAAGTAGTATTAGATACCACAAAACCATGACTTGAGAAGCAACTGATCCTAGAAGCAGTCTCCACTCTCCACTAAAGGTTGTCCACCTTACTACAAATTATTAAATTCTTATGATATTCGCTAGGAGTGGTGAGCAGCTTAATATTGTTCGTGCATTATCATTTATTTCAATGTCACCTTGCTCTACTGCATCTGAAAATTAAAATAGCCCTTTGTCATTCTGCTCTACACTCCTTCATTAGGTTTCTCTGGTATCTTTGTCAAACGTACTACAAATTGTTAGTTCTATCAAAGGGTGAAAATAGATGTTATGTCAATATGATGAACTCTTTGTCAAGCTTGCTTCATTGCAATGCCTTGAAGACATGGTTCTGAATATTCTCTGTAGCGGCTGCACTGTAGGCCGATTGCACCTTTGCACTTCTGGCTACCTGTAGAATTGTAGATACAGAGGATCAACATCCAATATTGCTCTCATATCGGGTCAATTATTTGGTCTCATCTTTCTTCTGAAGCTTGTTTGAAGGTGCTCTGCGACGTTACTTTGTGGGATGCTGCGATGGATCATGGATATTTATTGGGTTACCCCAATTTGGGTATCTCTGCTTGAACGCTCGAGTTGTTATATCATTATACCTAAATGCTTCATAGCGCAGCTGCGCTATTTGGAGAGAACGAGCGCCCACTCGCGCGACCGTCAGATCGAAGGCAGGGTAGATTAACGAGCTGAGCACGCGACAAACAACAAAGCACCTCGTCCAAGTTCATCTGTTATGGCAGTCCCGGCCGCCGCGCTAGTCCACCACCACCTCGTTCATGTCTCCTTGGTTCCCGGAAGCCCGTCATCCCACGCGACCTCCGGCGATGCCCCACAAGTTCCGCTGCCGCTGCGCCGCCCAGGTTCCCTAGAGCCGCCGCCCCGTCGTTCCCCCCGGCGCGGATGCCGTCCGGTGCGAATCCCCTGCGTACCATCCCTCCGGCGGCACGCACCAGGCAGAGCTGACTTCGGGTGCGCCATGAGAGAAGAAGAGAGGATGAGGTGGGTGAGATATCGGACTATCGGTAGAGGGTAGCGAGCCAGTTCTCTCCGCGTCCTTATCTGGGAGAGGCGAGCACGGCCGCGGATGGAATCGGTAGAGGAAGACGATTCTTTTTTTTAGGCAAACCACGCTAGGCTAGCTGCCTGGGATGACGTCCATGCTTGCTAATGGGTCTGGTTTGGGCCAGAAGTTAGAATGAGAGAGAGAGAGAAAAATAGTGGGCTGTTTTGGAATCGGCTCATCATGTTTTTAATGAGTTGTTTATTTTCGTTAGATAGTTGCATAAAAGTACATAGTAGTTGCTCAAATTTTGCAAAACAAATTCCTGAAAATCGTATGATTGTTGCTCAATTATGTTATTTAATAATATTGGCTCAATTATATTAGTTTTTGCCGCGGTAGTAGACAATAGTTGCTCACGATGGCATACATGAAGTGCTTGTAGCCGTAGCACAATCCAACAAAGATTTGATTTTCTTTTTGGGGTTGAATTGGAGGTCCTCTGTGTAAAATGGTCGATCATGATTGTAATATGTAGCTCACCAAAATTGTCTACTACTGCAGTGAGCTTGTCTACCATTGTTTTATAGAGTTGCCTACCATTTGTTGCGAAGTTGCCTCCGATATTGTGCATTTGCCTACCGCTATTGTATAGTTGGCTACCGATGTTGATAAGTTGCCTACCCTTTATCTACCGTTGTTTTATAGTTATGGACTGTTATTGTATGGTTGCCCACCAAAGTTGCCTTTAATTGTCGTGGTGTAGCTTACCGCTACTGTAAAGTTGTTTCAACACATACCAAAGTTGCTTACCGCCGTTGTGAAATTACCTCAACACACGGCCGAGTTGCTTACTGCGGTTGTGAAGTTGCCTCAACACACGACATAGTTGCTTACCACTATTGTGAAGTTGCATCAATGTTGAGTAAAACTGATTACCGTTGTTGTGAAGTTGCCTGAACACACGACCAAATTGCTTACCGCTGTTGTGAAGTTGCATCAACGTACACTAAAATTGCTTACCGTTGTTGTGAAGTTTCCTCAACGCACACCAAAGTTGCTTACTGCTGTTATGAAGTTGTCTCAATGCACACCAAAGTTGCTTCGCATCGTATCAAAGTTGCTTATTTTTTGAGTTGCTTACTGCTATTGCGCACCAAAGTTTCTTACCGTTGTTTGTAAAGTTGCCTCAACACACACCGAATTTGCTTCACGTCGTAGTAAAGTTGATTTTAGTTGTTGTTGAGTTGCTTACTACTGTTGTGAAGTTGCCTTATCACATAAAGTTGTTTGAACGCACACCAAACTTGTTTTAGTTATTATGAAGTTGCTTACTATTGTTGTGGACTTACTTACTACTTGGGAACTTGTTTATCGCTGTTTTTTATGAAGTTGCCTGGAGTTGTTCTTTTTTTTTGTAAATTTGTCTACTGCTCTTGATAAGTTGCCTACTTTTTGTTGTGAAGTTGCATATTGTTTGTCAACAAAATTGTGTAAACGTTATTGTCAAGTTGGCTACCGCTCTTGATAAGTTGCCTACCCATTTAATGTAAAGTTGTGTATCTATCAAAGTCGACTACCCCTACGCTGAAGTTGCCTACCGCTGTTATGAAGTTCCTAACGCTATTATTAAAGTTTTCTATTCGTTTTTTTAAGTTGGCTACCACTATTTTGAAGTTGCCTAATGCCGAAGTGAAGTTGCCTACTCTTTTTTTTTTTGCGTACCAATGTTACGAACACGGCTATAAAAGTAGTTATAAAAGTTGTCTCGCCTCGTATGTACTGATGTACCGATGTTGTGAAGTAGTGCCATCGCACACCGAAGTTTCTAACTGTTGTTGTCAAGTTGCCTTATCGCACACGAAAGATACTTACCGTTGTTGTAATGGTGCGTCATTGCATACTAAAATTGCTTACCGTTGTTGTAAAGTTGTCTCATCGCACACCAAAATTGCTTACTGTTGTTGTGTTATTTTTTTGTGAATTCTTAATTACCTACCGATATTGTGAAGTTGCTTCTGTGAACTTTTTATTTTTATGAATGATTGCCTACTGATGTTGTGAAGTTGTTGTATTACTTTTATCTATTGTGAAGTTGTCTACTATTGTTATAACATAGAATAAACGATATTGTGTGAAGTTGATACCCACTTCTATGAAGTGTCCTACAATACCGAAAATATCGTCTAGTACAATAAAGTTGATTTTGTCGCACGCTACCTTTTCAAAAAGCCACTAGCTCATAACTAGCCACTGTTTACGCACAAAGTTAAAGTTGTTTGGTATCCTACCAAATTAGCTTTGTCGTGCACAAAAATTGCTTAAAAAAGTTTCGTCGAAACGTATACAAGTGGATCTAAGACCTGAAAGTGCATGGTTGCCCCCATGCATGGTTTTGGTAATTAATGACAATCTCTATGGACTAATATTTGCATTGAGCTATATTTGTAGGTGTCCATTAGCTTGCTTGTCTCCATTTGTTGGAGTCAAGGTCTTGCTTGTTCTCCATGTGTTGGAGTCAAGGTTTAGGGAAGAAGATCATTTGTTGATCAAGGCCAAGGTGTTCGTCATCGAGAGAAAGGCCAAGTGAAGATATGCCGAAGGAGTGCTTTCCCCATCTTGGTGTATGGGGGAGCGTCTTCACCAAGCAAGGCGCAATCAAGAAGTTGGTTCGCCTTGAGGAGACCTCAAGTGGATTAATGCACAAGGCAAAGGTATGATCTTGATAGGGTTTTATTTTACCGGTCTCATTATGTTTAGTGAGAGACCAGGTTATAGGATAGATAGCCGTACTATCAAGAGGGGCTCTCGACCGAGTATCATGATCGTATCGTTCGTGGAGAGCTCAAACCTTTGCATCCATGCAATCATCTTTATTGGTTCTTATTTGGCTTTTATCCATGTGAGAATTTAGAGCTTGTGTTCATCACCATACCAAGCTCTAGTTCATCAAAAACGGATCTCATGAATATCTTCTTGCGTTTTTGGTATTGGAGGTTTTACCGGTTTGTTTCTTCTATGAGAGGTCAAACTCTCTCCTTATGTTTTCCTCCTCACATGATAGACTATGATGTGTATATGCATGATCTTGTAGGGCTTGTGATTATCTTCGAAACAAGCCCAAGATCATAGAAAACGGAGTCTTGATGAAAAGCTTGTGCATTTTCGGTTTTGGAGATTTTGCCGGTTCATCCGTTTGGAAGGTTTCACCTTTCTAACCCTTTGCACAATCTCCCTTGCTTGTTTCAATATTTTGACTTTTTGTAGTGTAAGCTCTTGTCGTCCTCTTTCCAACAAAATTGGATTCACTCGATTCGGAGCTTCCACGCAAAAGTTATTCAGTTTCAGGGTTCTGCTGTTTTTCAGTTACCGGAAGTACCGGCCAATCGGGCGGTACTACCGCTCGGAACTTCCGGAGCCCAGTACCGCTTACGAAAGTTGGGTACTGGACTCAAACGGATGTACCACCGGAAGTAGCACCGGAACTACCGCTAAACCGGAAGTACCGGTGCTCCCAGCGGTACTACCGCCCGGAACTTCCGGAGTCACTTCCGGAGCCCAGTGCCGCTTGCGAAAGTTGGGTACTGGACTCTTAACGGAAGTAGCACCGGAAGTGGTACCGGTACTACCGCTAAACCGGAAGTACCGGTCCTTTTTCCGGTACTACCGACCTCGCGGGCTTTCCCTTCTAACCGTTGGTTGGCTAGTTTTGGTTGGGCCGGAAGTACCGCCTTTTGGGCCGGTACTTCCGCTCCTGTGGGAATCTGAGCCCAACGGCCAGATTTCCCAGGGCACCTATTTAAGTGTCCCTTCTTCCCCAACGGTTCTTGGTTTTTAGGTGAACCTTTTGCTCTCTCTCTCCTCCATTGTTGCACATCTTTGAGAGCTTGATTCCTCCACTTCCCTCCAATGATTCTTGCCCATCTTTAGGAAAACAAGAGAGGAGATCTAGATCTACCATTCCACCAATCAAATTCTCCTCTAAGTGAGGGGAACCTTGTGGATCTAGATTTGGGGTTGCTTTGTGTTCATCCCCTTTGTTCTTCCTCTCTTATTTCCCCCAAAGCATTTGTTGCTTGGTTGGAATTTGAGAGTGAAGGACTTGACTGCTTCGTGTGTTCTTGCCTCTTGCATTAGTTGCATCGGGTTGCTCTCTCCACGGTGATACGTGAAGTTGAAGGTTGAAGAGCTTGTTACTCTTGGGTGCATTGTGTTCCCAAGAGCTTGTTGCCTCTTGGGTGCATTGTGTACCCTAGACGGTTGGAGGTGCCGCGAAGACTTCGAGTTGTGAAGCTTCAGCATGAGTTTGGGAGCCCCCAATTGAGTTGTGGGTGTGTGCCCCAAGAGAAGTTGTAAAGGGCTCCGGAATCCGCCCCGAAGGATTCCGATAGTCGAAGGTGAACCAATCCCTTGGGTGAGATTCATCGGAGAATAGGGTGAGGTCTTTGTGGCATCTTGAGTAGGCCTCTTGTGGCGAGCTCACACCCCTCCAACGAGACGTACTCCCTTAACAAGGAGGAACTCGGGAATACATCCTCGTCTCCGCGTGCCTCGGTTATTTCTATACCCGAGCTTTACTTATGCAATTTACATTGTGATAGCCTTCGTGCTTGAAGTTCATATCTTGCTATCTCCTTGTTGCTTGAATTGCTTAGCATAAGTTGTTGGTGCACATAGGTAACCCTAGCATATTAGGTTGTTAGCTTGTTAATTTAAACACATAGTTTTATTCCGCAATTATCAAGCCCCTAATTAAAAAAGTGTTAATCGCCTATTCACCCCCCCCCCCCTCTAGGCGACATCTCGGGCATAGTTTGTTCTTTCAATTGGTATCAGAGCCTCGTCTCTCTTGTTTGGCTTTACCGCCTAGAGAGTAAAGATGTCGTCTAGGGATTTAGTGCACAATTCCTTGTTTAGATTTAATGGCACAAATTTTAATGTTTGGAAAACTCATATGCTTAATCATTTACGGGTCTTGGACCCCAATATTGAGCGTATCTTAGATATAGGTTTTTCTCCTCCAAAGGACTACGCAAGTACGACTTTAGAGGATGAGAAAAACTTATATCTAGATGCTCTAGCATCTAACGAGTTTTGGAAATTTGTGAGTGTTGTAGTTTTCGAGTCAATCATGCCTCCCCGTGACGTTCATGATTTGTGGACCAAGCTTCAAGAAAAATACGGCAAGTCCATGACTATTGAGGATGATTGTTCTCCCTCCACCTCCGGCCGTGACGAGTCCTCGTCTTCATCTACTTCACCAAAATGTGGTAAGCCACAAACCAATGTGATGGTGAGTAGTGATAGGTTTTGCAACATTGATAGTGAGCTCATTATTGATGATCATTTATCTCTATCTTGTTGCAATGCTTCTTCTTTGGACCTAAACACACATAGCACTACAAATATCATATATGCTAGTGTTGATAGTCCTTGCATATCATCCAAAAATTGCTTAGATAAATCTAATGATGATATGCTTGCTTTATCTTGTTGCCATGATGAAAATGCTTGTGTTCCCTCTAACTCTTGCATTAATAATAATGTAGAGGAAACCCAATTTGCTATGCAACAAGATTTGAACTTGAGTAGTTCAAAAATCAATTATTCTTCATCTTTCACCTCTCATTGTCTCATGGCTAAATCTTCTTCTAGTAATGACAATGATGATAATGATGATAATGATAATAATGATGATGATATGGAAAAAATTAATGCCCTTCTTCAAAATAAAGGCCTAATGATTCTCAAAGCCATTCCTACTAATGAAAGTGCTCAAGCTAACCTCTTTAAAATCATGAGCACTCTTATTGAGCGTGGGGAAACTATTGAGGCCTTGGAAGCAAGCCTTGAAGAAAAGGGTAAGATCGAAAGAGATGATGCTATGGAGAAAGCATCGTTAGAAGATGCTCTTGAGGAAGAGCAAGAGACTCGTGCTTCTCTAGAGGAGAAACTAGAATCTATAGAGGAGTCTCACAATGAAATAATTGCTAAAATCATTAAAGAACGTGACCATGCCATTGCTAAATATAAGGTCACGAAAAATGAAAATGCTAAATTAAATGATGAGCTTGCTAAGATGTCTTCTTCCATCCCTAATGTCAATGATGCTTGTGCTACTAACTCAATTTCTTGTGAAGCATCCACTTTGAAGGAGAATGTTGAGCTAAGGGCTCAACTTGAGTTGCTAACTAGCAAGTATAGGAAGTTGGAAGAAAATCATAAAAAGCTATCTAGCTCCAATGATGATCTTCTAGCATCCTATGCTTGTCTTAAGTTAGCTCATGAGGCCATCACTACAAAGGTAACATCAAGTGAGCCTCATGTGGATATTAGCACAACTTTAATTAAAAATGCTATATTGCCATGTGCTAGTCCTAGTAGTTCATCCACTAAAAATGTTGGTACATCATGTGATGAATTACTTGCTTTGCCTTGTTGCTCTAACAATGATGCATCTACCTCCTCTAGTACTTGTGTTGTCACTAACCATGTAGAGAAAAGAGGAGAGCTCAAGGCCCAAGCCAATTCTATGAAGAAAGGCTTGGAAAAGCGTCATGAAGGGAAGCGTGCACTTGACAACATGTTGAGTGTGCAACAATCCCCCAATGACAAGAGTGGACTTGGATTCAACTCCAACAACAAGATCAAGTCCACACGGTTGAGAAGAAGAAGAAGAAGGGCCAAGTTCAAGTCAAGAATCCGGCCAAGATCACTTGCTTCAAGTGCAAGGTTGAAGGGCACCATGTCCGGGATTGCCCTATGAAGAAGAAGAAGCTTAGTGAGAAGCAACTAGGGAAGCGGCCTCTTGTTCAACCTCGTGCTCAACCACGAGTTGAACAAAGGCCACCTCCTAAGAAGACTCAAGTTATTGCTCCTCAAGTTGAGGAGCCTATTAAGAAGAAGAAGAAGAGTCAGTGTTGCTACCTTTGCCGTGGCAAGGGTCACTTTGCTTCTTCATGCACCGTTGGTAACCTAACCTCTCCTATCATACTTGATGATGTATATTCTCTTAGGAAGGATAGAGTTGGCAATGTGGTTGCCAACTATGTGGGAGCTCAAAGTGGTGTCAAGAAACGCACCATTTGGGTTCTCAAACCTATTGTGACTAACCTCTTAGGACCCAACTCGGTTGGGGACCAACAAGCTCAAACTTGATCAATAGGTGTTTGTGGAGGACATTGGTGACTTGCTTTCTTTTGGAGAATTAAGGGATCTTCATGGTTTATCTCATCAAGCCAAGTCAATTGGATCATCACATATATATCTCTTAACCAATGCTTCCTCCTTGCGGTAACTTGTATTTAGCTCATATATTCATTGAAAGTTGCTTGCTCCCTTGCACGTGTTAGTCTTGTTCCTAATTTGTGCTTGTATGTGATATGCCTCTTTCCTACTAGTCTTGTTACTCAAGGTTGTGTATGTTAGTTGTGTATCATGTGTGTGTAATTTTTGTGGTGAGCTTTTTGGATCATGTGTTGATTTTAATTGGCTCTTTGAGATATTAATGGACTATCCCATTTTCGGGGAGTGATGTGCTTTGTGCACCTCACAAACCTAAAATGTATGTACATGAAGCACACCACCTAGTATTGATATTTCATATTATCTAGTTACTATGTGGTATGTCATATTCATGAGAAATTCAAATTCTACATATCCATTGATTTCTCTAGTTGGTTTTTATTTGCCTCTTGTTTAAAAATAAAATGAATTAACACATTATGGGGGAGTAATAAGCTATGTGCATATTACAATCCCATAAAAATGTGAACATTTGAGGTTTGCCACTTAGATTTGATATTGTGAGTTATCTTATTTCTATGTGGCATGTGTACTCAAACAAGTTCCAATTTTCCTTTGTGGTTATCCTTTGGTTCTTGTTTGTGTGAGGTTGCTTGGTGTGGTTTTTCTCTAATATGCATTTCCATATATTATGTGAGAAACCATTTGTTTCCTTCTATTCTAACCATGGCTTTGCCGGTTGATTCGAATAATTTAAACTACCAACAAACCTTTAAAAAAATTGGTGTTTTTAATTCCTATCTTTTGCCATTTGCTAGTGTGTGGTGAAGTTGGTCTTGTACATCATTCCTTTATACCACCGAGAAATATCTCTATATACTCCTTGTCCATGACAAGTGATACTAGTAATTGTGGTGGATTTTGTAGACCATCTTCACATTGGCTCTTGCTTTAATTTGCTCTATCTATTGCCTTCCTTGCCTTTTGAATGGATCCTATTCTTCAATTGGTAGTGTTTAGTGTTGTAAATAAAATATGGAGAGTAATGATCCCTTGTGCATGCATTTTGTATTCAAATGCAAATCTCAAAGATAATGCATGAATATTGGGGGAGCATTCCTTTTATTTAGAACACTAACCTATCTATCAATTCTTGATCCTTTCAATTGGCATTTGACTCTTTATCTTGTGTTGGTACCTTCAATTGGCATTAATTGGAATTTTATATCTCCTCCATAGATATTTGTTCCAATTAATATTTATTGTGGGAGTCTTGATACCTTTTGCCTTATTTTGCTTTACTTGATTTCGGTCAAGTAACACCCTCTTCTTGGTATTTTTTCTCCTAGTTGGTATTTTTGTTTTAATTGGTATCTTATTTTCAATTGGTGTCCTATCAATCATTTGTTGTGTTGATTCGATTCCTTTTGATATCACACTTCATTTGTTGATGTGTTTTAGGATCAATCATTTGTTGATTTGATTTTTCCTCAATCATGTGTTGATTTGGATTTTGATATAATTTGGACAACCTTTTTGTATCACACCTTGGTGTGCTCTCTTCTTGGTTTACTTGGTGTTTTTGTCCAAATTGTATGTCGTTCGGTTCTTGTAAGTCTATGCATGCATATTTACTAGTATATATATTTTATGGCATGCTAGTCTTTCTAGTTCCAATATATAGGGGATACTCCGCCGAATCCTAAATCGGCTAAGATGTGCATGAAATTCAATTTCATATCTATATGCACATATTTATGTGGAGTGTTTCCTATATGTTGTAGTTTATCTAACTACTATGGGACCCAATGAGTTTGGGAACCATTTTGTACTCTAATTGTGTTTTAGGTACAATGGAGATGCATTGGATGCTTGCCTCATTCATAAGGAAGGTGTTCTCACTGTGTGATTGTCGGAGTCAAGCTTTGATGACAAAACCAACTCTCATCATCTTCAATGCATCTCGGTAACAAGTGTCTATCCCATGCATACCCTTCTAGTATTCAACCTTGTGTAGGTTGCCTCTTGGCATGAAAGCTCGTATATGCAATTGTTGTGGTTTTGGCTTTTTCCTTCACTTAATATATCTTTGTGATATGTGTGTTGAATTTGCAAAAACCTTCCTTCAATTGATATTATTTCCTTGTGATACTTGTTGCCTATTTCAAAGCATCTCCACTATCTCTGGTTCCCTTAGTGATATGTGTGATGCATTTGATATATTTGAATTTCATTTAAGCAACAATCTCATGAGATAAATTTGAGCTATGTGCTATGCTTTTAAGCAACAATCTCATGTGTATATTTATGACTTCCTTTTGGATACCTCGTTATCTTTTTCCCGGACCATTTCGTATGTATATGTTTCTTTGCGGATGTATATCATCAATGGTTAGTCCAATTAGAAATCTATACATATGAGAGAGGTCTCCTTTTAGTTGGTATCTTAATTCTTTTGAGCCACCTTGTTTTTCATCTATAATTCTTTGGTGGTTCCAAATTTGTCTCATGAGTGCTTGTCTTATTGTTTATTGGTATCTTTGCACACTCATGTATTTCTTGAAGATCTTTGACTTCATGCCTACCATGGTGAGCATGTTGATTTTTATTGGCTAAATGTTCTCACTAGCTTTTGGCATTTTCAATTGGTTTTAGTTTCCAATTGGTATCCCTAAGCTTGAGAATATATTTCTTTAAAAGATTCTTTTATCTCGGTTGGGCCTATCTTATGATTTTTTTAAAAAAAATTGGTATCTTCTTATGGCTCAACCACATCTTTGGTGCAAGTGCTATGATTTGCCATTGCATTATGCACTATTGCACTTGTTGCATGTTCTAGATGATTTTGGGGGAGTGAGGATACCATATTTGTGCACTCTTCATTTTGTGCATAAACATTGGGGAGCTTCTCCATTTTTATTTGGAACTCTTGCTATGGATCTTCTCGTTTGCTTTGCTCCTTTGTGGAGATGTTTAAAATGATTTCATCTTTTTGCAATCTTTGGATCCTCAATATAGTTTGATTTCCTCTAATTATTCGTCAATGAATAAGGGCATTTGATTTCACTCATATCTTGAGAAATGCACACCTTTATGGAGGAACTCATATTATATTGGCTCTCTAAATTTTTCTTCCCATTTCGGCAATCGATGCCAATGGGGGAGAAGTTTAGAGGGTTTAAGGGAATTTGGATTTCATGCTTTTGTTGCATTTGCCTTTAATGCGCTTTGCATTCTTGCTTGTCTGTCATGCAAGGATGCTTTATTCATTATATAAACCCTCTTAAACGGGATTGTCATCAATTACCAAAATGGGGGAGATTGAAAGTGCATGGTTGCCCCCATGCATGGTTTTGGTAATTAATGACAATCTCTATGGACTAATATTTGCATTGAGCTATATTTGTAGGTGTCCATTAGCTTGCTTGTCTCCATTTGTTGGAGTCAAGGTCTTGCTTGTTCTCCATGTGTTGGAGTCAAGGTTTAGGGAAGAAGATCATTTGTTGATCAAGGCCAAGGTGTTCGTCATCGAGAGAAAGGCCAAGTGAAGATATGCCGAAGGAGTGCTTTCCCCATCTTGGTGTATGGGGGAGCGTCTTCACCAAGCAAGGCGCAATCAAGAAGTTGGTTCGCCTTGAGGAGACCTCAAGTGGATTAATGCGCAAGGCAAAGGTATGATCTTGATAGGGTTTTATTTTACCGGTCTCATTATGTTTAGTGAGAGACCAGGTTATAGGATAGATAGCCGTACTATCAAGAGGGGCTCTCGACCGAGTATCATGATCGTATCGTTCGTGGAGAGCTCAAACCTTTGCATCCATGCAATCATCTTTATTGGTTCTTATTTGGCTTTTATCCATGTGAGAATTTAGAGCTTGTGTTCATCACCATACCAAGCTCTAGTTCATCAAAAACGGATCTCATGAATATCTTCTTGCGTTTTTGGTATTGGAGGTTTTACCGGTTTGTTTCTTCTATGAGAGGTCAAACTCTCTCCTTATGTTTTCCTCCTCACATGATAGACTATGATGTGTATATGCATGATCTTGTAGGGCTTGTGATTATCTTCGAAACAAGCCCAAGATCATAGAAAACGGAGTCTTGATGAAAAGCTTGTGCATTTTCGGTTTTGGAGATTTTGCCGGTTCATCCGTTTGGAAGGTTTCACCTTTCTAACCCTTTGCACAATCTCCCTTGCTTGTTTCAATATTTTGACTTTTTGTAGTGTAAGCTCTTGTCGTCCTCTTTCCAACAAAATTGGATTCACTCGATTCGGAGCTTCCACGCAAAAGTTATTCAGTTTCAGGGTTCTGCTGTTTTTCAGTTACCGGAAGTACCGGCCAATCGGGCGGTACTACCGCTCGGAACTTCCGGAGCCCAGTACCGCTTACGAAAGTTGGGTACTGGACTCAAACGGATGTACCACCGGAAGTAGCACCGGAACTACCGCTAAACCGGAAGTACCGGTGCTCCCAGCGGTACTACCGCCCGGAACTTCCGGAGTCACTTCCGGAGCCCAGTGCCGCTTGCGAAAGTTGGGTACTGGACTCTTACGGAAGTAGCACCGGAAGTGGTACCGGTACTACCGCTAAACCGGAAGTACCGGTCCTTTTTCCGGTACTACCGACCTCGCGGGCTTTCCCTTCTAACCGTTGGCTGGCTAGTTTTGGTTGGGCCGGAAGTACCGCCCCTTGGGCCGGTACTTCCGCTCCTGTGGGAATCTGAGCCCAACGGCCAGATTTCCCAGGGCACCTATTTAAGTGTCCCTTCTTCCCCAACGGTTCTTGGTTTTTAGGTGAACCTTTTGCTCTCTCTCTCCTCCATTGTTGCACATCTTTGAGAGCTTGATTCCTCCACTTCCCTCCAATGATTCTTGCCCATCTTTAGGGAAACAAGAGAGGAGATCTAGATCTACCATTCCACCAATCAAATTCTCCTCTAAGTGAGGGGAACCTTGTGGATCTAGATTTGGGGTTGCTTTGTGTTCATCCCCTTTGTTCTTCCTCTCTTATTCCCCCCAAAGAATTTGTTGCTTGGTTGGAATTTGAGAGTGAAGGACTTGACCGCTTCGTGTGTTCTTGCCTCTTGCATTAGTTGCATCGGGTTGCTCTCTCCACGGTGATACGTGAAGTTGAAGGTTGAAGAGCTTGTTACTCTTGGGTGCATTGTGTTCCCAAGAGCTTGTTGCCTCTTGGGTGCATTGTGTACCCTAGACGGTTGGAGGTGCCGCGAAGACTTCGAGTTGTGAAGCTTCGGCACGTGTTTGGGAGCCCCCAATTGAGTTGTGGGTGTGTGCCCCAGGAGAAGTTGTAAAGGGCTCCGGAATCCGCCCCGAAGGATTCCGATAGTGGAAGGTGAACCAATCCCTTGGGTGAGGTTCATCGGAGAATAGGGTGAGGCCTTTGTGGCATCTTGAGTAGGCCTCTTGTGGCGAGCTCACACCCCTCCAACGAGACGTACTCCCTTAACAAGGAGAAACTCGGGAATACATACTCGTCTCCGCGTGCCTCGGTTATTTCTATACCCGAGCTTTACTTATGCAATTTACATTGTGATAGCCTTCGTGCTTGAAGTTCATATCTTGCTATCTCCTTGTTGCTTGAATTGCTTAGCATAAGTTGTTGGTGCACATAGGTAACCCTAGCATATTAGGTTGTTAGCTTGTTAATTTAAACACATAGTTTTATTCCGCAATTATCAAGCCCCTAATTAGAAAAAAGTGTTAATCGCCTATTCACCCCCCCTCTAGGCGACATCTCGGGCATATCTTGTTCTTTCAAGACCTCCTTGTGAGGATTTCAAAAATTAAAACGAGCATAATTCCGACACTGTTTAGTTGTTGCCTTTTGAATTTATCAAAAATATAATTTATTTTAGTGACGTTCACATGATGTGCAACAAACATGCTCTCGTGCCCATATTTGCTAAACACTAAACATTACTGTATTACTAGTCCACCGTAATACAGTAGTTAAATTATCTACTAGTCAAACTATTTCCATGTACTACACCTTGCCATGTGCGGGTCACGCATAGCCTCGTAGCTGACACCACCGACCGACGACCAGCAGCCTCACGGCAGTATAGCCGACCGTTGGTTATAAGGTAGTATCATGTCATGTATAGCCAAACTAATAGCCAATACATATAATAGTTAGTTATAGAAAAGTACTACTTTAAGAATGCACGACCCACTTTACACTCTTATAATCTGCCTAAGAGCACGTGCTGCAGCTGGCTCTTGCATGAGAGCCCGCTTCCCTTCTCTCTACTCTTCTCTTTCATCCAACTAAGTAAGAATATATTATTCAAATCCTTATAGCCCGCTTATATGACCTTATTAGACTTGCTCTTATGGAGCCAGGAAATTAGCGAAGTGAGCCTACTTACGGGGAAACGGAGACAACGCGTTGACCTTTCCTTTTTCTGGCTGAGCGCTCGCCTCGTCCGTAGGGCGCACGCGCGCTTGCTAGACATGCCCATCATTATATGACACTACTTTTGATAGCGCATGTAAATTTTCAGGATTATACTTCAGTTTTCTACAAGAGCTGCACCTTCACATACGTGAGAAACCATGACGCCACAAATATAGTCATATAGATACATGCATCTCTAAGGAAATCACCTCAGCTTAACATGGTAGAAGATTAGATTCGTGTTCACACCAAAAGGAAAATCATACAATGGAACGCGACGAGTGAAAGATAAACCGACACCGGTAATACAGCAGAGGCTAGATGGAGAAGCTATGTGAAATTATTGCAACCTAGTTTATTCCACTGATATCTCGAAGAGAGGGAGAGGGAGAGTGAGAGAGACGCGAGACGTCAATCACTACTGATGGAGCAAAACAGAAACCGTTGTGGTGCTCGTCTTCAAAGGTGGCCGCCGGCGCCCATCCAGTGGGGCCCCCATGGTCTGCCGCCGAAGGGAGTGTAGTAGTAGCCGGGTCCCGGAAGACGAGAGCTTGGAGCAGGCGGCTGGGGCGGCGGCATAGCGCCGTATCCACCGCCGAAATCGGGCAGGAGGACTACGGGCCTCCGCAGCTTGGTGGTGAGCAGCTCCCCTAGCGTCGCCGGGTCGGCCATGCCGACGATCGCAACGCGCCCCGTAAATAACGAGACAACGACCTCCACCACACCTGCAAATTAAGACATTATCAATGGCAGCACATAAGACCTGAATGCAGCAGATGATCACTCGCACGCGCGCAGTAATGCGTACCAGGGATTTTCATTATGTCCTTCTTGATCTTCTTCGCTTCGTGGGAGCTGTGCACGCCCATGTTGACGCCAAATACCACCGGCGCCATCGCTCCCTCCTCGATTGATCTTCTCTCAGCGGCGGCGGTGCTGGTGCAAGTCTCTCTCTCCAAGTACCTCTGTAGGGTTGATCTGATTGCATCGACGTACTGTACTATTTATATGCCGCCGGTAAGTCGGTCGGGCGTGGCGGCGTGAGCTGGAAGAATCGATCGTAATCCACTGATTGCCGCTGGCCCTCGCCGATCTCGTCATTCCTTAAATTCTGCACGCTTTCCTTGTTTCGATAGGGAGTCGGATCCGCACACAGCTGGATATTACGTGGCGCGAGGGAGATGAGAAAAGCGCGTAGAGCGGAGATCCTGGACAATCCACGACGATCGTTATTTTGTTCCGTCCCTGGAAACACGGGTCATGTGAGGAAGTTTATACGACGCCGCTATTAGAGCAGGTCGAGTATTTTTTTCTTTGTACGGTCTTAACGTTCCAGGGAAGACGAAGCATAAATCGTTACTACCTCCGCTGCATCTTAAGTGGGCTTTCTTACTTCGTTGTCTGGACATTTTCCCTTTGTTGCTTGGGCTTTTTTTGTGCATTAGTTAGCTAGGCCTTTAGCTGTACGAGAACATTGAGTTCTCCTAAAAAACATGAGAGCAAGGAAGAAAGGAATATTTGGTGGGGAAGCAAGAAACAAAGCAGGAAAACACATTGGGTTTCTTGGGAGATCATGTGTTCTCCGAAATATGCAGGAGGGCTAGGCTTCAGGGATATTGAACTTTTCAATCTAACCCTCCTAGCTCGACAAGTCTGGTGAACCCTGACTCACTTAGTGCGAGGATCCTTAAAGCAGTGTACTTTCCCACTCTGATCTTCTTGAGGCTCCGTGTGGTACTCACCCCTCAAAAATCTGGCGGGATTTGGTGGAAGGAAGAGATGCGATGATGCAAAGGTCTCATAAGGCGAATTGGTACTGGCGTGACCACGCATGCTCGAAATCAGAATTGGATCCCACGTGATCACATGCTTCGCCCTATCGCTTGCAAGAAAGACAATACACTGGTAAGGGTAAGCGATTTTATTATCGCCGAAACGGCGAGCTGGAACAAATCTGCACTTGAAGATGGTTTATCCTAATGGATATAGACCAGATTTGCAAGATTCCGCTGAGCACGCGTAGATACGCTGATCTCTGGGCTTGGCATTACGAACTCACCGGGGTGCTAACCGTGCGTTCGGTTTACCGGATGTTGATCACCACCAAACGTCGAAGGGAAGATTGGATCGACGGGCGATCGTCTGGCTCGAACCAACAGGTAGAAGAGCGGCAATGGACGAAACTTTGGAAGGTGCAGGTGCCTTCAAAGTTATGTATGTTCTTATGGCGACTAGCTCGCCACTCACTACCGACGGGTGACGTCCGACACCACAGGAACATGGCAGATTCTAGTACTTGTTCGGTGTGCGGAGCGGAGGATTCTTGGAGGCATTCCCGGGGTGTTATAAATCCGAGCCGCATAATCGATCTATGAGGATAAGCAATCACGACAACGACACGGAGATTTGATAACGCAGTTCAGCGATCAACGCCTACATTTGCAGGGCATGCTTAACGGGCGCTCCTCCCCATGTACTAATCAACATAGTACCGTCGACGACAAGCCCGCCTCGGTATACAAACACATCAGATCTCTACGCCACGCCGGTCCGGCCGCCCCTACCACGGGCACCGACCGTCCTCTAGTCTAAATCTTATGTCTAACCTAGCTCCCTTGTCATAGTATCTCTTGGCTACCCGCGGTGCCTTTATATACTAGGCCAGGTTACACGTGTTCGACTCAAATACCTAACCTTCTGCTAATTACAAGTCAAAACGTAGCCTACTCGTACACATATTCGGCACATATTCCAACAAACTCCACCTTGATGAATATGACTTCTGCCATCTTGAAGCCGTCATGCCTGAGCCTCCCTGTACCTGGACTTGAACCATTAATTAACCATGAGCTCCGATGCTACTTTCTTGACTTCGTATGACTCCACCTGCAACCATAGTCCCTTCCTTGTTTCACCATAGTCAAAGCTCCCACGAAAATTAAGTTCTTCCACACCCTTATTTTGTGCTCCCAATCCTCTGGAGTATTCGTCCAATGCCATCGCACATCAATCATGAAGTCACCATATCGACAACACCGTTGTATTGTCTCACCTTGGTAGCCTCGTCCTTGATTGATGTGGAAGTGAACAACTCACATATTAGGTGTCACATATAAGAGTTACCTGAACTCATCATTCTCGCTATTTTTTACTTCATCTCTGAAAACTTTGAAAGAATTTCGCTGTTGCTTTAAGTCATCTCCAGTCAAATTCACAGTTGTCTCATCCAGTTTCACAGATAATCCTTGTAATGTCCCGAGGTTTTTCCCCAAATTAGATTTTGTTTGCTTTTCTTTTTTGCATCATCATGATATTAGCATCATCGCATCGCATGTTTTTTACCACAAAAATTATTTTTTTATTAAATCCTATTTTATTTTGCTAAAATTGTCGCAAAAGTTTTATCGAGACGTTAGTCTCCGTTTTCAAAAAAATTATTTTGCCAAAATTGTTTTGCAAAAGAAATAAAAATGTTTTGAGAATTGCGAGAGAGTAGCCCAAACCGACCCAAGCCCACCTAACCTCCAAACCCTAGGGTTTTCCCTGGCTTTCCCCTGGCACTTTTCCTTTCCCACCCCCTGCATCTTGCAGCCACCCTCTTCTCTTTTTCTGGTTTCGCGAAAATGCCCTCCCACCTCCTTTTTCCTTTTCTTTTCCCCCTCCCTTTCTTTTCTTTCTTTTCTTCCTTTTTTCTTTCTCTCTCTTTTCCTTTTTTCTTCTCCCGCTACTCTCTTCTTTTCCTCTTCTTCTTCTTCCCCGCAGACCCCGACCTGCACCCGCACCTCAGCGTCGCCACCCCGATCCCCTCGCTCGCCTGCCCGAGCTCGCCGGCTGCCTCTTGCTCCCCGAGCCGCGCCTCTTCTCTCTCCCCGGCCGGCCCTTCCTCTCCCCTTCCTCACCGCCGCCTGTCCCCGCTCCGACAGGCCCGCCTCCTCCCGCCGCCGAGCCGCTCCATCTCCTCCCACGCCTCCTCCCTGCCCCTCTCTCCCTCTCTCGCGCCGTCCTCTTCCCTCGTCCCGCGCGAGCTCCACCTTCCCCGCCGTCGGCCGCCCCGGTCCCCTGCTCCTCCTCTGCCGCGCGTCGTCCGTGCCTCGGCTCCTGCGGGTGGAGCCGCCTCCCACTGTCGCCGTCCGTCGCGCGTCCCCATCGACCCGAGTCGCCGTTGTCGTCTCGCGCCCGCTCCGGCCCGGCCTCCCTCCTCCACGGCCAGCGAGCCACGCCGCGCGTCCCCTCCTGCCGGCTTCCCCTCCGCAGCACCGCCTCGCCCCTGCTCCTCGTCGCTTGGCCGCTCCTGGCCGCGCCGATGCCGAGCTCCTCCCCGTCCCTGCTTCCCGTCCTAGAGTCCGTGGTCCCTGCTGCGTCTGCCCGTCCCGTTCCCGTCTCCCGTGCGTGCCCGGCCTCCTCTGCCCGTGTGTGTCTCCTGCTCGTTGTTGTGCTGCCCGAGCGTGCACAGTGCGAGTCCTCTGTGTCTGAGCCCGTGTCTCTGTTTCCGGAGCCGCGTTTCCCGTCGTGAAGATGTTCCTTGATGTCTACGCTGCGGCCTCCCCGACGTCTCCATTTCCGTCTCCGTCTCCGTATCCCCGTTCAGCAGGTTCCCGACGGTTGTTCTCCGTGCCTCCGTACCCGTTGCCCAACTCCGTGAAGCTGGTTCCCCGACGTCTCCCATTTCCCCATCGTGTTCCCCGATGTTTCCCGACGTGAAGCCGTCCACGATGCAAGATCTCCATTCCCCTCCCGATGCCGTGAAGCCAAGTTCTCCGTTGCCGTGCCACCTCCGTGTCGTGAACCTCGAAGACGGAGCCGCCAAGATCTTCCCCGACAAACGAACGATGATACGACGAGTTCTACCACGACTCCGTGCTCTGCTTCTACGACGACTACTGGTGCACGATTCCCGATGCCGTGGAACTCCGTCGACCCCGAAGCCTAGAACGCCAAGGTCCACCAAGACGACGACCCGAGTACGACTACTTCCACGACATCGACTACCTCGACTCCGCACGGAACGACTACTTCGACTACGGCGACTACTTCGACCACTTCCTCTCCGAATCCGAAGATCCTCGACCCGATGTGTGACCCCAACCCTAAACGCCTATATACCCTATATGCGTATCTTATAAAATCATGCATCATTAATTAACATCGCACCTTTATCCATTTAGTCGAATTAAATCAATTTAATTATGGGATTTGTCCGGTGCATCTATATTGTGCACCGATCCCATTTAAAATGATTTGCCATGTGTTAGAGAATAAAATTGGACAACTTTTAATTTGTCATGCATCATGTCATCAACATGCCGCTTCTTTTGCCGTAGTAGTAAAATGCATCTTTTGCGCTTCCAGTTCGTTGCTTCTTCGGGAATATGACGTTGAGTTGATGTGAGTAACGACAAGTTCTGCTACCTCTACCGGATTGCAGGCAAGTGATACTCCCTTGCGATTTTTGCTTGTTTTCTGTCTTTTACTCGTCCTATCTTTTGTTCCTTGCTAGCCTTATGTTATGATGCTTGTGTCTCAATCCTATTTGCATGTTTACCTGGCAGCCATGATATAGCCACACCTCCACAACCTATTACATGTTCTTTGTTTACCTTGTTAGCCTTGCGAGTCCTAGTGCATGCTTAGGTGCTTTGCTTGAGTCCTGTTATCTCTTTATCTAGTCTTGTTGGTAATATGATAGCTAGACTCAACTAAAATGTTAATTTTTATTTTCTGTTATGATGGGAATAACTTAATAAAGATAAGACACCGGCGGAAGGCCAATCGTGGCGTTTTGTTCTGCTAGTGTCGTCTAGGACCCGAGTTCTTTTCCGCTAATCCAAGACTGAGCGCACTAACCACATATGGGAGTTCTATGGGTCTCCCCGCAATCTATTACCGGATCATCAAACTTGTCCAGGAGTCACAACTTAGTTCAGGTGTTTCCATTTGCGCGCGTACAATGACGATGATGATGATGAGAAGGTAAGATGATGATGGTTATGTGGTTACTTTACTTTACGGTAGGGTTGCGGCCTGCTCGTTTATCGCATGCTGAATAAGGGCAATCGTATGAGTGTTCCTTCCGAAGCAACGCATGCAACGGTTAGGCCCACCTCGAAGCTTCGGCTGGACTCTCAAGGTGGATCAGACCTAGCTAGGTGGCTCCCTGGACTTGTTTGTAGAGAAGGGAAGTATTGCGTCGAACGCTCCACCGGTACACCTCTAAGCGAGTGTTTCGATGCGTGTGGGTTCATTGGTGCATCCCTGCAGGGTGAAATCTTTTCGAAAAGCCGTGTCCGCGATTATGGACGACTTGGTGAAATACGCTGGCTAAAGAGATCATAGACAATTTACACCTATTAATTATAATTTGATTAGTAAGATAGATTACTTGAATAATAATCCATAAAACTTGTCCACCGTGTGAGTTGCTCTGATTGCTTCCTCGTGGGTGGTTGATCGAGGGAGTAATATTTGGGCGGGTTTTTTATGTGGTGAGTAGTATAGTAGGTTTCTTATGCGCTCTCTTACCTTGTCTCTGTTAGATGAAAGTTGTAGCATGTCTCTATAAGTTGTTAGTGCTGCTTGCCGCCGCCTCAATCGCTAACCCTCTTTCCTCGGAATTCCAGCTTTGATATCTTGTGAGTATTACTTGTCAGTACTGTTTATAGTACTGACCCCTTCGGGGCTGCTATTCCAATGCAGCCGACATGTTTGAAGTCTGACGACGTTAGCTTGGTAATCCCTCCGGCTTGGCCTGGGGAGGGATATGGTGCCTTCGTTTATCTTCAGGACTCTTAGTCCAATTTGTATCTTGTCCGTAGTCGGACGCTATTCGCTTCCGTTGTTATTTTGGATCTTTGTATTGTATCTTTTGCTCTTAACTCTGTGAGTCGTTGTTGTATATATGTTCTTTGTGGGTTCCATCGAGAACTGTTGTAATGTTATCACAATTCCACCCGCATAACGTGTGTGTTGCGATGTGCACATTATGCCTGGTGGGCGTCCTAGGATCGTTATTATGCGGATTTGGTAGGAATGCTCAAGTATGCATAGTACCGATCTTGGGGCGTTACAATCCTTGATCAACATCGTCCATCTCCTGGTCCTTGATAGACTGTTACCAACATGAACCTGTTACTCGCCAACACTGCCCACCTCCACACTTGGTTGACCACATGTCTAACCACCAGTGTCACGGTTCCGCCGTGTTCATCTACAATCCCGCTGAGTATCTAGGGTAGCAGACCCAAATCACCTCAAACCCCACTGTAGATAACACCGATCATCCAGACCGATGACGAGTTCACGTATCCTTCGAACCTCTGCGCGCCAGTCCGAAACAACGTCTCCCTCGCTTTTCCGCTGCATCAGGCTTCGACTCTCTGCTAGCTTACGCTGTAGCCCTTCTCCATCAGCCGAGTGGAATCTTCTATCAGAAACCAGCTCCACCTTGAACATGACTTCATGTAGCTAGCTAGGCTACCCTGCGCCGCCCTCCGGTCAACTCCAAGATCTCATGTGTGACCGCCTTGAGTCAACTCCGCGTTGCATGTTGAAGCACGCAAACCATCAGGTATGCGCCACGTGTTTCCACGCTCATCAACATCGCGCTCTTATGTCGCGGTCGCTAATCTCACCGTCTTCTTCTGTCCGACCGACCATCCGTCGATCCGTCAGACTGTCTAGTCCGACACAGCCGAACGTCTCCGACCGCAACCATGCTTCACCTTGCGCCGTATCAGCCCAGCACCGACGTGCAGTGCTCGACACCTTGTAGAAACATGATCCTTTACGTCGCACTGGAGGCTACTCCGAACCTTATGCGAACGTCTTCCTTGCCGCTTCAGTCCATCGTCGACTTACAGCTTTGCGTCTTCTATCTGCCGCAGCCATCCTGTACACCGCCTGTGTACCGAGCAAGGGAAAATAATCCGTATATCCACTGATGCCTTCCGTGACTGTAGCAAAGGATTGCAAGCTTTTTGAATAGCCACGACCATCCTCACCTCACGTGCACTCCAAACTTCTGGACAAATCAATATTTTCTTGTCTGCTCCCGATGGAAACTGCCTTGTACATGACGTTTTCCTTTTCCTTAACAAATCTCACGTGTTGCTTCCGATCTTCTAAGCAATCAAAGACTTTCCAAATCCAAGTGCTTGGCCTGACCGTGTACGCCACAACCTACCTAGCCTTGAAACCGATCCGGCCTGCTGCTCACACCCACGTGCAAGTGCACACGCTTCACGCCTTACACTGCCCCCGCTCTGATTGATCTGATCCGCCACACTTGCCGATTTGATTGCTTCCTCACATGACGATCTCTGACGGCCGTCAAACCTTGCTCGGATACCACTTGTTATAAGTCCGAGCCGCATAATCGATCTACGAGGATAAGCAATCATAACAACGACACCGAGATTTGGTAACGCAGTTCAGCGATCAACGCCTACATCTGCGGGGCATGCTTAACGGGCGCTCCTCCCCATGTACTAATCAACATAGTACCATCGACGACAAGCCCGTCTCGCTATACAGACACATCAGATCTTCACGCCACGCCGGTCCGGCCACCCCTGCTACGGGCACTGACCGTCCTCTAGTCGAAATCTTATGTCTAATCTAGCTACTTGTCATAGTCTCTCTTGGCTACCCGTGGTGCCTTTATATACTAGGCCAGGTTACACGTGTTCGACTCAAACACCTAACTTTCCGCTAATTACAAGCCCAAACGTAGCCTACCCGTTCACATATTCGGCACATATTCCAACACGGGGCGTGTGGGCACTGGTGAACGAGGATATAACCCAACACATGAAGATGACCACAGTGAACCATCAGCAAAGTAGTGGTTATTTTAAATGATGGCCTCACTTGATCGGGCGGAGTTTGTAGAGAGGACAGTTTCCATGTGGGCAATCGGGTACGCTCATCGGATGTAGCGCCCCGACCCCAGAACTATACAGTGAAACGTTGTGTAACCGGTCATGCTACATAATCGAGGGTTACTGGGTTTACCAATCTCGGGCCAAAACTCATTGGCAGGTGTGCTCGGAATGGATCATCGGCACACAACACCTCGATCATGCCATAAGCTCAGACATCGCTTTCACATATAGCAAAGAGACCGAGACTTGTGAAACAAACTGGCACATTGCAGACTCTACGACACAAAAACTCATATAGCAACTCATATATGAGAAAGATACAAATATTCACATCAAAAGGTCACATACCATCAATTCAACAAGCGGAAGCGAAGTAGTGTTGTCTAATACAACAAGATCCAAATATAGGGCCTAAGTTGGGTGGTGCCCCAATCGAAGGTGGAATTGCAGATAGTAGCAGTTTTCCCTCGTTTAACGAACCGAGGTTTATCGAACCAGTAGGACTTTGAAATCAACAACGAGGTGAATGTTGAAGATATCTGGCGCTTGATCTTCAACAGACGTGGACCTGCACACATTCAACCAAAATACTTTGCCCCCAACGGCGGAAAGATTGTCAATCTTTCCGGTCTCGTAGAAAACAAAGCGGTTAATTGTATGATGAAATAGATGAAATATGAAAAGTGACAAGAGGATTAATGATGATTAAAAGCAAGTAAATGATGTTGTAAATAATGTAAAAGATGGACCGGGGGCCATGGGTTCACTAGTGGAGTCTCTCAAGTAAATAAAATATGCATGTGATGGGTGAACGAATTACAGCTAGGCAATTGACAAGATCATGACACAAACCCAATTTAGCTATGACAAAAAGGACATGATAATATTTATGGAGGCATCACGACAAGGAACAAAGACTGTTGAGTCCAACTGCATCTTTGTCTAAAAAGTCCACCGTGGTATCGCTATCCAGCCTGTCACCCAACGGTATTAAGTTGCAAGCAACAAACAATTGCATTAAGTAAAGTGCATGAAGTAAGCAATACTAATATCAAAAGAGACATTAACACCGCTGTTTTACCCTTAGTAGCAACAGCACACCCTCGCCCTTAGACGTTTCTGTCACTCGTGCCCAGGAACAAAAGGGGGCATGAACCACTATCTAGCATAAATACCCTCTCTTGGA
The DNA here is from genome assembly GCA_012064385.1 of Puccinellia tenuiflora. NCBI lineage: Eukaryota > Viridiplantae > Streptophyta > Magnoliopsida > Poales > Poaceae > Puccinellia > Puccinellia tenuiflora. The sequence continues at coordinate 1,100,394 of QRDG01002483.1, read as the reverse complement.
GATACACACAATCACTTGGCCAAAGTAACTACGCACATCGGAGAGCATGCAAGAACATAAATTACTCATATAAGAATCATGCACAATCTGAACATAACTTCATAATCCATCGGATCCCAGCAAACACATCACATAGCATTACAATAATCGATCTTGATCATGTTAGGCAGCTCACAAGATCATAAGACATGAAGCACAAGAGAGAGAGACAACTAACTAGCTACTGCCATGGACCCGTAGTCCAAGGTGAGACTACTCACAAATCATCCCGGAGGAAGGCATGACGATGAAGAGCCCTCCGGGATCGATCTCCCCTCCGGCAGAGTGCCGGGATCAGCTTCAGATTGGACCCCGAACTAGGGTTTTCGGTGACGGTGCGTCGGGGTCAATTTTCTGGAAAATAATGGCCGCCTCGACATTTTTAGGGTAAAAGGAAATTTATAGGCGTCGGAGGGGGCCGAGGTGAGGTCCCACGGGCAGGGGCGGGCCACACCCGCGGGTGACCCCCAGTCCGCGGCAGGGGGGCGTCTGCCCTGTGGGCCTCCCCTCCGGCTCTCCTTCGGACTGGTACTTCGTCATGGCAAATAAAAATTCCCCGTAAATTTCCAGCGTGATCCGAGAATATTTCCAGAATTAAATTTCTGAAACAAAAAGACAGCAAAAACAGGGAACTGGCACTGGGCATCTTGTCAATAGGTTAGTCCGACAAAATGCATAAAAATGATATAATTGACAGTAAAAACATGTGACAATATCACAAAACTAGCATGGATCACTCAAAAATTATAGATACGTTTGAGACGTATCAGCATCCCCAAGCTTAACTCCTACTCGAGTAGGTAAGTGATAACAAATAATTTTTGATGAGACATGCAACCAACACAATCTTGATCAAGATAGTGATGCAAATCAAAGGATGTGAATGAAGAGATACAAAACAATTGTCTATAATTGATAGCAAGAAAGCAATGAATAAACAAGTTGAATCATCCAAGCAAACCTTTCATAAATAGTATGTCAAAGACATGAAAACAATGTGATCAACATATTTGACTAATTCACAAGGATAATAATTCCATGACAAAAGTGTTTGAGAATCAACACAAAGGAAGATGTAAGCATTAGCAAAGAGCTTCAACTTCCAACGGCTTATCTTAAAGATAAAGTCAATATAAAGATTAATGTTTAATCTTGATAATGTAATATGCTCAACGATACCCAGGGTCAATGCTAGATGTTTTCTCTTTGTGGAAATAGAAGGAGAAGGAAAAACTGACTCAACATTAGAACTAAAAGAAAGGCCCTTCGCAGAGGGAAGCAGTGATTAGTCATGTGCTAGAGCTTTTTGTTTTTTAAAACAGAAGTAAAATGATTTTGAGGTATGCAGGCTTTCGTCAACGACTTCACAATAGAGAAGATATCTAGTCCCTCGTGACAAGAAAGGTTTTTAGACTTGTGAGAGCAGCTGGTTCTTAGAAGAGCGAGTACGCTCTTCTTTCTCCTTGGTTTCACCACTGTCCAATGTTTGGGCTGATTTCTCATATTTGCATTGCGCGGAGGAGAATTGTGAGTTATATTTATATTTTGCTTAAGCTGCTCTCGGGTTGATTCAAGTGAAGACGTAATCCATCAACACCGGGTGAAAGGGGGGAAATGACCTCGCTCGTCACAAGTTATATCTAGCTCTCTACTGCTCCATCATGAGCTTAAAAACAGAGGCACAAAGAAGAAGTATTTTGAATTTTTTAAAGGAAGCACATGACAAATTTACTTGGAATGGTAGGAAATACCATGCATAGGTTGATATGGTGGACTCAGCTAGCAAGAAAGTTTGGCTTTGGGGATTGGATGCACGAGTGAACCATACACTCAGTACGAATTTTAGGCTTAGCAAAAAGGGTGTTTGAAGCAAACATCTAACAATAACCGGTAACAGAACAACATAAGACATTTACCGGTCATAACCATAAAAACTCTACACCGTCTCCCTTGTTGACCAAACAATTCTTTTGATGGAAAGATTAGCACTATGAATTAACAACTGTGAAAAACCACACAATTTGAAGCTTTCAACCATATTTCTTTACTAATCAATTCCACTCAAATAACCAGCAAGTTTAAGCATTCAACTTAACATCTCAAAACAATTGAGAAGCATCAAGTATCCACACCATGATCTACAAAACTATGCAGGCTTTTCATTTTATTCTATCATCACACAAACAGCATTTTGTCGCATTGACAATTCAAGCAATTTTTCAACAACAACTCTCCAACAAGTATAAGTGAAGAAAAATAGAGTGTGTAAACTTAACAACTAGCAGCTGTAAACAGATAAAAGCTAAAGCGAGGAGCTTACTAGAAACAGACAGTAGCTAAGAATACTCAAAAGATTATAGCGAGCAAAGGAGTATTCTAATGAAAAACCGGAGCGTGTCTCTCTCCCACACAAATAAAGTTAGGATCCAACAAAGATATGACCGCAAACAAACAAACAAAACTGAAAGTAAAAAGACGCTCCAAGCATAGCACATAATATGTAAGTGATAAAAACGAAATTCAACGAAGACGACCTTATGATAGTCGATGAAGATGAGGGGATGCCTTGGGCATCCCCAAGCTTTGACTCTTGATAGTTCTTGATATTCAGAGGGGGTTCCATGGGGGCATCCCCAAGCTTGAGATCTGATCCATCCTCGATTTCTTCATATTCCTCTCCTTTGGAACTTAAAAACTCCCTTCACACAAAACTTCTCATAATTTGATTAGAGGGTTAGTGCTCATAAATTAAAATGCACATGTGTTCAACTCATGACAAATTGCAAAAAACTTCATTGGGCATTAGATACTATTTACTAAGCCTCAATGTGGCACTCTACCCCTAGAGTATCACATATGACGATGGTAAAGAGACAAATGCAAAATAAAAGTAGAATCTGTCAAAATCTGAACAGTCTGTAAAGATCGAATTGTTCTAGGAACTTCTGCAGCTCAAATCAAAAAACTTAAAACTAACGAAAGATAGATAAAGCATCAGGCTTGCTTCCAAAAATGATCAAACAGATAAAATTCTGGCGATTTTAGGATTTTCGTGCAACGGCACACAGAATCTGTTTTTGGACAGCAACACAATACCCGCACTTTCAATGCATTAGAGGCTAAACTTGGCACAAAAAACAAAGAACAAGATTAAATGAAGTTGCTACAGAGGTAATAACTTCATGACTCAAGAAAATCAAAAAGAAAACTGAAAATAAAGGATGGGTTGCCGCCCAACAAGCGCTTTTCTTTAACGCCTTTTAGCTAGGCGCAATGCCAATATCAAGTTTTTTCGGAGGCCTTTGCAACATCAAGAGCATAGCTTGACCTTATGATTGATTCAAAAGGAAACTTCTTTCTCTTTCTAGGGAAGTGTTCCATCCCTTTTTTAAGGGAGAACTGAAACCTTATATTCCCTCTTTCATATCAATAATAGCACCAACAGTTCTCAAAAACGTTCTTCCCAAAATAATAGGACAAGAAGCATTGCACTCAATATCCATAACAATAAAATCAACGGGAACATAATTATCATAAACAACAATAAGGACATCATCAACTCTACCCAAAGGTTTCTTTTTAGAAGAATCAGCAAGATGAACATTTAAATAGCACTCTTCCAAAGGATTTAAATCAAGCATATTATAGAAACTTTTAGGCATAACAGAAACACTTGCACCAAGATCACATAAAGCATTGCAATCAAAGTCATTTATTTTCATATTAATAGTGGGTTCCCAACCATCTTCTAACTTCCTAGGGATAGAGGTTTCAAGCTTAAGTTTTTCTTCCCTAGCCTTGATAAGAGCATCGGTAATGTGTTTGGTAAAGGCAAGATTTGTTTTACTAGCATCTAGTGTCTTAGCAAGTTTTTGTAGGAACTTAATGACTTCAGTAAGACTGCAATTATCAAAATCAATTTCATCATCTTTAAATAAACTAGGAGGATCCTCTTTAGTGGTTGGATAGTATAAACGTTAACATTTTTCCTATTCATTTCAGCAATTCTAGCTTCTTCAGCCTCTCTAGCCCACCTAGCTTTCAAGAGAGCCATCATCCTTTCATTTTCATTAATTTGAAGAGAGATAGAATTCAAAGATTCAGTATGTTTGTCTTGATTTGGAGTGGTTCTAATTTTCAAAATTTCAACATCATAAGCAAGAACGTCTACTTTAGAGACTAGCCTATCCATTTTTTCCAACTTCTCTTCAACAATTTTGTTAAAAGTTTTTTGTGATGTGATAAATTCCTTTAAAACATTTTTAAGATCAGAGGACACATTCTTATTAGGATTATAAGAATTACCATAGGAATTACCATAAAAGTTGCCATTATTGGGAGGAATTACCATATAAGAATTACCGCCTGATTGGAATTTACCCTTTGAAATTATGTGTGATGCTAGTGATTATGCTGNCGCTTCATTTGGGTCGCCGGAGCGGCGGCGGCAGCGTCCAAATACGGCGGCGAGCAGCGCGCACGGCGACGCCGATTCCGGCAACGGCGCAGCATCCCCGCAAGCATTTCTGGGTGAGGAGGGAGGCGCGAGGACGGCGGAGCTCGCAGTGGCCGCCGATTTGTCTGGGGAGGAGGGAAACGGTGGGGCGGTGCGTCGCGGCGTCGGCGACATCGCCATCGCGGGAGAGAGAGAGGGAGGGAGGGGGGCTCTGCGGGATTTTTTGTAGAAAAGTCCGCGTAGTTTCTGGAATTCGCAATTCGGTCACTCGCCTCGCGTTTACGTGGACTGCGGGTTCGATTTTCGTTTTTTGGAGGGTTGTTTTTGCAAAAACATCACCGACGCCTCTGCTGGCCGTCGGATCGATGACGGACGGCTCAGATCTGAACTATAGTTACTGTTCCTCCAACAGTGCGCGAGCGAGGAGAGCACGGCATTTGTTCGTCTTTAATATAGTTAGTAGATTTTTCATCATCTCATCCAAGAGTTTAGTTGCTGCACCTAATGTTGTGGACATGAAGGTGCCTCCCGCGGCCGAGTCCAAAAGGTTCCTTGAAGAAAAATTCAAACCTGCATAAAAAGTTTGGATAACCATTCACATAGTTAATCCATGCATGGGAAAATTCTTAACCATAGATTTCATTCTCTCCAAAGCTTGAGCAACATGTTCATTATCAAATTGTCTAAAGTTCATAATGTTATTCCTTAGTTGTATGATTTTAGCAGGTGGATAATATTTCCAATAAAAACGTCTTTGCATTTAATCCAAGAATCAATGCTATTTTTAGGCAAAGACAATAACCATTCTTTTGCTCTCCCTCTCAAAGAGAAAGGGAAAAGTTTCAGTTTTATGATGTCACTTTCTACCTCTTTATACTTTTGCATATCACATAACTCAACAAAGTTATTTAAATGAGAGGCGGCATCATCAGTACTAGCACCAGAAAATTGCTCTTTCATAACAAGATTTAGCAAGGCAGGTTTATTTCATAAGATTCCGCTTTAGTAGCGGGTGGAGCAATTGGAGAGCATATGAAATCATTGTTATTAGTGCTAGTAAAGTCACATAACTTGGTGTTTTCAGTAGAAGACATAACGATAAGATAAAATAACAAGACAGGAATAAAGACTACACTAATTTTTTGGGGTTTTAAAATTTTGAAACAGGAAAATAAACTAAACGAGATATAAAGCAAGCAAGACAAAAAAAAAGTAAAGAGATTGAGAGTATGAGACTCCCCTTGCTGTAGCTCCAAAGTTCCCGGCAACGGCGCCAGAAAACTGCTTGATGGTAGATATTGATAAGTTGGGTGGTGCCCCAAGCGAAGGCGGAATTGTAGCTAGTAGCAGTTTTCCCTCTTTTAAAGAACCGAGGTTTATCGAACAAGTAGTACTTTGAATCAACAACGAGGTGAATGTTGAAGATCTCTGGTGCTTAGGGATACCTTCAACATACGTGGACCTGCACACACTCAACCAAATACTTTGTCCCCAACGGCGGAGAGGTTGTCAATCTCTCCGGTCTCGCAGAACACAAAGTGGTTAATTGTATGATGAAATAGATGAAACATGAAAAGTGACCAGAGGAGTAATGATGATTAAAAGCAAGTAAATGAGGTTGTAAACAATGTAAAAAGATGGACCGGGGGCCATGGGTTCACTAGTGGAGTCTCTCAAGTAAATAAAATATGCATGTGATGGGTGAACGAATTACAGCTAGGCATTGACAAGATCATGACACAAACCCAATTTAGCTATGACAAAAAGGACATGATAATATTTATGGAGGCATCACGACAAGGAACAAAGACCGTTGAGTCCAACTGCGTCTTTGTCTAAAAAGTCCACCGTGGGATCGCTATCCAGCCTGTCACCCGACGGTATTAAGTTGCAAGCATGCATGAAGTAAGCAATACTAATATCAAAATAGACATTAGCACTGCTGTTTTACCCTTAGTAGCAACAGCACACCCTCGCCCTTCGACGTTTCTGTCACTCGTGCCTAGGAACAAAAGGGGGCATGAACCCACTATCTAGCATAAATACCCTCTCTTGGAGATACACACAATCACTCTGCCAAAGTAACTACGCACATCGGAGAGCATGAAAGAACATAAATTACTCATATAAGAATCATGCACAATCTGAACATAACTTCATAATCCATCAGATCCCAGCAAACACATCACATAGCATTACAATAATCGATCTTGATCATGTTAGGCAGCTCACAAGATCATAAGACATGAAGCACAAGAGAGAGAGACTACCAACTAGCTACTGCCATGGACCCGTAGTCCAAGGTGAGACTACTCACAAATCATCCCGGAGGAAGGCATGGCGATGAAGAGCCCTCCGGAATCGATCTCCCCTCCGGCAGAGTGCCGGGATCAGCTTCAGATTGACCCCGAACTAGGGTTTTCGGTGACGGTGTGTCGGGGTCGAGTTTCTGGAAAATAATGGTCGCCTCGACGTTTTTAGGTTTTTAGGGGTTTTATAGGCGTCGGAGGGGGCCGAGGGGGTGCCCCAGGAGCAGGGGTGGGCCCCACCCGTGGGTCCTAGGGGGGCCGCGGCAGGGGACCGCCTGTGCCCGGTGGGTGGCCCCTCAGGCTCCCCTTTGGTCTTCTGGTGCCTTTCGTCAAGTAAAAATTCTCCGTAAATTTTCGTCCAATTCCGAGAATATTTCCAGAAGTAAATTTTCTGTAATACAAAAACAGCAAAAACAGGGAACTGGCTGATGTAGGCCAACCCAACGACAACACCTTGTCAAGCACTCCAACGTACGACAAGCCACCAGGGACTCCAAAGGGTGGCAAGGTACTCCATGGACTCCAATCAACTAAGGCATACGCGTGGATGAGGAGGAGGAAGCGTCATGGACAAGGAGAGGAAGAAACAAGCGAAGACAGGCAGGCCGGCCTCCAGCCCGGCCTAGGCCGGCCCCCAGGCCGGCACCCCACCAGAGCCGGCCGGCCTCCCAGCCGGCCCAGGCCGGCCCCCAGGCCGGCACCCCTCCAGACGCTGCCGGCCTCCAGGCCGGCCTAGGCCGGCTCCCAGGCCGGGCCTCCTCCAGACGCTGCCGGTCTCCATGGCCGGCCCAGGCCGGCCACCAGGCCGGGCCCCTTCCAGACGCCGCCGGCCTCCAGGCCGGCCCAGGCCGGCCACCAGGCCGGACCCCCACCTTTCACCCCCTTTTGTACTAAGACTATAAATAGCTTTCCCCCTTTTCCATTTGAGGTAGAGAAGAATGAACTAGAGTTGAGCGTTGCTCCTTCCCGTGATGGGTTCCTCCGAGGAGGATGATGAATCTCTTGTTGTAGCTACTCTTTCACTTAGGTGTCTCTAGTAGTGCAAACCAATCTTTCACTGCGGTGATTCTATTGGATCGGTGGACCGGCCGGTAAGAGAAATCGGTTTCATTAAGCGTGTTGTTGACTTGGGTTTTGGGATCCGGAGGCTGCTCCGCTGGGGGTTTGTTGCCGGGTGATACTCCCTTGTAGGCTTCGCGAGTTATCCCCACGATTTGCCCCTTTTCCCCTCGTGTTCTTCGTTTCCACCTCCGTGTTCTTCGTGTTCATCCTCTTCCCCGCCTCAAATCCGTGAAGATCGGGCAACACCCTACATCATATGGTATCAGAGCAAGGGTTGCCACGGATTTGCCTTTGTTTCCACCCCATATCCACAAAAAATTTCTTTGATTTTGCTAATTTCGAAAATTTCCACCAAAAATAGCCTCAAATTGCTTTTGGTTCGATCTGAGATTCTTGTGAGTTTTGGTAGGTTTTGATCCGTGGATCCATTGCTATACTTGTTGATCTACCTCCCTTTGCGTTCCCATGGCCAAATTCCTTTGATTTCCCCTCCGATTTGGTGTTTTTCGGGCCGTTTTCCGCCCAAAATCGCCCATTTTCGCGTCCCGGAGGGTAGTGTCGGCCGGCCTCCAGCCCGGCCTAGGCTGGCCTCTAGGCCGGACCCCCGGCAGAAGCCGCCGGCCTCCAGCCCGGCCTAGGCCGGCCCCAGGCCGGTTCCCCTGCTGAAATTTTGTTTTGGCCATAACTTTTCACTCCGGACTCCGTTTTTGGTGATTTTCGTCTCTAATCGAAGCTACGGACAAGCTCTACATCACCACGGCGGTTGATCCATCATCTATTGCCACCATATTTCGTGATCAAGGAAGGGACATTCCACTCCACCGGGTGAAGATCGTCGACGAAAGGTATAACATCCCCGAACCTTCTCCCACCTTGCATCACTTGTTAGCCAAGCCATTTGTGCCTATCTTACCTATTGAGACTAGCTCATCTATGATTGCTTGGGCTTTGCACACTTGATACCTCTTAGTGTTCCGAGCAAAACTTGTATGCGCTAGTTCATATAGTTGTTGTTGGCAAGCAAAGTGAGAGGCAAAATAGAAAAAGAGAGTAAGAGGCCAAAAGAGAATAGAAAAAGAATCAAAAGAGAGCAAATAAAAAGAAAGAGCCTCAATGCCATATCTCTTGTAGGTCGCGCTAGCTCGATGAAAAATTTGTAGGTGTGGTATCTTTGTGTAAATCTTGTAGCCCACCAATAATTTGCAATCGAGTTGGTTTCTCTTGCACTTGTGTAACTTGAGCTTTAGTCTTCGCTAGGTCCATCACTAGCTCATTTTGGTTGCACAAGTCCCACTTTTCAAAGCGTGTGTTTCTATGTGCTTCACTCCTATCCTTTGAGATCGACTTGTATTTGCTTTGTGGTCATCGTGGTTCTCTACTTGCCTTTACAATATCTTGGTTTCCGGTTGTTCCATTTGCTTTCCACAATTCATACCTATCCACTCATAAGCCGTGTGTGTTTTGGAGTTGCGTTTGGATCTTTGAAATTCAAGTCACCCGCATTCTTGTGTGTCGGTTTCTCTTGGCATGGTCCACTAGTTCCAATACTATCTACTAGGTGAGGTTGGTTTCTTAGTTCCTTCCACTCCACATATATATACACTTTTCTTGTGATTGACCATGTCTAGTGAGAGCGGAGCATCCTATGGAGGCTATGATGATGAGAACATGATGAGCGACAACGACTTCGGCGCGCCAAGCATGGATGACATCATGAGCGACAATGACTACGGCGCCCCAAGCATGGATGATATGGTGGACCTCGACATCGCCGACACCTCCTCGAGCATGGACTACATGGCGGAGCACCACCACTACTACGACTATGATGCCGCAACCGTCCACGACATGGAGTGCTACACCGACTTGGAGCCTTCAAGCATCAACACCATGGTGGACCACTACTTCGACTACAACTCCAATGAGGTGGTGGAACCCTACATCGACTACGGCTCCTCAAGGCACGTCAAGGATCTTCCACGAGGCTCTACACACTTTGTTGATGACGACTCCGATGATGAGTACCCACCTCGGCGATCCTCAAGACCAAGAACTCAAGAGCGCCACCGCCATCAAGAACCTATAAGCTCAAGGAGACGGAGCTCAAAGCATCTTCGCCTAGAGGACAAGGAGACACGCCCTCCTCCTCGACGTCAAGCTACCTCACCCTCGAGACGGCGGCCAACGCAAAGTGCCTATGCACATGAGTCTTCGTCAAGGAACACCAAGGATCTTCATCGGCGTACGTCTACTCATGATCATCATCGACGCCACTATGAGGACTCAAGCTACTCAAGGCCACGCCATCACGCGTCTACATCTACATACAAGATGGCGGCAAGTACACATCAAATGGAGCCTCCTCCGCGTGCCACCACCAAAAGGGCGTCCAAGAGTAGATCACACTCCAAGAAGGACCGGGATATGCTTCTCAAACTCAAGGCCGACCTCGACAAGTTGAAGACCAAGCTCGACGCCGACTTCGAGATCGAGCAAGCCGAGCTCAAGACCATCCGCGAGGACTTCATCGCCGGCTTATCCAAGTTTTTCAAGCCCTCACATGACTCTTCACCGAGCTTATTGTCCACACCTCTACAAGATGGTGACCATGAGGATGGCGAGAAGACGGTCGAGCATGGGATTTTCCCTTCGACCAAGGAGGCGAGCATTGAAGAGGCTACCACTTGTGACGGCGAGCCAAGTGAAGAGGTTGAGCATGGGAGTGTCCCTTCAACCAAGGCGGCGAATGGAGTTGAGCATACCGAGCCTATCCCTATGTGCTTGAATGATGAGATGGTACCAATCCCATGTGAGAATGAGAGCCACCTAGCCCACTTGAGTGAGAGTGCAAGTGAGTTGAGTGCCCCCACCATATGCGAGATTGAGTGCTTCCATTTTGAGGGAATGAGCGATACACCACCTGAGTTGGGAGAGGTAGTTGATAGGTCAAGTGAGGCCATTTCGATTTCTAACAACTTACCCTCTACCTCTAGTGTGTTCTCTCATGTTCTACTAGGTCCCATGGATGATGAGACGCCAAGCCTCGACATAATGGTGCCTATGATGGAGAAGATGTACATGGAGGATGAAGTCGATGCCACCCCATGCTTACATGAAGATGTACAAGTCGGCTACATGGACGCCGCTACCTCTACCACAACACCTACTTCTCATGAGCGGAACTACAAAGGTACGCATATGGGTGTTGATGATGCCATGATCCCACTAGTGGACATGATGACTTGTGATTGCTTGCATGCTATGGATGATCCTTTTGATGTCACATATGCTTTGTTCATATTCCCATGTGATACCTTGTTTCAAACCAATGTTGATCATGCGGAATTATCTATTTGTGATGATGTTACCACATGCATGCCTTGTTATGAAACTTTCGAATTTTCTCCCATTGTTGCATCCAAGAAGTTGAACAATTTCTCTTTCCAATGCTTGGTTTGCAATAATGTTGATATGATGTCTTATGAGAATGCCCCCATAGCTTTCTCAAAATTTGGAGATTTTTCCTTTTGCCATGTTGAGAATTTACCCTTCCTTTTGAATATTGAACACTCACATATGTCATACATTCCTTTTGATATTGGTGTGTTTGGTGATGTGCAAATGGATAGATGCGTCATAATGGATGATGCATTCATGTACCATGCACACAATTTCTTTTTATGGAATTTCGTGTGTAATGGCTCACGCTTCATAATGTCAACCTCAATTGAGCATGAGTTGACAAAAAGAGCTCTTGAGAGCATTTTCCATGAGAGTTGTGGCTCCGACCAACCTCTATTTCCTTTTCCATGTTTTGCATCGAACAAATTGAACAATTGCTCTTTCCTTTGGTTCGCGTGCAAACATGTGAGTGCTTTGGTTTTCCTTTGTGACATTCATGCTCCCTTGATCTTTCATATAGATGATTTATGTGTTGACGCAAAATTGATGAGCAATTTCTCTCCCCTTATGTTTGTTGGTCACCATAATGATATTTTGAGCATGTCTTGTCATGAGACCTTGGGATGTTATCTTCTTGGTGTTGCAACAAAATTGATGAACACTTGCTCTTCTCGTTGCTTTGTTTGCACCCATGATGGCGATGATAAGAGCCTCTCTCACCTTGTGTGGTTCACAAACCTCTCTTTCCAACGCTTTCAATGCAATGAACATCATATGGTTCAAAATGAGATAGCTTTCTTAGCCTTCTCAAATTTTCGTGGAGATTTTGTGTTCCCAAATGTTGAGGATGTTTGGACGAGTTGTTTGCACATTGACCTTGCATTTGTATTCCATTCCATATATTTGTGTTGTGCTAATGGTGTTATGAACAAATTTGGACATGTCATCAATGATATGCTCCTCTATCATGCACACACATATTTTGCTTGGTCTTTGGTGCGTATAGGTAACATTAGCGGCATGGTGACTTCCACGTCAACGTCAAGCCATCTATCTCCTTCACATGATGAGGACGTGCTAGCGTCGTGGACGACGCTTTTCGAAGGAGGGGGAGATGATGTAGGCCAACCCAACGACAACACCTTGTCAAGCACTCCAACGTACGACAAGCCACCAGGGACTCCAAAGGGTGGCAAGGTACTCCATGGACTCCAATCAACTAAGGCATACGCGTGGATGAGGAGGAGGAAGCGTCATGGACAAGGAGAGGAAGAAACAAGCGAAGACAGGCAGGCCGGCCTCCAGCCCGGCCTAGGCCGGCCCCCAGGCCGGCACCCCACCAGAGCCGGCCGGCCTCCCAGCCGGCCCAGGCCGGCCCCCAGGCCGGCACCCCTCCAGACGCTGCCGGCCTCCAGGCCGGCCTAGGCCGGCTCCCAGGCCGGGCCTCCTCCAGACGCTGCCGGTCTCCTGGCCGGCCCAGGCCGGCCACCAGGCCGGGCCCCTTCCAGACGCCGCCGGCCTCCAGGCCGGCCCAGGCCGGCCACCAGGCCGGACCCCCACCTTTCACCCCCTTTTGTACTAAGACTATAAATAGCTTTCCCCCTTTTCCATTTGAGGTAGAGAAGAATGAACTAGAGTTGAGCGTTGCTCCTTCCCGTGATGGGTTCCTCCGAGGAGGATGATGAATCTCTTGTTGTAGCTACTCTTTCACTTAGGTGTCTCTAGTAGTGCAAACCAATCTTTCACTGCGGTGATTCTATTGGATCGGTGGACCGGCCGGTAAGAGAAATCGGTTTCATTAAGCGTGTTGTTGACTTGGGTTTTGGGATCCGGAGGCTGCTCCGCTGGGGGTTTGTTGCCGGGTGATTCTCCCTTGTAGGCTTCGCGAGTTATCCCCACGATTTGCCCATTTTCCCCTCGTGTTCTTCGTTTCCACCTCCGTGTTCTTCGTGTTCATCCTCTTCCCCGCCTCAAATCCGTGAAGATCGGGCAACACCCTACATCACTGGCACTGGGCATCTTGTCAATAGGTTAGTCCGACAAAATGCATAAAAATGACTGTAAAAACATGTGACAATATCACAAAACTAGCATGGATCACTAAAAAATTATAGATATGTTTGAGACGTATCAATGCTCGACACGGTAATAGCGGCGAGGCATGCAATAATCACGGGACACAACGACAAACCAAGGGCACCGGCGGTTGGACATGTGGTCTAACAAGTGTGCGAGGGGTACTGAAGTAGTGTTGGCAAGTATCAGGTTCAAGTTGGTGACTAGGTCTATCGAGGATTGACGTCAAGTGATGGACAGGAGTCGGCCATGGGGAATCTGAGAAAGTGTTGGAAAGTCTGGAATGTCAGAAGCTTGGAGAGTACATTGCCGTATAATCTGTGATGTTTACTGCACATGGAAAAGTGCAGGTTGACAAGACGCAGAAGGAAGCGGAATGCTATAGCCGTGGGACATATAGAAGACTATCCAGGAGAAAATAAGACAACTGTATATTTTGACTCAATATGATTCAAGGGTGACGGTGAAATTCCTTCAATTTAAATGCATTTTCACGCAGATTGGTTATTGGTGTGATGGTGTTGAACGGGAAGAAGGAACTACAGTTGTAGGTGGAGTCACATGGAGTTTGGGATAGCAGTGGAACCATGGGAGACAGCTCAAATCTGGAGTACATGGAGGTTTGACGCATTGATGAATTGAAGATGGTGGAAAATATTCGCCAAGGTGGAGTTTGTTGTGTTTGTGTCGAATGTTTTGTACGAGTTGGGTTATGTTTGGACTTTGAGTTGTAATATGTGTAGATAGGGTACGCATAGTATAGGAGTCGAACTCTTATAGTTTGGGTCTCCTATATAATGTGGAGGTGCCACACGATGTAACCTATGACGACTTGATAGCAACAGGCATGCAAGGAGAGCTGGCGGCTTGTTTTTTTCGTTAAGGGGAATATATTAATATCAAGACGATACCAATTACACCCAGCCTCTGCAACAACATAACGTCCAGAGTAATTCTAGACATCAAGGATGCACACAACCTGAAGAAAAGAGGAAGAAAAAGAAAAAGAAAAAGAAAAAAGACCCTGCCTAGATAATCCAAAGCTCACAGCACCGCGCACCACCAGCGTTGACAACACCGATACTCCGAAAAAGATTCTCCAAAACGACGCCTCCAAGAAGGTAACAGTGCACAACCACCATCGTCTTCCGATCCAACCATCATAGTCAGATACAGAGTTTTCACCCTGGAGTAGGTCCATCCTCCAAACAATGCCTTCAGCAAGGGAACGACTAGGGAGCCGCATTACCAGTACAACCACGAGGGTTCGCCCTGAGGGTTTTCACCCAGGAGAACTGAGACCACTAAGAACGGATTCTCACAGTGTGAACGTCCCCGCTCGCCATGAACAGTGCTGTAAAACTCGGATCATCTGACACACATCCATCTTCCATTCATTGAGTATCAATCTGATCTTCTGCAAACACAAACGACTGATCCTCCCATCAAATTGGTGAACGCAGCAAAGCAAAGCGGACCCATGGTGATTGAGGTGGCCACTGAAGCATGAAGGTGTCATGTATATCGTAGCGAGTCAACCCATCCTTGTCGCCCATAGCGACGGCAATATGCTGGAAGGGGGTCGCACGACGCAGGCAGGAGTCGCACGCAGGCCGCCGCGTCCAGGATTGGACTACGGCAGCATGATGCGTGGTTGAGTTATTCTAACTCTTCCTAGGCCTGAGGACAGAGTACCATGAACTTCAAAAAGGCGGCGGAAACCATGTCGCGCCCAGATGCAGACGGTAGCAGCACGGCGCATACCTCCCTGCCAAGGCCCAATGAAAATATCCCGCGATCTTGCAATTGTGACCAGATCTGATCAATCCCACAACGACGGTAGGGGATGCTAGGGCCGGTCACCTAGCACTTTATTCTGCAAGACATGGGATCCTGTGATCCACCACATCTCACTGCCCAGCTCCGGCAGAGAAGGAGGGAGCCATCGCTCCAGCGCCCAAGTGATGCGGGCAGCGCAGGCCGCCGTTTGTTGCAGGCGATGAACAGGGTGTAGGAGACCGGATCCAGGCCCGAAGGGGCCAAGGTCCAGCCGCCGCCACTGCCCGTCCGCTGGCATCTCCGGCCGCCGTCGCTGCGCACCACCGCACTAGCAGGAGGAAACACTACTAGGGAAAAGCCTAGCCGTGGCGCACCAGATTGGGCTACCCGTGGCGCAGGCGCCTGCGCCACGAATTGCCACGCCACGGGTAAGCAATTAGCCATGGCGCAGGACCCCTTGTGCGCCACGAGTAGTTAGCCGTGGCGCAGGATACTGAGTGCGCCATGGCTAAGGGGAAATACCCATGGCGCACTGGTGGACTGTGCGCCACGGCTGTGGTGCGCCACGGCTACCCTCTGACATGCGCCACGGCTATGATTTTCTGTATTTTTTTATATACAGAAAATACAGTATTTATACAGATTATAATATAGGTATTTATATAGACATATATTCTATATTACACATTGCAGAACAATACACAAAATACATAGATCACATATGCATTATAACTGAAAATAGATCACGGATCATCATATACATCACATCGATCGGAATCGAGTAGCAAGTTCGAACATCATCACATTACAAACTAAAGGAAGTTTAATTACAACACGAATTTCATCGACTGTTTGAACATAAGCTACACAGGTAGATAAGCTAGGCGTCGACGGTCTTCGGGGCCGGGAAGGGGCGGACGCCTTCTTTCGTCGTGAAGGGCCGGATGTCGCCTTGTGCCTTTAGACGCCGTTCCACCTCCGCATTATCGAGTGGAGCACCGTCGTAGTAGAACATGCCTCCAACGACGCAGACATCGTGTAGTATGATCCGCGCGAACGTCTCCTGGATGCGATAGAATTCTTGTCGAAGATCACGATCCTGGATAGTTGCCAAGTTTTCGGCCCAGCGTTGGAGTTGATCTGGCAACTTAAGTTTCTCTTCATCCCGTACGAAGGCACGGATCTGATGGATGGCGTAGTAGGCAACCCTCTCGCTGTTCTTTGGTTGCGTGACGCACGCGAAGTTGATAATGTGGTGGAATGATAGCACACCTCCTCTTCCAGGTCTCTTCCTTTTGAAGACGCCTCCCCTCATACTGAAGCCAACTAGAGCATTATCCAGAGCCTTCTTGAGGTTGGTGTAGTCTTTCGGTTTGTCCTCCCTACCCGAGTCCAAATATGTGACTACGGAATATTTCGGGCAAAGAACGAGCAGGACGCAATACTTGTCTCTGGGCAAAACAATTTAGACAAAGTGTTAGAAAAATAATGATAGAAATCTAATGAAGCATCTTCATTATGGCGTAAAGAATGACTACTTACTCGAGATAGTAAGGTAAGAGAATGTAATCCTTCCACTTATTCTCCACCATGATTTCTTCAAGGTGTCTCGACATAAATTGCCAGCCTTCATGGCTTCTGAAGTTGGTCTCGATCATGTAGTAGGGGTCTGCTATCGCAACGCCACCGATCTTCTCTTTTAGGACCTGGTGGGCCGTACTGAGACAGAATAAGCGGACTAAATGAGGATGGAGCCGCTTCAAGTTAAACATCTTGAAGATGTCATCAACTCGCACGAACAGCAAATCCGCCGGCTCTTGTTTGCAAAAGCCATCAACTGCCTCTGGCACCTTGGCAGTGAAGAGCGGGTGTGGATGTGTTGGATCTTTCATTTTAAGAAGATCCAGCTCTCGTGTCAGAACACGCTCATGCAGCTTCTGCATATCCCCACTCATGAGTTGGAGCACATCAGGCGGTACCATCGGTCGACCCGCAATATGCATTTCCCGTGCAACATCTTTGCTCGGTCCTAGTCCGTCCTTAAACCGGATTGGCCGCGGAGCCGCCGGCTGGCTGCTAGAGGCATTGGCACCCTGCTGCGGCTTTGGAGGCAGCGACGGCTGGCTGGCGGATGCATAGTCGCTCTTCCTAGTTCTTTTCCGCCCCTTCTTAGCCTTCGGAGGGATGCCTCCTCCGGCCGCTAGCGCTTCACGACAGGTCCCAAGTAGTGTGTTGGGGCTCAGGATAGCTTGTGTTGCTTCTTTCTGCGTGAAGTCGTCGGCTGGAGGCGTCTCTTGAGAATCGAACAGACGCTTCGTGCACGCGACTTTATCTGTTTGACCAGCAGGCTCGTGCGTGTGTGGAGCAGTCGGCGGTTCATCAAGAGGAGCCATTAATCCTCCGTCGTCGCAGCAGTCATCATCGATGTAGCAGTCATTGAAGATGTCGTCTTTCTGGGCCGCGGGCTCTTTAAGTTGTGCTGGTGCTGGTGCTGGTGCGATGGCCTTGACAGGGTTTTGCCCCAACCCGACTTGCGGTGTTGCCTGTGGAGTGTCCGGGCTTAGACGGATCTGGGTTTTGGGCCATACCATGGCCCAGGGGATGCATTCACGGAGGAGCAGATGGTCCTCGGCTCCCACAGGTTGATAAGGAGGATCCACCTCATTGCAGCCCGAGAACACCCTAATCAGTGAGACCTTAAAGCAGCCATCGGGTATCGGCGTGTTGTGGTGCATGCGATTTTTGGGCGCAATGATGGTAGCCCTAGCAACATCCTTCAACTCTCCATTCACATGGTGTAGGAGAGTGCATCTAGTGTCGCCCTGCGAAGAACATGCATGTAGGGCGTTAGAGATGCAAGGCAAAGGCAAAATGGATGAAGTAATATGCGTTGAGCCTACGACGCTTAGATACCGTGAGGGCATCGAGCTCGGCAATTGTCGAGACATCGCCAACGTCTTGCGACACGGAGCCAGAGTGGGCGCCGCTTGGGGGGTTGCCGGCCGGCGAATTCTCCGGAAGAGGCGACGGCGTGGTGTGGACCGGCAGATTATCCCGAACAGGTGGAGGTGACGGCGCGGTGTTGGCGGACGAAGCCGCCGACGCGGTGTTGGCCGTGTTGCCTCCAAAGTTGGGCACTGGACACGGCCCTTGTCGACCTCCGTCGATCCAATCCGTTACCGAGGTCACGACGGAAGGAAGGAAACCGACGAGCGCCTTGGCCACTAGTTCGTTGACTATATCCTCCTGCTTGCGCTTCTTCCTCTCCTTTCGCGTCTCCTTGTCCTCGGCATAATAGTCACACCATAGGACCTTGCCTTTGCCGACAACACGGCCACCTGACGGTGGCTTGTCCAGATCCTGCCCCTTGACCTTGTTCAACGCCGCGTTGAATGGAGTGTCCCACACGGGCTTCGTCGATCCCTGGGAGGAGCTCTCATCCGCGGCTCTAGAACTTTCTATATCCTCCAGAGCCTTTTGGAACTTCACGATAGCAGGATCCGTCTTAAGTTCCTTGGTAACCGGGTCCTCCGTGAACCGAGCCCTGACAAAATTTCTAGTCTGCTTGTCTTTAAATTTGTCGAAGGGGTTAGAGATGCCCTTAGCTGCCCACTCAGCATCCAGCTTCTCCCATTTGGGCTCAGCCGCGAAGTAACCACCACTTCCGAGATGGTGGTGTCCTACATTCTTCGAGTTCATCCACCTCCCCCATTCACTCATTTTCTTGGATGCAGGTAGTCCGAGCCTGCCCCGGAAAATCCTAAGGTCTTCTTCGTTGACCCGCTCCTTGTTCCAGATCTCCTCGGGACTTTTATCGTC
Source organism: Puccinellia tenuiflora (assembly GCA_012064385.1). Classification (NCBI taxonomy): domain Eukaryota; kingdom Viridiplantae; phylum Streptophyta; class Magnoliopsida; order Poales; family Poaceae; genus Puccinellia; species Puccinellia tenuiflora. The sequence goes on along the minus strand of QRDG01002483.1, from coordinate 1,081,452 downwards.
TTCGATCATTTTTTTGACCCTAGATCTCTAGCTGGACAAGGCCGTGCTCATCTTCGTGAGGGCAAAGTTGTTGACGGCATTGAGTTTTTTCAAATCATGATTACCGTCTTCATCGGCCCTGTAGGCCGACGGGAACTCATACCGTTCATGCAGCCTCTTGATGAGGCGGAGGCGCACACCCTCTTTATTAGCATCCCTTATGTTATCCTCATAGACAGGGACGACCTCTCGAAGGATGCATGCCACTTGGAGGCCATACCCTGCGGCGACCCCTGTAGGCTCTAGAGGCGCCCCACCGTCGGACACTTGGGTGATCGCTTGCCTCAAGGCCCGGACCTTGTTCTTACTCCTCTCCTTCCTAGCCTTTTTGGCTTGGCTACCATCTGTGCGTTCTCCGCCATCAGTGGTCGCGCCGCCATCCCCGGCGCCACTAGTAGTGGTATCGTTGCCATCCTCGGTGCCAGTATTATTGGCGCCCTCGTCGCCATCCCCGGCGCCACTATTATTGGCGCCCTCGGCAACATCCCTGGTCGGCTCATCGTAGTAGCTCCAGAAGTCCGCGTTCTTCTCTCTGGCTAGGTCTTCCACGCTTAACTGTCGAGAAGAAGCTCCGGCCTCATCGTTGTTAGCCATGTGTTCTGCGTGTGACAGCAAAATGGAACATGTTAGTTAAAAGAAACAAAAAAATACATATGCCGATGTTTTATCGAAATGTCGAATCATTTCCATTCCGGCAAATTTCCGGCGGCACTCCTATTGCCAAAAATTAGCAAAGGTCATGCAGAATTTTTCACGGAAAAATTCGGCATGACCTTTGCTAATTTTTGGCCATAGGAGTGCCGGAAATTTACCGAAACGGAAATGAATCGACATTTCGGCAAAACATCGGCACTTATCTAAAATCCCTACAAAGTTCACAACAAAACCGGCACACAACTTCGGCAAGATACAAACATATTCATCACACATATAAACCGGCACACAACTCTGGCAAGAATACAAACATTCATCACAGACGAACCGGCACACAACTCCGGCAATATACAAACATTCATCACACATATAAACTGGCACACAACTCCGACAGTATAACATTGAAGAAAAATAAACCGGCACGCAACTCCGGATTCCATCACATGCATCCTACCTTGCTTCAACTTAACTAGCAGCAAGCAACTGTAGAGGAGCAAGCAACACCACCACCACAACCTGCAAGCAACATCAAAAATTGCTTCGGAAGAGCACAATATAGGCCGATCTCCCTTTGTACTGTACTGTATAAAATTGTGTCTAAAGTTTTAGCGCTGCGTTTACGTCCTATTCTTGAGGATATTATTTCGGAAGAGCAAAGCGCTTTTGTTCCGGGAAGATTGATTACGGACAACGTCCTAACGGCCTATGAATGTATACACTATTTGAAGAAGAAGAAGAAAGGTAAATCGGGTGCTTGTGCTATTAAGCTCGATATGGCAAAAGCGTACGATCGGGTGGAGTCACTACAGGAAATCCGGTCTATTGCAACAATAACTATTGCAACGGGCATCTTTTGTTGCAATAAGGCTTGATATTGCCACGAAATTGCAATTCGTGGTAATAGTTTCCATGTATTGCCACGATTTCGTTTCGAGGCGATAAGCGCTCTTTTTTGTTGCAATAGGGCGCACGTATTGCCACAAACTACATCCGTGTTGCAATATGCCGGTGCTATTACGACAATTGCGATACGTTGCGGGAAATAACCGTTTTTGTTGCAATAGAGAGCGGGTATTGCAACAAAGCAGAATTTTGTGGTAATATTCGGGCTCATATTGCAACGGTTGTGGCATGTGGCAGTAGTTATGGGTGTTGTCGCAATAAACGGATATCTATTGCGACAAAATATGCACTTGTCGTAGTAGCCCGCTTTTTGCCTCAAATTTATTGCGTTGCGATAAATATTACGTATTGCGACAAAATATATTCGTGGTATATATATATTACATATTGCAACAATTCCCTACTGTTGCGAAAAGAAGAAAGATATTGCAACGATATTCTCGAAGCGGTCCTTGTTTTTTCTTTGTTTATTTTGTATACTTTATAGATGTATTTATAGCCTCTATAATATGGGACCTACATTTTCATCTTTTTTTTTGAGCAGGAACCTACATTTCCATCTTTTTTTTTGAGCAGGAACCTAGCAAAGAGCACTTGGGCTGACACACAGGCCCATGAGACCCGTTTAAATCTTTTGATAATTATTTTGGGCCGGACACACAACACCCCGCGGACTAGGCCCAACACCCCACAGACCACGCTCGTCAGGAATTAATCCCGGCAAAAAGTGCAGTCGGGGTACTCGAACCAGCGACCTCCTTCCTTTCCTTCAGCGTGCGTACCACCGCACCAGCTCACAATTTGGTGTACAAGTTGCACGCGAGTCCTATAACTTCTAATATCTTTGGTGGGCCTGGGCCTCGAGCGCATGAGGCCGCCGACCTGCCGCTGTTTGGGCTGCACTCCAGGCTGGACTTCAGCCACCGCGCACAACTTGCTGAGCTGGGCTGTATGGCTGGCGGGTTCGCTCGGCCGAGACCTTCACCTTTTTTCTGTTTATTAACTTGTTTTTCGCTGGCAACCACACCGCTGACGCTCTTTAGGCTTAGTCTCTGATCATCAGACAAGAACAAACATATATTTAAACATACACAAAGACAAGAACACTTGTTTGATCTGAACAAAACATTGTTTCCTCAAGCAAGAGCACAGGTTCATATGAGATCATCGAATCCACACAACCACAAGAGCACAACCAGGTTCACAATTCCTACAAGATCACTGGAGATACCGCACAAAAACACGCCCATATTAATAATTCATATGAAGCAAAGTTGACAGCCAATTGTAAGACAATGTCTTACAATTTAACCTCCCAAATCATAAGTTGAACTTCACTTGTGCCTTCTTGCTCGCTGCTAGCACCTTTATCAAAAGACTTTAACTTAGCTTCGTACATGCAGTTCTACCAAGCACTATATCTCCAGTCCATACAGGATTATGCCTTGACGAATCTGAAATATAAATGAAAAATACAGTTACTACAAGATTACAATCTAATACATCTAATATTTATCTTCTACTGTCTAAAATTTTCTATACATGTAATTGCAGATATTAATACTAGGTAGCTGAAGACATATTATGCATTTATCCAAGAATGTTCTTCTTGTAATGGATCAGTCACCTAGATAGCTAGCTGGCTGACATAACAGATAGCAATTGAGCCCTTTGAATATTCCAATGTGCATGTTAAAATGTAGTTGTGATAAAGCTCCAAATCTAAATCATGGATACTAATTAAATAAGCCTGAGTAAAAATAAGACTGCACTGCCAAGAATATGGACACGAACCAGTTCAATCAGCCTAATGAACAACAAAGACCGCATACTGATGCATGTTTGACATATAATTATGACTCAAAAATTACTGTGAGGTTCTAGCTGACATGTTTGACTTCTAGCATAAGAAAAAGAGGCATCTTCACACAACAGTATGCATATTGTAGGAACTACTTTAGACTTGATAAAGTAAGGTATATGTGTTTAGACAACAAGGAAGGTATGCATAGGATGAATCATAACAGCAACACATAGTATCAGCTTGTGCATTTGTGTACTGCGACGGTATACATATTATCCAGATGAGCAAATATAAAGCCGGCTTTCCAGCGCTAGATTTATCCTAGAAGGAACCTTTGGCTGTAGCTAACATCATTCATAGTAATTACTGAAGAAATCAAGTTCTGAACAAACGGAAAATGCAAACCGACAGAAACCATACAAGTACTGATTAAAAACAGGAATATGTATTAATGTCTTGGCATGTGGAATATCTTACCAAGAGACTAGAGCCTACACAAAGAACCCGAGGTCGTCATCCGATTCTTCTCGTCCCAAAGGAGCGACATGGCCATCATTTATGTAAGCCTCATCATCATCCAAATCATCATCAGATTCGAGTAGATCATCATCAAACTCAACAGGTTTATATTTTGGATGACAGAAGCATCAACGCTGGTTCCTTCATCGTTTCTGGACCAACTAGTGATCTCATCAGGTACAGTAGCTTCCGGCACTATTATTTCCGCATCAACGACATCCAGTACGTCTGCGTCACCGCCTTCATCGGCTACAGCAGCTTCATCAAGGCCAACACCATTTAAAACAGAAGGAGCGAACAAATTGCGTGGATTCATCTTTATAACAGTCGCCCAATCAGGGTTCTTCACATCTTTCACATAGAAGACCTGTTCAGCCTGGAGCCCTAGAATGTAAGGATCTCCCTTGAATCGGCGCTGAGTAGTGTCGAGGTCAATAATTCCATATTTGTCCTTCTTATACCCCCTACTCTGAGTTCTATTGGCAGCAGGCACATCAAACCACTCACACTGGAATAGAACGACCTCCTTACCAGGAGGGAAGTCAAGAACTATGATTTTCTTGATCACCCCATAATAATCAATATTGCCTGTTCTTTCATCGCCCTTGACTATGACGCCACTATTTTGGGTACTCAAGTCACGCTCTATGTACGAATTCCGAAAGTAATAACCATTCAGAACTGTACGATTGTAAACTCGAGCTAGGTGATCAGGTCCTTTAGCTAGTGCATAAATAAGATCGCTGACCTTCCCATCCTTGTGGAGTTCTGTGATCTGTTTAATGGAATACTATATGTGTGAGTGAAATGTATAGCGCTGGTACGTCGGTGCTGGGAACGCGTTAGTGAAAATGTGAAAGAAACTTACCCGTCTCTCAAACCAGCCAACAAACTCTTTCTCGTGTTGCTTATCAGGATTACGAGAATTGTTCGTTTTGAGCTCCTGGAGATGTTCCCTGCAAAAGAGAAATGGTTGTTAATTCAACAGGACATTATTGATGCACATAATGATGTGAAATGAGTACATAGGTATCCTTACTCAGCCCATGGCGCGGTTTCCTCGCAGTTTGTTATTATGAAATGCCTCATGTCATTAACCTCAGGCAAAGAGAGTTGTTGACGAGCAAAACCTTTCTTGGAGTTATCAACTGTACTCATTATGGAAATCCCTGTTGGTGGTTGATCTGCACCTCCATCTTCATGGCGTTCAGACTGACTTATTTTTGTAGGCATGCCATCAACGAATCGACTGCAAAAAGTCATGCACTCTTCGAGTATGTACCCCTCTGCAATAGAACCTTCTGGGTGAGCCATGTTACGCACATACCCTTTCAGCGTGCGCAAGTATCGCTCGACTGGATACATCCATCTATACATCACAGGCCCCGCCAATCGGGCCTCTTCGGCGAGATGAATTGGGAGATGCATCATAATATCAAAGAACGCTGGTGGAAAGATCATCTCGAGCTGGCATAGAGTTTCTGGAATTGTTTTGTTCAACCTCTCCAAATCCTCATCCCTTAACTCCTTGGAGCATAAATCAGAAAAGAATTTACTCAGCTCAAGCAATGGGTTAAGAACGTTCTCTGGCAGAAGCTTGCGCAACGCAATAGGAAGAAGTTTCTGAAATATAACATGACAGTCATGAGTTTTCAGCCCAGTAATCTTGCACTGATCGAGGAGCACACATCGCTTAATGTGAGAAGCATATCCATCAGGCATCTTAATGCTCTGCAGAAACTTGAGCAGCAATATCTTATCTTCCCTTCTTTAAAGCATAGCAACCTTTCTACATAGTTGGACCGTCTAATTACCACGGAGGGAACGACGTCAACTGGAGAATGATGGAAACAGTGATAGCAGAGGTGGACAAGGTCGACACGTTTGTGGAGATTTATGAGGCTGGAGGTTATGATAACTTTAGAGCTTACGGACTGCTGCACGAGTTGTCATGGTCCGACTGCAACAAAAATTTTGTGGTACGTACTTGATGGTAATATTGTATTTTCTTACATTATAATTCAACTAGTAGTTAAGTCAAAATTTCTGAAATGACACAATTTTTTTCCCAACAGCAACTGCCTCGACGTCTTCTTCCAAACAACATGGAGCAATCTGGTGCTATTACAATTGTTTCCGATCCCCGCACTAGGTTGACAAGTACGTACACCATTTCGATCGACGGCCATGGTGGTCGTGCATGCATCAATAAATGGGACAAGTTTATGGCGAAGGAGAAACAGTTGAAGGAAGGACACACGGTGCTCATGATGCTCTGCTTTAGTGATCATGGCCTTTTTCTGTTTGTTTCTCATGTGCCAGATGTTGCACTAGAGTAGTGTTAGGACATTACTCCTTTTGCTGAAGATGATGTGTGCACGTTTGCAAGATGGTTTTATGGGTGTAACAAGTTAAGCTTGGATGATTTGATATGTGCTACGAATTTATAGTTAATGAAATTTGATTTTTACATTTATATCTTCATCTTCTGGTTCCTTCTTTACTTTGAAAGGCAAAGTTCCTTCTTTACTTCATACATCTCTGTTCTTTGCTGTGTGTGAGATGCTTGTAAGCAGCCTGCTTACTACTCTACTTCCAGGTTCAATGCTTCACAGAGAGATATTTTGGTATGGTGGATGCCTCGGCTGTTTTTGCAATTATCCTAGTTTGCCTTTTTTCTGGCCATGTAACATTTACCACTACTGACCTAGTTTGCAATTATCCTAGTTTGCCTGCTTGCTCTCGCGGTCCCCTTGACTCCGGACAAGGATGAGGAATCTGCATCGCTCGTCGTGTCTGAGGACAAGGAGGCCAGTGCAGCTGTTGGGGCTAGCTGCTCGCCTACGAAGGGTGGAGTGATGGTGCAGCACATAGTAGATCCTCCTGAAGTGGTTTTTGCCCCAACAGAGATCTTGTTGCAAGGTTTGGAGGAGCAACACAACATTGATGAAGTTGTGTCAGCTGACAAGGGTGTGGAGCTGACTGATGTGGCTTTGGCTGTTGAGGAGGTGCCCCTGGAGCTGACACCACCGGGAGACTCTCTCAGCCTGAAGGTCTTCGAGCCCGACATCTCACTTGGTGGCAACAGAGTGCCGCTCTCCCAGACCTCGGCCACCTTACTGGATGAGCTTTTGAACAACTTCAGTTGCACTGCACCGCTTTCCTTGCTCGATGCACCGATTGACTTGCAGGTGGAAGGTGGCTCCCCTTGGGTCGGGAGGCGAAGTGGTAGGTTGGAAAAGAAGAACAAGGACTGCACCATCCCCACTGCCAAGCATGCTGAATACAGATTGGCAGAGGCTTTCGGAGAACTGCCAAAGGACATGATTTCACAGAAAGGCTCCGAGGAAGATGTGCAAGAGAAGATGAAGCCTTATCTACGATTGTGCAAGCAGCCTGTTTCGCCAATTCCTTCTTAGAGTGTTAAGTGGTTTTGCCGGTTCCCGTGAATTAACCGTGCGATGTTTGGGGTTTGGGTCCGGTTTCCCTTTCTAAACTGGACCAATATCTTTCTTCTATAATGCAATGCGGGAACTCCCCGCCCTCTG